>JAJJWW010011660.1:0-408797 GCA_023531295.1 Papaver armeniacum
AGTTTCAAAAAAAAAAAAATTTTGTAGTTTATTTTCTGAGTCTAGTTACCACCATGTTTTTAATCTTAAAAAAATAAAAAAAAAAATAATAAAAAAAATAATATTTGTCAAGTTTTTGTGAAGTTCAGAAGTTCATCATCAACAGTTGAAGACCGAAGATTGAAGACGTTTCTATGAATGCTGAGAGAGTAATGTTAATTGCCGATCGGGTGAGAAGGTAAGTGAGTACTCCCATCCTTGCTAATGGTTGATTTCCTTTCTTAGAGATCATCGAAAAAGATTCTTTTTGTCCACGTCTCTCGTGGAGTCTCCAGAAATTATTTCGAAGGTTATCCTTCTCATCTTCAACGTGCGGGATTTCTCTCTTTATTCCGCCCGCACACATGAGAGACTAAAAAGCGGTCTTTTTGAGTGCAATTATCATAAAACCTTATTGGTGAGGCGAAGTCGAGGCTTGTGATCACTATCGAATCCGAATTCTTTCATATGGTATGGTTACTTCTCGCTCAACTCTTAAGGATGAGAATGCGTTCTTTGGTAGTTCTAACTTCGTGTTACTAGCATGAAGAAACTCTATGTCCTCATAGCTCCTTGGATGCTTGAGACTCTTTTACGCTCTCAAGTTGGAGAAGGTTTTGTGGGTACACTGTAAACCCTCACGAGACTACAACTCGTCCACTAGGGACACCTAGGGGTTTAAAGGCTTAGTGCATACGCTAAATGCATTCGAGAGACCAACGACAGTGGTATAGTTAGGATTTCTTAATTTCTGTTTCACTTGAGGACAAGTAAAATTCAGGTTTGGGGGTATTTGATGAGTGCCAAATATTGCATATTTCTACACCTTTTTATTGGCATTTAACTCATCTTTTGTGCTCAAATCGATATTATCCCAAATTCCGTATTTTCCTCGTTTTCAAGAATAAATATTTGTACTAATTAATTTTGTGTTTTTAGGTAGTAAATAAAGCTCGGGGAAATTGAGGAGCCAAAAGAGCAGAAAATTGGAGACGAGCATCTATGGAGCAGAAATCCAAAGCCAGCGCGCGCATCAGTTGCAAGTCAACAAGTAGCAACCCATTTACAAGACATGGGCTAGAGCAATCCAAGACCCGGCCCATAACCCGAGTCTACAGCCCGATTCGCCCTGAGCCATTGAGATTTCTGTCCCCCGCATCCAACGATCGCTCCACCCATCTCATCACTTCTCGCTGCATCCGCTTCACACCGCAACCACCTATACCTTCACCCAAACCAAACATTCTCTTCCTCATTTTTCTTTTCTTTCTCCCCGACAATTTCAGAGAAACCCATTCTCTTCTCTTCCCCCGACCATACCAGCAGCCGACTTCGCCACCACCATCTCCTTCCCCTGACACCAGCACCAACAGCACCAGTAGCCGCATGCTCCGCCATCCCTAGTTCTACCCACCTCACCTTTATCTTCTTCCATATCCTAGAAGCTAGGGTTGAGATAGTTGGAATTCTAGGGTTTTCTCCAACATCAAATCAATGGAGTCAGAGACGAATTAGCAGAAGAAAGAGGTTTGGGTTTTTGTTTAATTGCTAGTTCGAGTGATTGTGAGGTATAAAAGGGAGGTATTCTTCATGAGAGAGAACTCAGTCAACTTTTTAGGGTTTTAATTTGTATTTTCAATTTCAATTCTATTTTTGAATGTTTTGCATGATGCTCTAATTATTTGACTAGGGTGTAGATGAAACCCCTGATTTAATGTCAAGTTGATCTAATTATCAAAGTGTTCTTGTAGTTTGTAATGCTTAGGATTATAATTAGCCTTTGAACTACACTCACCTGTGATCAATGGTACTGTAAGAAGACCATTGATACTAGGGGTAAGTAAGGGGAGTGAGTTAATCGATTATCCATCTGAGGCCTTCAAGGGAAGGCACAAGAATACAGTGAGAATTTGAACTGCCTAGCATAGTATTAGGAGGTGAATTCAACCACCTTAGTACCCTTAACAACCTGTTTACAATCTATATTTGCTACCTTAGAATACAAGAATAACTCCTAGTCGTATCGACACCAAAATCAACTATAATTGTGTCATTCTTGATTAGAAATCGTTAGTGAAGCCCTTAGATCAACCTTACACACTCCATCTCCCCGTGGATTCGACTCCGTATTTTGCCCTGCCTCCAATAGGCACTGTGCACTTGCAGTTAACCGTAGGCAAAACATCTTTCCCAGCCTACCACCCTCATGATTCTTTGATAAAGCCTACCAACATGGGCTAGAACTTAATCCTGCTAAATCAAAAAGTCACCCAAACCACAAGGGTTCACAACATATGAGATCGAATATTAGGGTAGTAAACTGAAATCAAACATTCCATAAACATACATAGCAATAAGATAAAAGCATTCAAGCACAGGCTATGTAAACCGAAAACTATCACAAAAAAAATTATAAATCAAATAATTTTATTCATAATAGTTTTATTCATAAGAGACATATACAATCATTGAAAGAAATCAAAAATTGATGCCTATTTTTCTAGATTAAGTATTACAGCATATAACTTAATCTCTAACAACCTTTAGATAGGTGATTTTCAAAGATCATCTTCAATTTCCTCAAATTTTTCAGGATCTTCATCAACAACATCTCGACTGATATCTCGGATTCTGCATACAATACCTTGATTATGTTCACAGGCTAAAACATTAACCTTTCGATAAATATTTCGAGCATAATCCCTATTACCGATTCCAAGTTTAATAAGTTTTCTTTGGTTACGGATAACAGTTCTTAGTAATGTTTCCTGTCTATGATGAGTTTCAATAGTACTGAGGAGGACTTGACATAAATTGATAATATCAACCTTAGCATCCAAGATATTTTGAACAAGGAGATGAGTCACATCTTCTTTTTCAATGTCGGTATTTTCACAACCAGATTTCTTGAAGGTATTATCAAGATGAACACTTTCCTTAGAAGTCATTTCACTCAAGGCTTTCAGAAGTTGTGCTTGAGATCTGGTTTGAGAATACATCCATTTGTATAAGTTCTCAGACAAGTTGAGTACATATACTTGAAATACCTTTAACACATTCCAAACATAGATATCAGCCTTAAATAAATAATTCTGACAAGATTTGAAAATAATTTTCGCATCTAATGTGTTAAGGAAAAACAACTTTCTCCAAAGATATTATCTCCAAAAACGGTTTTAAGAGATACTTCAAACAGCTACACAAATCCTTTTTACACAAGTTGCTGTAAGACAACCTTTCTACTCATAGGAATGATTAAAGTATTCATAGGGTAGATTGTGTATTCTCTCTATCTTGAATAAGAGAAATTTGTAGGATTCAGGTTGCCCAGGTACATGTGCTTCCTTATATCCGAAGATTGGGCATTGTAAGGATGCACATTCTAATGCGATTAAGCATTAGGATGAAGAATTCCCTCATCAAATACCTCTAAAGGAGAATCTTCCTCCTTTGTCTTAGGAGCATTAAAATGTTCCTTTTCTTGGGTTTTGAACCCATCCTCTTTGTTAGGGAAATTGCGAGATGCAATATCCTTGATTACATCTTGTGCCCAGGATGGTATGTTATTTGAACTTGAACCCGTGTGGTCTAGATCTGCTATTCAACAGTTTGCTAATATCTCTTGTTCAAGATGTTCTATATGTCCTCTTAAGGTATTCATTCCTTGTTGGAAATGTTTTTCTAAACATCTGTTCAGATATACCTCTTGACATGTTATAGTAAGAAGCTTTTCAATAAGGACCTTATTCCTTATCTGTGAATGTTCCAGCGAATGAGTAAGAATTTCACACTCTGTAGTCTGTTGATGAACTTCCTTGCACTAGGCCAGTTTTTGTTCCATATAATCTGCCATATTATTTTGAAGACTGAGTGTTTCTCGCTTTCCTTCACATATTCTTACATTTAGTTGAACAATAAGTTCCGTGACATCATCCATATTGTCAATAATCTTTCCCTTCTCTGAATATTTTTCAACATGTTTGAAAAATCTTTCCAACATCTATCGAAATTCAGAACTTGGGCAGACTAGTAAATCAAATCTCTTTTCAGACGATTTTTATCTATGAATTGGAGTCGAATCCAAAACATGTTTCTTGATTTTCGAACTCACTCTTTTCTGATCAGTAACCTGACACCCAGTCAAGTCTACAGTCAAAGACTTTTTCTTTGATTTACGAAAAGACTTTCGAGACCAATTTGCATTGGTTTTCCTTGAGATCTTATTCTCATTATCTTGAATTACGTTAACTGAACCATCCTTTGGATTCATTCTTATAGGTTGGATCGCACCAAACACAGATTGTTAGATCTTTTCGTGTTTGCCTGCTATGATACCAATTGAAAAGGCAAGGGTACCCAAATATACCTCAAGCTAAAACTTTTCCTACCTATAAGTCCTTTATCCGAAAGTGATTGTCTATGGACTGAGTCAAGACAATACAACTAATCGGTTCACACTTCGTGTGATCGTCTATGGATACGAGATCGAGACAATACAACAAAGAAGTATGTTACTCTATAAAAAGGTTCGGACTTAACCAAACACAATAGGATTCACTTATCAAGTAAATAGGAATTAACGTTTGTGTGATTTACTTTAATTATAATAAACAATTATAATGCAAAAATATAAAGTAAATGACACAGCAAGATTTTGTTAACGAGGAAACCGCAAATGCATAAAAAACCCGGGACCTTGTCCAGAATTGAATACTCTTAGGATTAAGCCGCTACACAAAATTACACCTAACTTCGTATAGTTGAGACTAAGCAACTAAACCTATATTTCACCTAGTTCCGTCTGTATTCCCACGCCTTTGACCTATGAATAAGTCATATACTTGGAACAATTCCTTTGGTTCGTATTCCAAACAGTAAAGGAACAACAAATCTGCTTGGTATCAACTCTATTCAACCAAATTATATGAGTCATACAAAGGCTCTTCTGTTTATCTTAACATAAACTCCTTCGTCAGGTCCTTAGATCTATCTTATGTTCAATTACCGAAGTAATCATTTAAGATTAAGCCAACAACACTATTAATCCAAAGAATTGTGTTGATGCCGATCTACTCAATTAATCAATCCAATATATCACAAAGATAACCCGATTATTAATTGGATCCTCTTTTACCGAAACAAGTATTGTGCACACCAAAGATTATGAACCCACAAATCAGAAATCTTCAAACTCTTCTTTGTCTTCAAATCTTAGATTTTCAATAAACACCTGCACACAATCACTTGAATCTCTTGTGATCAATCACGCACAGAACGGAGTCTGTTAATAATGGATTATCATAAGATCATCTTTAGAACTAACAACAGTCTAAAGATCTCTGTCGAAACTCTGAACTAGTTTGAGTGAATCTTATATCAGAAGATAATATTCTCAAGCATAAATAAACTAGGTGCAATCAAAGTTCAACCACCGTTAGTCAATCAAATCAATGAAAACAAAAGATAAACCGCAATTATCTAGTTTCCCACCAACGGTACTTATAGAGCTTCTCAATCCCAAAGAAGACTTTAAAATGAGCGGCCGAAAGAGATTTCGCCTAATTAGGTTATTCTCCTCTCCGAATAAGCGGCTACACCAGTAACAACACAACAAGAGGAAGTTTGTTGTTACGAAGGATTAGTTTGCAAGAAAGGAAAACTTCAAGTATTTATAGACAAGGAGGTTTGGACACCAAGGAATTTCCAAAACCGAAAATATTCTCAGGATATTCATTAAAGCACAAATTCGGTTTCCATAATTCCTGGAAATGCTCTGTCCAAAAATAATGATCGAAATCTCTCAGAAAATCTCTAATTAATAAATGCATATTACTAATTCTTATTTTCCTAAAAATGAAGTTAATAACCTTAAATAAAAAGATTCTTAACTTATTTATGTTTCGATCCTGGGATTCTCTTCCCCTAGCTATTAAGGAATAACTTTGAACAATTAAGTAATAAACATTCATAGAACGTGTTCAAAGTATGTCGACATCTTAACTTTGTAAGTTCTCTTTCACACTTACAACCTTGAAACCAATTTGACACACTTCCAAACAAGTTTAGAATTGGTTCATCTGACTTTCAAGAACTATGCGATTGATCAAATAACATTCAATCACAAATCATGGGTTTAACGGTTCTACCAAAACAAGTTTCAGTTCTACCTTCCATGTGAGTACTGTGCATAGTCACACTAGCTTTCCGAAATTCGGTTGACTAGGTACTAGGATCGGTTCCCCGCATATATATGGTATCTAACTTATATGTGTGGCACATGTCCATATGATCGGTTCCCTTTGCCTAAAAACGTTTTGCACATGTCCATAGGATCGGTTCCCCTTTCTGCTATAAACCTTGTTGCACCTCATACAAGGATCGGTTCCCCTTTGTGATATACTGCACCTCTTACTAGGATCGGTTCCCCTTTCCCATATTTGGTCAGACATAAAATCACAAACCCGATCATACCATCTCAGGTGATTAGTTAAGATCGGTTTCACTAATAAAAGTCATATCTTAAGATAAACTCCTTCGTCAGGTCCTTAGATATATCTTATGTTTAATTACCGAAGTAATTGTTTAAGATTAAGCCAACAACACTATGAATCAAAAAGAAATGTATTGATGCCGATCTACACAACTAATCAATCCAATATATCAAAAGATAAACCGATTATAGTTGGATCCGCAACCGATCAAGTTTTGTGCACACCAAAGATTATGAACTTAAATAAGAAATCTTCTTTGTCTTCAAATCTTCTTAGATCTTCAATAAACACCGCACACAATCAATTGAATCTCTTGTGATCAATCACGCACGTAACGAAGTCTGTTATAATTGATTATCACAAGACGTCTTTAGATCTACAAGGGTCTAAAGATCCTCGTCGATACTTCGATCTAGTTTGAGTGAATCTTATATCATAAGGGAAGATTCTCAAGCATAAACAAACTAGGTGCAATCACATTTCAACAACCGTTAGTCAATCAAATCAATCGAAAACTAATAATAAACTGCAATTATCTAGTTTCCCACCAACGGTACTCAGTAAATCTTCTCAATCCCAAAGAAGTCTTTAAAAGAGCGGTCGTAAGAGATTTCGCCTAATTAGGGTACTTTCCTCTCCGAATAGACGACTCCACCAAGAACAACACAATAATGTATTTTTGCTGGCTCTCGAGGATTAGTTTGCTTGAAATGCAAACTTCAATATTTATAGACCAAGGAAGTTTGGACACCAAGGAATTTCCAAAACCAAATATTCTCAAAGATATGCAATAAACCCAAAATCGGTTTTCATAATTCCTGGAAATGCTCTATCCAAATATTGACTGAAATCTCAGTAGAAAATCTCCAATTAGTAAATGCACATTACCAATTTTTATTTTCTAAAGATATGCATTTAATTGCTGGAAATTAAAAGCATATAAAACTAAAAACCTTAATTAAAAGATTCTCAATTTATTTCGATCCGGGATTCTCCTTTAGTTATTAAGGAATATCTTTGAACAATAATAGATAAGACTTATGGCACGTATTCAAAGTATGTCGACATCTTTACTTTGTAAATCCTCTTTCATATTTACAATCTTGGAACCGATTTGCCACACTTCCAAACGAGTTTAGAATTGGTTCATCTGATTTCCAAGAACTATGTGATTGATCAAAAACATTCAATCACCATTCATGGGTTTAACGATTCTACCAAACACAAGTTCGGTTCTACCTCCAAGAGGCTACTAGGATCGGTCACACTAGTTTCCATAAAATGGCTAACTAAGTACCAGGATCGGTTACCACTATTTATGGTACTTCCTTGTGATCGGTTACACAAGTTATAGGATCGGTTAAACCAATTACTAAAACTTGTTATCATACTACAAGGATCGATTACACATCTTGTGATTAGTCCCACCAAGTTCTAGGATCGGTTACCCAATGATTAGGAATGGTCACACCAATTAAAAATATCGATCATACCATCTCAGGTGATAACTTAAGATTGGTTTCACTAATAAAAGTCATACCGATACATAAGTCAGGCATTGTGAATAGTTTTACCAAGATACATAAAAAAGTTATGAGCGGTTATACTAAACACACATATTGTTAATCCAAAGATTTGCAATGAATAACAATACCAATAAGCCTAGCGATTTCCCTTTCGATTCACAAAACAAGTTTATGAATGTACTTCCTTTAAACGAATGTAAAACATTGTTTCCTAGGACGAAATATTCACCCATACCTATACATAATCACAATAGTATTCATACGATTATGTCGATGTCTTATATACGAAGTTCAAAATATAGGCGTTATACTTCGTATTATAATTCCTTAATACTAAGTCTAACTAGAGTATAATCATACAACGCTTCGCAGTTATGTTTTCAATATAGCACGACTTGAAAGATACGTTAGGAATGAAACAGTTCAAGTCAAAATATTACTAACCTTAAGAGGAAGGATATGTCGTCATTGTAGCTCTTTACTTATTCACATTCTTCAAGTCTTCGACTAATACTTGTATGTCTCATATCCTAATAACTTTCTAGCTAACCTATACGAAGTTGACTCTAGTAAATAATCAAGCGACTCTTTAAATGAGTTTTGGTTCACTAAAATATGACAACCAAACTTGACATAGCAACGCTTGGTGGGTTCAACCGAGCTATGCTCTAACAATCTCCCCCTTTGTCAATTTTTGTGACAAAACTCTTACATCATATGGATAAACAAATTACAAGAATTTATTATACATACGCTTGATTCCAAGTTTCAACAACACAATAACCTGTTCCACAAATGCCGCTGTTGACATTATAATAACAAAGCTAATACCCCCCCCTAAAGGTAAGATAGGTAGATTTTCAATCCGCACGTCTTTGTTATTCCCTTTGTAGTTAAGATAACCACAAGTATCAATATGATATGTTACTCCCCCTTAGTCTATGCTTTACTCTTTCTTTAGATATAACGTTTGAGCACAATTGTCCTTTACTTAGTGATACCAAATCACTTGTTTATTCCATATATTTCTCCCCCTTTTTGTCATAAAATGACAAAGGTACGAGCAAATAAAGGTCAAACCGAAAGGATCTTACAAATCTCAAAAGACTTGCAACCTATAAGAGTTAATCACGAGGGTTCCACACACCATTTTAGATAACCAATATCAAAACCGAAACTACAAAGTAATTTTGTTTTGATATGTTACCAAGGAAACAATTGCCCGAAGAAATTTTCCCTAATAGTTTAGCAAATTAAAAAATTGACTAAGCACCTTAGTTCTTTTGATAAACCGATTGCGCAAATACAATCGCTTGTTTTATAAGACCAAAATAAAGATCAGAATTAACTTTATTTTTCTCATCAGGTTCTAATTATTCGAACAATAACTTAGATCTTTCACTTTAAACAAGACAAGTACTAGGTTAGTTAACTAGTATTTCTTGTTAAGGCATTCGATTAGACTTGAATAACCGAATCCTACACTTTGATGAGTCTAACTAAGATCAGAATTAACTTAGTTTCTCTTATCCGAAATCGAATTGGACTAAACAAATGATCCCGAAACCTTTTGTTAAGCCATAAACAATTCATACAAACCAAATAAATCAACTTACATAATTATTTATCTCAACCGGAAGCAATTGAAACAAACATAGACATTAAAGCACCACAATTGCACCGAAATTTCGTTAAGCCTAAACAATTGATACCAAACAATAAAGAAAGATAACAATAGTTTTTCTCAACCGGAAACAATTGAATCACACACACACATCCATACATACATAATGGAATAAACATCAATTGTACCGAAATTTTTTTAAGCAAAAGCAAAATATATGCAATAAAATTAGGCTTTTCTTAAACAGGAAAACGATTAACTAACAAATTCGTTACCTCAAATTCCGCATCCTCTTCTCCCAAGAAAGATATATCATTAAGCGGAAGTTCAAGTTAGAACTCTCCCCCATTAATGTTGTCATCCTCTCGCAAGAACAAAAGAACAACAACAACAACAACCTTTACCAGAGAAAGGTTGAATCGGTTTTAACTAATGCAAAAGGCAAAAGTTGAAAACCTCGAAACACATATGCTTTTATGCTAAACCAAAAACAATTCAACATATTGTGACTTTTTCACACATGATTTTCAATCGGAACCCCTTATGATCCTTTGATAAAGCCTACCAACATGGGCTAGAACTTAATCCCGCTAAACCAAAAAGTCACCCAAACCATAAGGGTTCACACCATATGAGATCGAATATCAGGGTTATGAAAACCGAAATCAAACATCTCATAAATACATATCAATAATATAAAGCATTCAAGCACAAGCTATGTAATCGAAAAACTATCACAAGAAAATTATAAAATAATAATTTTATTCATAAATAAGATAGTTTTATTCAAAATAGACCTTATACAATTATTGAAGGAAATCAAAAACTGATGTCTATTTTCCTGGATTAATCCTTCATCTCAATGCTAGAGGAAGGTAGATTATCACTTTCAGTCTTCAGCTTGTGAAATTCTTCAAGTAGATAACCTTGTTGTTTGACTAGAATTTCTTGCAGTTGAGAAATTTTCGTGAAGGATTCTACAAGAACATGTAATTCTGTCTTTGATTGAACACAGAAGTGTGTCAATGCTTCAATACACTGATCTTTCTTCAGCATATTCTCTCTTTCCTTCTTGCTAAGACAATATCTCTTTTTGATTTTACTCTTTGATTTCTCAATATCAACAGAAGATGCAGACTTATTCTTAAAGTGATCTTTCTGATCTAGCATCTTATCAAGAGAAGACATTGGATCCAGACTCATAGTTCGGACAAGGAATGACCAAAGAAAGAGAAGGATCTTTTTATAATTTTCATACTTCCGAAAATATAATATTCCTATACATACGAATATCTCAAATATTTTCAATTACTAGATTTTATTCCCATAATCTACACATAAGTGCCTTGATCTTTCTTCTTGCTCACACAATATTTGGCACACGTGGTGAGGAAAGAAATCGATCAGGTGGTATTAGTATGAGATTTTCTCTCATTATGGAATTTTGAACAACTAGAGTATCCTTGATCTAGTATCGTATGAAAAAGTCTATTTTTGTTACCTCGAACTAACGAAGTATCTTGAGATTGACTGGGGTTGCATAGGCAACTTTTAGCAATTCTGTTTTTGAGACAGTTTTTGCATCTTGTCTTATTTTTCCCTTTACCATTAGATGATTTAGTAACATCGGAAGACATGTCCATTCTTAAAATAGTTAAATCACTAATGGAGGAGGAAGGAATAAGATTGACAAGTAATGCAATATTAGTTGTTTCCTCTTCTTCAGAATCATATGAATCAGAGGTCTCATCTAGAGTTACAGCCAGAGCCTTGCTTCCAGTGTATTTCTTAAGATTGGGACAATCTTTAGCTGTATGACCAAACCCCTTACACTTAAAGCACTGATGCTAATATTCATCATCTTCTTCCCGATCCTTTTTGATAGAAACTCGATCATGTGGACGAGAAGATCGATGAGTATCCTTTATGAATCTCTTATTTCTTCTTTTTAAGAGATCTCGAAACTGTCTAATAATCAATGATAATGATTGTTCAATTTCATCATCAGAATTTTCTGCAATCTTTTCATCTGAATCATCCATCTGTCTATTTTTCTCCATTGGAGCTTTCGGAATTTTTGCAGCTTTAAAAGCAATTCCTTTAGTTTGAATAGACTGTGATTCATGATCAAAGATCTTTAACTTTCCAACAAGTGTACTTCGTGTGAGTGTTGAGAGATTATTTGCTTTTATGATTGCATGCTTCTTAGAATCGTATCTAGATGGCAACGATCTGAGAATTTTGCACACTATATCTTTTTGAGAAATAGTCTTTCCAAGTGAGAAAGAAGCATTAATTATCTTAGAGAGTTTAATATGGAACTCTTCAAAAGTGTCGTTATCATCCATTCGAAGGTTTTCCCAATCGGACGTGAGAGTTTGAAGTCTAGCTTCTTTCTCTAATGTATTCCCTTCAAATACGATCTGAAGATTATCCTAAGCTTCTTTCGACGTTTGACATGTTGATACATGATATTGTAGATCACGACTTACAGCATGTATAATAGCATTCAAACCATCTGAATTCTGCTTAGCAAAAGCCTTTTCTTCGTTTGAAAAATCCACTAAGCGTTTAAACTCAGTTTCCAAATTTTCTACTTTCGGGCGATTATAACCATCGACGACTAATAACCATGTATTAAAGTCTCGTGATTGAAGAAAAGATCTCATAACAGATTTCCACCATATATAGTTTGTTCCGTCAAATCTTGGCGGTACGTTAATTGAATTCGATTCATGAGAACTCGAGTTCATTTCTTATAGGTTGGATCGCACCAAACACAGATTGTTAGATCTTTTCGTGTTTTCCTGCTCTGATACCAATTGAAAAGACGAGGGTACCAAATATACCTCAATATAAAACTTTTCCACTTATAAGTTCTTTCTCCGAAAGTGATTGTATATGGACTGAGTCGAAACAATACAACTAATCGGTTCACACTTCGTGTGATCGTCTATGGACACGAGATCGAGGCAATACAACAACGAAGTATGATTACTTGATAATAGGTTCAGACTTAACCAAACATGATAGGATTGCTATCAAGTAATTAGGAATTAACGTTTGTGTATTTTACTTCTAATTATAATAAAAAAATTATAATTGCGGAAATAGAAAAGTAAAAGACACAACAAGATTTTGTTAACGAGGAAACCGCAAATGCGGAAAAACCCCAGGACCTTGTCCATAATTGAATACTCTCAGGATTAAGCCGCTATACAAAATCTAAACCAACTTTGTATAGTTGAGAACAAGCAACTAAACCTATAGTTCACCTAGTTCCGTATGTATCCCTGCACCTCCAACTTGCAATAAGTCACACACTTGGAACAATTCCTTTGGTTCGTATTCCAAACAGTAAAGGAACAAACGATCTGTTCGGTAACAACTCTTTTCAAACAAGTGATATGAGTTTGACAAAAGGCTCTTCCGTTTATCCCAATAAACTCCTTTGTCGGGTTCTCAGATCAATCTATTCAACAACTACCAAAGTAATTGTTTAGACTATGCAATCAATATTATGAATCACAAAGAAATGTATTGGTGCCGATATACACAACTAATTAATCCAATCTATCAAAAGATAAACCGATTATAGTTGGATCCCCAGCCGATCAAGTTTTGTGCACACCAAATGTAGTTACAGGAAATCCTACACTACACCCCTCACAAGAATCTATACAATCAAATCATTTTAAGATGAACAATTATAATTTTCATTGATTAAATTCTTGAATATTTACAAGATGAAATGGAAATGAGCTAAAGAATTACAATCACTCTAAACTTTCTCTCTCTTAATGACTTGCCCAACACTCGAAAAAAGATCTCCCTCCCAATAGGCATGTTCGGCTCCTTATATAGGGTATTACATAATGGATGACAGCTAAGCTGTCCTTTATTTTCGGGAATGATTTCCGAAATATCGCAAGTGTACAAATATATAATCTCGCAACACTCCTAGATCTCGCTAGGTCTTCACATCTTTCTCGTGTTCTGGCTGTCTTCATCCGTCATTTATATTACTCGTCTGCGACACCTTCGCAATGTATCGTTTATGGATTTCGCAAAGGTGTTGGTGTTGCGATATTCTGATCCTACATCTTGCCTCTTCTCATGTCTTCTCTGCGAAGGAGAGAATGTCATGAGAATTAGTATTTTCAAACTGCCGCAACTGTTCATTTCTTTTCATCAATCTACCGTCAATATTCCGTGAATTAAGCGTAATTGCTTACACGTGTCCAAAATTTCCCCTTTTACCGGTACATTTAATGTTAACCGGTCACCCTTTTCTCGTCTATTTAAGGAGAAATCCCTCATGAAGGTGTTTCCTTTCTTTTACTTCGTCTTCTTCATCGTCTGCAACTTTTTACTGCTGTTTTTCTTTCTGCAGTTCTTCTCATCATCTTCCTGCTATTATTTCTCTGCTACTGTTCTCATCATCTTTCTGCTACTGTTTCTATGGAGCCATCAAGGTTTGTTAATTTTGCTAAAATTGATCTTTTTGTAATTGATCTCTTCTATTGAAACTGTTTCATTTTGATATTGTTCCTCCTTTAATGATTCCCATGCTGTTTTTGTTTCAGCAAGAAAAAATCTAACACCAAGTTCACCGTTCTGAACCCTAATGTTCTCGCGGGTTCGCAACCGAAAGTCGCTGTTACTAAAAGAAAGCCTGCGAATAGCAAGGTATTTAAGAAACATTTATTCTTCTAATAACAATATTGTTGCCTCTGTTTCTTATTTGACTTGTGATTCGCAGGATGATAAAAATGTTGATAGATCCCCCAAGAGATCTCGTCGTTCTAGAAATGTTGAATCTTCTATTTCCTTTCCTGTATTCAAGCTTACAACCAACACCTCCTGCGATATCTTCGCAAGATAAACTAACACCTCCTGCTATATCTTCGCAAGATAATTCTACTCTTGATATCTCAGAAAATGTTGCTGCCGATTTTCTTCCTATACACGAGTTTTCCATAAATGAAGTACCTCAAGACGAACCCCTCTCTTCTTCTATTATCAATGCTTCTGCCTCGCCTCCAATCATTAACCTTCATCAGGTTTCCTCTTCTCATGACATTTCTATGACCCAAGATGATTCAATTCTCCCCTCTTCTGTCATCATTACTTCTTCATCTGGGTCTATCCCTCTTACTAAAGAGAATCTGGAGGGAGTGGATGTAGCTTTCAAAGTTTTATCAGATATCATGAATGATGCCAAGAAGGCTTCCATTGATCCCATCAAGTCTAGTGTTTGCGAGTCTTTGAGTAAATACTTTAGTTCTGACAGGATGTCGCAAATATCTTTAGAACAGGAAGTTAAAATATTGAAGAATAATCTTCAAGACATGACTGTGAAGTGTGACACTCTCCATCTTGAAAATCAGAAACTTCAAAACATTTCACTGGATCGTGATAATCTTCGCGAGAAGAACGAAGAATTAAAAGGTATTACTTCCCCCTTTTTTTTTTTTTTTTTTTTTTTTGAAGACCTTGTTCGCCTTTCAAGTTTTAAACCAGAAGCGAAAAATGGAGATATATCAGTTGGAATCTGTCGTTGAAGAAACTCGAATGGATAGAGATGCTTGGATGGAGCAATATAACCAATTAGATAATCTTCATACATACTATGTTGATCAAATAGATAACCTTACCAAAGAGAATGCTCACTTAGTTCAGAAGCAAGATTCGTTAAGTAATGAATAATCTCATCTCTCTTATTCTTTGACTAAATCTAATTTGGAGCTGGAAACCTTATCAGATGAGAATGGAACTCTATCTCAAGAGAAGCGAGTTTTGTTAAACAAGGTGGCGATTTCTTCGCAACAACTTGATGTTTGTCAGAAAATATGTAATGAACAAGAACAATCTCTCTGTTTGCTGAGAAGTAAACTCAAAGAAGTCGTTGTTGAGAGGGATAAGCTTATTCAGGGTAGAATAACTTTAAGTGTGAAAACAAGCCAACTCAAAGACCAATATTCCAAGTTAAAAGAATCCTACTCTTCTCTTGCTAAGGAGAATACCTTACTTGTTTCTAACGAAAGGAGTTTGCACTCTCGATTAAAAGGTTTGGTTGGAGATAATTTTGACAGTTCCATGGATCAATTGGAGAATAGTTGCTTGGCTTTTACCCAACATCTTATCTCGCAAAAGGAAGGTAGTCATAAAATTTGACTGCCTCATCCAGTTTTTCTTTGTCAAGTCATCTTATGATATCCTTTTTTGCGAATTCTTTGTTTGTATAATTCTTTTTGTTCTTCGTTTTTGCAGAATCTGAGAAAGATCTTCGCTCCTCCCTTTCTACTTTGGAGTCTAGCTATGCCAAGATTCGCAAAGAGAATGCGCTACTTGCCACTACTCTCGCTCGTTCTTGCGATCGGGCCGAAAGAAGATTTGATTATCTCACTTACTCCAAAGACATCCAGAGTAGGAATCACCAGAGGGCACTCCTTCGCCAATTTCATCTCAAAGCTGAAGTTCTTGTGAATGATGTCTTATTGTCCAAATCTCTTGATCCTGTATCTATCGAACCTCTGGAAGTAGATGATGATGGAATCCCTAATTCTCCTGATAGTGACTATGAATACGAAAGCGGCGAACATTTCGCAAATGAAAAGGTGATCCCATCTAACAATGAAGTTGTCAATAATAATCCAGGTGAAGGGGGTTCTGGCGAGAATGCAACAACTGGCGAAAGTGTGGAAGTTGGTGAAGCTGATAAAATTGTTGAGGAGCGTTCAATATCTCTTCTGGCGAAAAAAATTAATGTTGAGAGTTGAACTTTTGTAATTTCATTTCCTTTAGTCTCTTTACCTACATAACTTCTTGCATATGATGTTTTTCAGTCCCTTCTGAGGTGCACTTATTTTTTGTAAGAAAGATTATGTCTATTGTTGAACAATTCTCATATTGCCTTTTACTATCTTTTTTGCGATGAATGACCTGCATAAATAATAGTTAGTTTTTATAAACCTTTTGTCATATGGTCTTATTTTGCCTTCCTAGTTAAAGGTCTTATTGTGCCATCTCTTGTCATTGCAACAAAATCGCAGGACGTCTTTACACTTTCATGCAATGACCCATTGATCTTGCCTTATCATTTCTTTAGTATTGTTGCCTCTGCAGGATAATTTTATTGCGACAATATGACAGGCCTAAACTTTCTTGCAAAAATAAAGCCCCATGACATTGCCGTCTTGCGACGAAATCGCAGGACGTCCATACACTTTCATGTACTGACCCATTGATCTCGTCTTATCTTTGTCTTTTGTATTATTGCCTCTTCAGGATTGTCGCACAAATATGACAAGCCTGAATTTTCTTGCGAAAATAAAGCCTCATGACATTTGCGTCCTAAGACACTTATCAGCTCCCTAATGGAGGGTGCCGCCCTTATCATCTCCCTGGTTGCCCCTTCAAGGAGGCGTACATCGGCCATACAAGACTAGCTCCTCCCATCCGGTCTTAAAAACAACCGCTTGTTGTTTTCGCAGCCTCTTATCCCTTTTACCTATAAGGCTTATGGTTACGAGATCGCACCCTAAGTGGAGTTTTCTTCTGGCCGAGTGCAGCATATGCCAAGACTTGCCAAGAATGGCCGAGACACTTCAAATGCCCCAGGCACTCTTGGCTCAACCGTGTACCTCGACGCCTTGATCATATGCTGACTCCTTAGAAGAGACCCTCGGTCGTCCAACCAGGGTATAACCTTATATATATAGTTGGAAATCCAAGGTATCTCTCCTGGATGGGCTTTATTGACCCCAAATCTCCATGACCCAGGTTCCATGGGCGGTGTAACCTTTTCCCTAAACCATGTTTAGCAGGTACCCCGTTTTATGGCGTACTTTAGGTCTTACATTTGCCTCTTGCAAAATTTTGATTCGCGAACTAGGGTGTACGCCATAGCAGGTTCGCCCCTTTCTGATATGTCATTGATTTTTGATTTTCTCTTGTTGTTTTCTTTGCGAGATCCTCGCATGTTCTTTCTTTATTTTGTGCAATTTCACAATGATTCTTTCGCAAAATTTTCATATTAGTTCATTTCGCTTCAACCATACATTACTTCGCAGTCTAATCTTTTCCCACAATCTTCTATGGGTAATATCTCTTCAAGTATAATCTATTCCACGGTCCATCCAATCTGTGGCCCACATCTTTGCCCTCAGGATCCATCAATCTATATGCCCCTGTTCCGACTATCTCCTTAATGATATAAGGTCCATACCATTTTTCGCAAGCTTGCCACCACTTTCTCGCTGATATACTGGTGTTTCTCTCAATATTAAATCGTCTGGTTGAAATTCGCGTGTCTTAACACGTTTGTTATATTCTCTGGCTAATCTTCGCTGGTAATTCTTCATATATTGTAGTGCTCTTTCTCTTTTTTCTTCTAATTCATCTAGCTTGACTAAAATGTTACCCGCACTAAGATTTTTCTCCCAAGCTTCTTTCTTTGTTATTGGAATAATAACTTCTGTTGGAAGTACAGCTTCAACTCCATATGTTAAACAAAAAGGTGACATTCCCGTAGCTTCTCGCCTGGTTGTATTGTAAGCCCATACTCCATTATGCACTTGTTCACACCATGCTCTATTATGTCCTTCTAACTTCTTCTTCAATATATCTGCGATTGTTTTATTTGTTGCTTCTGCCTGTCCATTGGCCTGCGGGTATAAAGGAGTTGATTTCCCACATTTTATCTGAAATGCATTAAGCAAAAATTCTATATTTTGTCCCTCAAACTGTTTCCCATTGTCAGAGACCAACTGTGCGGGGATTCCAAATCTGCATATGATGTTCTCAAATATGAAGGTAAAAATATCTTTGTCGCGAATGTGTTGTACCGCTTTTACTTCTGCCCATTTTGTGAAATAGTCTGTAGCGACAATCAGATACCTTCTCCGCCTGTTCTCGGTAAAAATGGTCCCACAATGTCTAAACCCCATTTTCCGAAAGGCCATACACTTGTTGAAGAAGTTAAGGGTGCCCCTGGTGCATGTATTTTCTTTCCGTGCCTTTGACAATCTTCGCAATGCCTTGATATTTGTTTCGCATCTTCATGCATGTATGGCCAGTAATAGCCTTGCATTTTCGCCTTATGTGCCAAAGATCTTCCACCACTGTGATTGCCAGCATCCCCATATGTAACATCTTTAATACTGCTTCTCCTTCCCTTCGTGTTAAACATCTGAGTGAAGGTCCGTTAAAGGATCTTCGGTATAGTATCCCATCTCTTAATTCATAATTTGTTGCACGGCTTTTTAATTTGTGTGCCTCTAATTTATTTCTTGGTGTTTCTCCTTTCATCAGATATGCATGAAGCTCTGCTCTCCAATCTTCAATGTAGGGCACTTGTGTTCCATCTTCTATTATCATCACATCTGTCTCTTTCTCTTCCTCTTTATTGATTGATGGTGATAGAAGTGTATGTATTTTTATGCACCACGCAGCTGGATCTGTCATCATACTTGATATAAAATCAAAAGCATCTGCGAGCCTGTTGTCTCTTCTCGATATATGTCTCCATTTTATTTTTGGTATCTTCGTCGACAACTCTTCAACAAGTTTCTTGTATTTTTTTTAAAGATGGTTCATTTGTAGTATATTCTTCTTTTATTTGGCGAATATCTAATTGTGAATCACTGGTGATTCTCACATTTTCCAACTTCATTTCTATTGCGAACTGCAGAGCATGTATTATAGCTTCATATTCCGCTTCATTGTTGTTCGACGCAAATTCCAATCTGAAAGAAAAAGCCATTTTGTTGCCTTCTGGCGAAATCAAAACAATTCCAACTCCATTGCCTTCCCCATTTGATGATCCATCTACCAATATTTCCCACCTGTTTGGATCAGTTAATAGATCCCTTGGATTTCCATGTTCTTCTTCTATATCCATCATTTCTTCCACTGCTTCATCATCTTCCAAAGGAAATTCTGCTAAAAAGTCTGCGACAACTTGTGATTTTGGTGAAGATAGTATTTCATATTTGATTTTGCAATGACTTACTTGGGCATTCCATCTCTCAACCCTTCCTGACCTATTTGAATTTTTCATTACCGACTCAATTGGTATTCTTGTCATTACCTTAATTGTGTGTGCCTGAAAGTATATGCGAAGCTTAAATGTTGCATAAACTAACGCCAAAATTAGTTTTTCAATTTTTGAATAATTCCTCTCCGCGGCATTGAAGGTTTTGTTGATGTAATAGATTGGTTTTTCCACTCCTGCGTCTATTCGCAATAATACTGCACTTAGTGCATGCGAGGTTGTCGCAAGGTAGATTAATAATTCCTCCCCTGGTTCTGCTTTTTATAAAATTGATATATCCATTAGATGTTCTTTTATTCCTTGTAAAGCTTTTTCACATTCATCTGTCCATCTAAATTTCGCTCCCTTTTTGAGTATGTTGAAAAAATGTTTACACTTGTCGGATGACCGCGAGATGAATCTTCCTAGCGAAGCTAATAGTCCATTTAACTTCTGCACATCTTTTACCGTCGCTGGCGTTGGCATATCGCGAATTGCTTGTACTTTCTCTGGGTCAACTTGTATTCCTTCTTTTGATACAATGTAACTTAAAAATTTTCCTGATGCAACTCCGAAGGTACATTTTTCTGGATTTACTTTGATATTGAAATGCCTCATTTGTTCAAAAATTTCCCTCAAATCCTGCACGTGGTCTTTTGCTTCTTTACTTTTTATTAACATGTCATCCACATATACCTCTAGCGTTCTATGTATCCACTTCGCGAACACCTTTTCTACCATCCTTTGGTATGTTGCTCCAGCATTTCGCAGACCAAATGGCATTTTTGTATAACAATATAATCCTCTTGGAGCAAAGAAAGCAGTATGCTCCTGGTCTTCCTCAGCGAGGGGAATTTGATTGTAGCCTTTGTATCCGTCAAGAGAAGATATCCTTTCATTTCCTGCTGCTGATTCAACCATTTGCGGAATGTCTGGTAAAGGAAAACTATCTTTCGGACAACCTTTATTTAGATCAGTAAAATCTATAAAAATTCTTATCCCTTTTTTCTTCTTTGGGACTACGACCATATTTGCTATCCATTCGGGGTATTTTGCTTGTCTAATGATTCCTGCATCAAGCATCTTCTGCAATTCTTCTTCTATTTGAGGGTGATATGTTGTTGCAATTTTTCTAATCCTTTGTTTGAATGGTCTTGCATTTTTGTCAATCTCCAGTTTATGGCACGCCACAGATGGATCTATTCCAGGCATCTCATCCATATCCCATGCGAAAATATCTTTATAATCTCGCAACAAATCAACAGTTTGTCTTTCTTCATCTGCTTCCATCTTATTCCCAATTTTTAACATCTTGGGTTTTTCTTCGGTTCCAACGTTCACTTCCTTTGTCGGCTCCGCTGCGGTGTAGCTGGCCTTCGGTTCTCCCATAGGCATTGGTCCTTTCACTTCCTTCGCAAGCTCATTCTCTTCTTCCGAGATTTCGCTAGGTATTCCTTTTCCTTCTTCCGTTCTTATCATATAAGTTCTAAATTCTTCTTCCTTTTTCGCTGCCTTTGCCATCTTTTTGCGATCTTTTCGCCTCTTCACCTGTTCTTCATAATGTTTTACCTCAATTTGATAGTATATCCTTCCTTTATCAATATCTCCTCTGATTTCGCCAATCCCATTCGGCATAGGAAATCTGATACATTGATGAAATGTCGAGGCTACAGCTTTAATTGCATGTACCCATGGTCTCCCCAACAACATGTTGTATGGCGATTCCATATCCACTACACATAACGTCACTTGTGTTTCAATTTCTCCCAACATAATTCGCATTTTTATCTCCCCTTTAGGTTTTGTTATAGATTTGCCGAAACCATGGATATAATATGTTGAGGAGGTCATTTCTTCATTTTTGTACCCCAATTCTTTATAAGCATGGTAAAACATTATATTCACTAAACTCCCGTATCCACCAAAGTTCTATTTATTGCCCATTCTTCTATTACTTTTGTTGGTTCTCCTCCTTCCTTGCGTGCGTTTATCGTGATCACCAGTGGAGATGTGTGATTTAAATTCTCTCTTGATATTTTTGTTGCTGTGAACGTAATATTCTGTTTTTCCCAATCTTTCAAAGGTGATGCCTTCTTCATTGTTGTAATCTTCTTTCCTTCAAAATCTCTTTTATGTATTCTCCCTCTGATATTTCCATGGAATTCGTTAATCATTGTTTTTGTAATCAAGTTACACTCCAATTCTTTATTACATTCCTTGATTTTAATTTTTCCAGCTTCAACTGACTTAACATTTTGTTTCACCATTTTCTTGATTTGAATGGTCTTAATAACAATCTTTTACCTTCAATCTTCAACCAATCCATGTTTCTAGCGCCAATATGTAGTTGCAGGAAATCCTACACTACACCCCTCACAAGAATCTATACAATCAAATCATTTTAAGATGAACAATTATAATTTTCATTGATTAAATTCTTGAATATTTACAAGATGAAATGGAAATGAGCTAAAGAATTACAATCACTCTAAACTTTCTCTCTCTTAATGACTTGCCCAACACTCGAAAAAAGATCTCCCACCCAATAGGCCTGTTCGGCTCTTTATATAGGGTATTACATAATGGATGACAACTAAGCTGTCCTTTATTTTCGGGAATGATTTGCGAAATATCGCAAGTGTACAAATATATAATCTCGCAACACTCCTAGATCTCGCTAGGTCTTCACATCTTTCTCGTGTTCTGGCTGTCGTCATCCATTGCGTCATTTATATTACTCGACCGCGACACCTTCGCAATGTATCGTTTATGGATTTCGCAAAGGTGTTGGTGTTGCGATATTCTGATCCTACACCAAAGATTATGAACTCAAATAAGAAATCTTCTTTGTCTTCAAATATTCTTAGATCTTCAATAAACACCTGCACACAATCAACTTGAATCTCTTGTGATCAATCACACACAGAACGGAGTCTGTTGACAATGGATTATCACAAGACGTCTTTAGATCTACAAACAGTCTAAAGATCCTCGTCGATACTTCGATCTAGTTTGAGTGAATCTTATATCATAAGAGAAGTTAGGGTTTCACGCCTCCCGCAATGTACCAGACCTTTCTTATCAAAATTAAGCCTAAGTAATTAATCCGCCATGGATTAGCAGGTACAGAACCTCGCCCAGAATAAGAAAACAGGGAGCCGCAGCAGCAAAGAGAGGCGTGGCTATGACTTAAGCCAGCTAGCGCCATTAGCCACGCCCCGACCCTATTTTTCTCGACCAATCAGGTCGTTTTAAACTCGACATACGCACACAAGTTGTGGCTGGGCCCATGCTTGCCGGCCCCACTTCTAATCGACCAATCAGAACGCGCCAAAGCCGCCACACTCTCACCAGAAGTGTGGTCGCGCCTTGTGTTTGGTCGGCCCCCTTTTGTGGCCAATCAAGTTTCTCTAAACTTGCCACCATACGTTAAAGGCCAAACACACCCTGCCGCGCCACCTTGCTAAATTGACAAGCCAAACGCGCCCTACCACAACAACATTGGTCGGCATGCCAACATGCCACTCTACCGCAGTAACATGCCAACACGCCACTTTACCGTGGCAACTTCGCAACATGCCAACTTCACAACATGCTCGCAAACATGCCACTTCGTGGCAACCTGCCATAAATAGCCACCCACGACAATTCCTACTTCTATGGCCGTTTCCACACTATGGCCTTGCCATAGTTCCTTTGGCATAGCCATGGCGCCGTTTGCACAAAAGTAGTGCCATGCCGCAGCCGCATGCCACGTGCACTAATTAGGGTTTCGACATGCCAAACCCTAAATCGGGCAAATTGGTACCAAATCCAAATAGCGTTTCCTGGAGCAATGAGATTGGCATGAAAATAGGGTCAATGTTGCCACGCCACATGTGGGTCCGACTTCGCGGTGCCAAAACCAAGCCTTGGCCACGCCAAGCCCTAATTCTTCCACGGCACCTTGGCCACGCCAAGCCCTAATTCTTCCACGACGAATTCTTCCATGACACCTTGGCCACGCCAAGCCCTAATTCTTCCATGTCACCTTGGCCACGCCAAGCCCTAATTCTTCCACGGCACCTTGGCCACGCCAAGCCCTAATTCTTCCACGGCACCTTGGCCACGCCAAGCCCTAATTCTTCCACGATGAATTCTTCCACGGAGCCAAACCCTAAATTTGGCCACGGAGCCAATTTTTAGCTTTGGCCATACCGCAACATCACCGGCATACCGCTATGACACGGCTACGCCATTGGCATGCCGCTATGCCATGGCTACGCCACTGGCATTCCATTAGCATGTGGTTGACGCCAATTCGCTATACAACAAGATGTTGCCATAATCAATGGCCATACTTCTTCATGAGATGCAATCTCAGCCATCCAAGTTCGCTATCGAACTGATGGACTTGTGGCAACTCTTAGGCGACCAACCACCTAAACCCAACGACCATGGCTACGCCAAGCGCCACTTAAACCATCGTGCCACTGGCATGCACAAGTCATGCCGCAATGCCACTGCGCCATTGTCAGGTGCCAACATAAGGTAGCCACAATCAACGGCTACCCTTATTCATAAGATGCGATCTCGGCCATCTAAGTTAGCCACCAAACCGGTAAGCTCGCGACAAGTTTTAGGCGACTAGCCAAAACGAGCCTAGCATCACATGATATTTACCTGCGGCAAGCCTCTCGATTTAAACTTGCCACATGTAACAAAGTGCTACATGTTTTCCACGAAAACACTCGAGACATCAAAATATGTCATAAACTGGGGGATGCTCATCAGGGTATTGGTCTGGCGGTTTACAGCGTGCGGCGTGCAATGCGCCCGTTACAAGAAAGTGTCATGAAGTGGGATAATTAGTGGTGGTGAAAAGTAACGGTGTAAACAATTTATTTCCTTCATCATGGAAGCGTAATGACTGGATGTTACACGAATTCACTTCCCTCATCATGGAAGCATAACGTCTAACAGTTACACGTTACTCTTTTCTTCCACCACTCAATCATTTCCACTTCCTACGAGACCAGGGTACGTTTCACTATGACTTGTATAAATAGGTCTCACCTATTTCCACCAAACGACAAGTTTTTGTTGGCAACAATACAGTATCTAGAAATCACCTGGTAGCTTTCCATTCTGCTAACCAGTTCTACTTCCGATACAAGTCATAAAACAAACCACACCTTCAACATCAACGATTCTGGTCTCAACACTCTCTTCGCTTCCCTCCCTAAGACCAACCCTTCTCCTTCACTTTGTGACCGAAGCAAGCCTGGAACGGCCAGGATTGTACAGATTGATCTCTCGAATCAAAAGTACTCCCGTGCAGTGCATTGTTTAGGGTTTAGATTCGTTTCTCACCCACACACCCAAAATTACCAAAATCAACAGAAACGGTTTTCACCCATAAATAATTGGCGACCACAGTGGGAGATTAATCTCTCGGTTACGAATTCAACTCTCATTCCTATCATACTACCAGCGAATGCCATACTTTGAAGAGCATCGTCCAAGAAAAGAGGGGTTTCAGTAGAATTGCGTCTGGGGATTAAAGATTCTCCATCTTACTACGGATCGACATAAATATGTTCCACCGACAATAAAGAATGACCGGGGACTTCTCGTGGAAAAAAGGGCGTTACGTTAAGACTCGGATTTACTACCTAAAGACTCAGTTCTGGTGAAAGACCCTAAAGCGAGTAAGTTTGCAAGATGATGTTTACACGACTTATTGTTTGGATTTTCACATTTATCATGGAAGCCGATGACCCAATCATCCCAAGATTTCATATCTCTTCCTTTCTCATGCAACGTTCACGGTCTTGAATGATTTTGCTACTTACATTCGTAATTCAGATTTTGACATATCAATTGATCAAAAAGCCATTACTCCAAAAATAATCCAAAAACTCTTATAAAAAGCAATCATCTATCAATCCAAAAACCAGAAAATCATACCATAAACTAGGCGTTTCTTTTTCCTTTCAAAAAAAAAAAAAAAAAAAAAAAAACTAAGAAAAGAAGTTCAGAAAATAAAAGTATTCAAGGAAAGTTTCCTAACAACGGCTCGTTCTTCTTGGAGAAAATGTCCTTCATACTTTGAAGAGATGCCTTCTTCAGCTTCAATTCCTGGGATAACTTCTCGACTTCTACCTCATGTTGATTAATTAAATCCGTGGAAGGACCATCAACCTCTTAAGCCTGCAGCCTTTGGATCTCGGAAAATCCCTCACAGAAGCAGGAAGCGTTAAACTCAAAGTTTACACACATATACCGGTAGAACTCCCAGTTTGAGATTACATCTCCAGAAAACGGTGTGACCAGTCACCTTGCACATATCACGAATTGAAGATAATATTTCTTCAACCCGCTTAAACAACGCGAATCGGCTAGTGATCTTCTTGACTGTTGCGATGTGTCCATATCTCTCCCATATTCTGGTATACAACTCCTCATGCTTAGCCGGTACACTAAAGCCTCCAATAAACACGTGATCTTCATGAGGAATCAAGAATGGAGGGTCGAAAGTGGCGCCTGCAATCGATTCCGCGACCAGTAAGGATTCTTTGGCTACAATCGCGCCCTCGGCCGTGGGGGCGTTTTCCATCATCTGAAGCACAACAACGTATTCACGACGATCAGTTTCCATCTCCGGGTTGCTAACAGGTACGGTTTCCATGACTGGAGACACTGTTACACCTTCATTGTCGTGGATCTCCATCTCAGAGTTGCTTTCAGAAGCATCCTCTTCCTGTAAATATCACCAATTAATCATTTATCCGGTATAAATAAATAATCCAAGAGAAAAGTGTGGAAAACTCACCGACTCATTTGTGGGTCCACTGGAAGAAGACTCGTTGTTATATTCAGAAGTGCTCCTCTCATCACCGGATCTCGAGCTTTCTTCCTCTTCGGATTCTTCTTCAAGAGATTCAGTCTTGTTGCCTCCTTTCTCAAGAGGCGCCGTTTTTTGGCCGTGGGCAAGTCTGGCAAAGATATTCGAGTTACCAAGCCCCTGAGTCAAAGAAAAAAAAAAGAGAGAGGAGTCAGTTGCGAAATGGAAAACTTATTCAACCAAGTCAGTGAGGGAATCATACACACCTGCGTGTTGAAAGAACTAAAAGTCACAAGAGCTGTCGAATCCAATTGGAAGCCACCTGCACGATTTTTCGACCTTTGCTCCTTTTTCTGGAGACTGTCTGCATCCAAGCTAGAGGATTTTCGCTTGCCCGAAGGAAGCTCTTTCAACAATTTATGCTTCGCTAGAACCGCAGAGGAAGGTTTACCACGCGGATTTGTCACAACATCCCGCACGAACTGATGAATGACGAGGAACTTAGCTTGCCAGAAGATATTATATTTGGGAGTCGTCACAGGTTTTCGTTCTGGGAGAAAGAAGGGAAGACTTTTATCCGGTGCAAAGACGCTGCAATCAAGAATAGCGGGTAATGATTCATCTGGAGCTGTCAGCGGGCGACGGAATGGGACTCCCTGGTCAAAGCCCATATGTCGAGCAACCATGTTAATGTTGTAAGAGACTACACAAGATCCTTTGAAAAAAGATGGCACGTATCCAGATATGCAGCTTCGCAAGAACACAGTTTATCCAATGCTCATATTCCCGTCAGCGGAATACAATATCACTTTCGGTGGGGAAGCAAAAGTGTCTGGTTGAACTATGGGGGCATGGGCCGGGGCCCAAGGACGAAACTTAACTGCATGCGAGTTGTTAAGCAAATCAATGAGCTTTGTGACAGGTCTTGGACGCCTCTCCAACCAACGGAGTATCCTAGAACCGCCATATGCATCAGGAAACAAGGTTCTCGGGTTAGGAGCGTAATTTTTGAAATGCTCCCACAACCATGCTTGAAGAAAGGCGACGTGGATATACGAGTACACTTTCATATACCCATTAGAGACGTACATGTCTGCTACTCAGTGATCAAGATGAGTGTACAAAGAGCCTAGAAACAAACTGCCGATGGAAAGAGAAATGCCTTTCGCTAGTTTGATAACAAATTTGACGAGCTTCTGTTTTATCTCCTTCTTACCAGAGCCATCATCGAAAACATCTCTGGATAGCCACAGAATTAAAAATGCAGAAACATGGAGTGTATCATCCAGCACTTGATCCGACTCCGGCTCATCACGGAACCACTCAGACACCCACCTTTCCTCATTCTTTCGAACATATTCCGCTGCTTTCGTGACCAAAGCGGCGTGCATTTTTTCTTCTTCCTCAGACAAGACAACATCAAGTTTCCCAATTATTGGAAGACTCAACAGAACGGCTACGCTTTCCAAAGAAATAGTCATCTCACCCCATCTACATATAGCCGTGTGAGTTCCCGGGCACCATCTAGAGATGAAAGTAATCAATCCTGCAACATCTTTTCTGATTTGAAGTGTCGCAGACGCCATGACAGCATGCATAATTTGCGCCTCAGTTAAGTTGGACTTTACGTGGTCGCGACTCATCATAAATTTCATCAACTTATCATAAGAGCGCAATGGACTATGACAGATTTTGAAATCTATGGGAGAAGCTGGATACTCTTTCTTCTGAAAGAAAAACCTCATTATGCGCCCTGGAGTGGCCGACTGAACTTCTCCATCATTCTCTGAATCAGTCAGAAGAGTTGCCACGAATTTGGGATGGGTCCTTGTAATCATAACAGACTTCGTAAAGAACTCATCATTTGTGTTCGGTTTGGAGTTGTTGACACTTCTCAACGCGGCGACGGAACTACTTTCAGGTGACATCTTAACAAAATTCCTCATGCTTTTGAAGTAACTACAACGAAGCAAAGCAAAAATTACTACTTTGAAGAAAAGCATACATGAAGATTTTATCAAAAATTACCACAATCAAGAGTCAATAACACATTTGCTACGGAAATTTCTCCTTTGGCCACATGTCATGGCACTCACCGCTAAAGGGAATGGGGATTGATGTATACTCAACGAGATGCACGTGACGTCGCGGAAAGTACACCCTTGGCCGAAACTAGACAATGCCGCGGAGAACATGTGAAGCCGCGGAAAGTATGACCTCGGCCAAGTCACGCATGGCCACGGAAATTGTGCACACGGCCATGAGAGGAAAAGGAAACCCTAAAAGCTAGGTTTTCACGGGAGAAGAACTAATGTAAGCCACCCATCCATGCGCGCCTACTTTGTATAATAATTGGCCTCTTTACTATCAATGTGACGGCTAATATTACTACGATACTGCTAGCAGAGAAGAATCATTCATACAAAAGTATTTCTATGGGTTTATGGAGGATATGTCTATGGCTAGGGTTTACACCAACAACAAAAAAATAAAAAAAAAATAAAAAAAAAAATAAGGAAACGGAGGAGAAACGTTTGAGCACATACCTGGAGTACGTTCGCCAACTCCTCTGCTTTGCTGCTAACTTGGAGACGTGAAAACAAAGCCAATATTACAAAAATAAATAAATAAAAGATATGCGACCCCTTTTATATACATATTACTTTGGAGTTTGGGTGGAAGAAGGTTTCCTTTTATAAGCACAACACTTTTGGAATTAGAGTGGAGGAAGGTTTCTCGTTTAAGCTATGCACGGAAAAAAGGCAACCGGGCCCGCGAAGGCAACGCTTCATGGCGCCACCAGTCCGCGGCCAAGACAATTCCAAACAGTTTGCTCCCAAACGGCCATCTCTATCGCTCCACACCAACAGTCCGCGTTCAAGCCCCAAGAGTCCGCTCCTAGCCAGCGCCATTTCCACGTTGCAGCCGAGCCCTAACCAGCGCCATCCTCTCTGCATCCAAAGCCAACTCTCCATTGGCCTTTCCAAGCAAGCCAACACTCCATTGGCCTTTCCAAGAGAGCCACGCCATTGGCCCTTCCAAGCTAGTCATGTCATTGGCCCTTCCAAGCTAGCCTCGTCATCGGCCTTTCCAAGCTAGCCTCGCCATCGGCCCTTCCAAGCTAGCCACGCCATCTACCTTTCCGTAGCCAGTCAAAGTGGCACCATCTTGGCCGTTCAAAGCAGCACCATCTCCACCAGCCAAGGCAGCGCCATCTTGGCCGTTCAAAGCAGCGCCATCTCCACCAGCCAAGGAAGCGCCATCTTGGCCGTTCAGGACAGCGCCATCTCCATGCATTCCGTAACTTAGCCGGCTAGAAACATTCACTGTTCCGCGGACCAAGTTGCAGTGCCACCTCTGATTAGTAGCCAAAGTCGTAGTGTTGAGGCCAGTACCCCATGGCCAAACCAAATTTATGCGAAGCTGCCGATGCAAGGATCGCAGATTCTTCGTGCCTCCTGACAAAGGTTAGCCAAATCTTCCTGACAATCTCTTCATGAATTGTTGTTTCGATTTTATCCTCGTTTGTCACCACCTCATGCTTACCCCGCAACAATGCCTCTGTTCCAAGCTAAGCAGGGGACTTAATGTTGATGGTGGTTTTTAGATTAGGGTTAAAATCGTAAAACCTTGCATATGATGTGACATCACTCTGCAAGGAAACAGAGCCGCGTGTGCTAAGCTCTCGACTGACATACTTATTGAGCCGCTCAATACACTTACATGAAATTTATCCAGACTGGTGAATGTAGCAACCATCCCAGATGTTCTGTAAATTTCGGCGCCTCGCATATATTCACTTAATATAAGTTCCTCTGAATGCCTTTTATGCTATGTTCTCTGGCTGAACCCTTAATATTGATATGGCATGACGATTTGTGTTCACTCGCAGCAGAGTAGCACAAATCTCCAAGTATCAAGGATAAGGTATTTGCATAAGGTATTCGAATCAGAAAAGCATGATGCTCTCTAGCAATGAACTTAAAAGAACTCTGTTTCAACACATAAAACTCAATCAATCGTCCTGACTAACTTACAGAAGTTAGGGTTTCGCGCCTTGCGAAATGTACCAGACCTTGCTTGTCAAAATTAAGCCTAAGTAATTAATCCGTCATGGATTAGCAGGTGCAGAACCTCGCCCAGAATAAGAAAACAGGGAGATGCAACAGCAAAGAGAGGCTTGGCTATGCCTTAGGCCAGCTAGCGCCATTAGCCACGCCCCGACCCTATTTCTCTCGACCAATCAGGTCGCTTTAAACTCGCCACACGCACACAAGTTGTGGTTGGGCCCATGCTTGCCGGCCCCATTTCTAATCGACCAATTAGAACACGCCAAAGCCGCCACACTCTCACCAGAAGTGTGGTCGCGCCTTGTGTTTGGCCGGCCCCCTTTTTTGGCCAATCAAGTTGCTCCGAACTTTCCACCATACGTTAAAGGCCAAACACACCCTGCCGCGCCACCTTGCTAAACTGATAAGCCAAACGCGCCCTACCACAACAACATTGGTCGGCATGCCAACATGCCACTCTACCGCGGTAGCATGCCAACACGCCACTCTACCGCGGAAAATTCGCAACATGCCAACTTCACAACATGCTCGCAAACATGCCACTTCGTGGCAACCTTCCATAAATAGCCACCCACGGCAATTCCTACTCCTATGGCCGTTTCCACACTATGGCCTTGCAATAGTTCCTTTGGCATAGCCATGGCGCCGTTTGCACAAAAGTAGTGGCATGCCACAGCCACATGCCACGTGCACTAATTAGGGTTTCGACATTCCAAACCCTAATTCGGGAAAATTGCTACCAAAGCCAAATGGGATTGGCGTGGCAACAGGGCCAATGTTGCCACGCCACATGTGGGTTCGACTCCACGGCGCCAAAACTAAGCCTTGGCCACGCCAAGCCCTAATTCTTCCACGGAACCTTGGCCACGCCAAGCCCTAATTCTTCCACGGCACCTTGGCCATGCCAAGCCCTAATTCTTCCACGGCACCTTGGCCACGCCAAGCCCTAATTCTTCCACGACGAATTCTTCAACGGCACCTTGGCCACGCCAAGCCCTAATTATTCCATGGCGAATTCTTCCACGGAACCTTGGCCACGTCAAGCCTTAATTCTTCCACGGCACCTTGGCCACGCCAAGCCCTAATTCTTCCACGGCGAATTCTTCCACGGCACCTTGGCCACGCCAAGCCCTAATTCTTCCACGGCTAATTCTTCCACGACGAATTCTTCCACAGCGCCAAACCCTGACTTTGGCCATGGAGCCAATTTCTAGCTTTGGCCATACCGCAACATCACCGGCATACCGCTATGCCACGGCTACGCCATTGGCATGCCATTAGCATGTGGCTGACGCCACTTCGCTATACAACAATATGTGGCCATAATCAATGGCCATCCTTCTTCATGAGATGCAATCTCAGCCATCCAAGTTCACTACCGAACTGATGGACTTGTGGCAACTCTTAGGCGGCCAACCGCCTAAACCCAACGACCATGGCTACGCCAGGCGCCACTTGCACCATCGTGTCACTGGCATGCACAAGTCATGCCGCAATGCCACTGTGCCATTGTCAGGTGCCAACACAAGGTAGCCACAATCAACGGCTACCCTTATTCATAAGATGCGATCTCGGCCATCGAAGTTCGCCACCAAACCGGTAAGCTCGCGACAAGTTTTAGGCGACTAGCCAAAACGAGCCTAGCATCACATGCTATTTACCTGCGACAAGCCTCTCGATTTTAACTTGCCACACGTAGCAAAGTGCTACATGTTTTCCACGAAAACACTCGAGACATCAAAATATGTCATAAAGTGGGCGATGCTCATTAGGATATTGGTCTGGAGGTTTACAGCGTGCGGCGTGCAATGCGCCCGTTACAAGAAAGTGTCATGAAGTGGGATAACTAGTGGTGGTGAAAAGTAACGGTGTAAACAATTTATTTCCTTCATCATGGAAGCGTAATGACTGGAGGTTACACGAATTCACTTCCCTCATCATGGAAGCATAACGTCTAATAGTTACACGTTACTCTTTTCTTCCACCACTCAATCGTTTCCACTTACTACGAGACCAGGGTACGTTTCACTATGACTTGTATAAATAGGTCTCACCTATTTTCACCAAACGACAAGTTTTGGTCGGCAACAATACAATATCTAGAAATCACCTGGTAGCTTTCCATTCTGCTAACCAGTTCTACTTCCGATACAAGTCATAAAACAAACCACACCTTCAGAATCAACGATTCTGGTCTCAACACTCTCTTCGCTTCCCTCCCTAAGGCCAACCCTTCTCCTTCATTTTGTGACCGAAGCAAGACTGGAACGACCATTTCTTATTTTAGGCCAGGATTGTACAGATTGATCTCTCGAATCAAAAGTACTCCTGTGCAGTGCATTGTTTAGGGTTTAGATTCGTTTCTCACCCACACACCCGAAATTACCAAAATCAGCAGAAATGGTTTTCACCCATATCCTCTAAAAGTAACCGTATCCTCGGCGACATGGAGTTGTTGTAGTTTAGTTTAGTTTGCTCGAGGACTAGAAAAAGCCAAGTGTGGGGGAATTTGATAAGTGCATAATTCACATATATTTAGTGTCAATTCCATGCTAGTATTTGTTGGTTTTCTTGCAAATTATTGTATATTATGCTTGTTTTCTCTTATTTGTGTTTTGTTAGGTATATCATCCAAAAGAAGTGAATTAGCACTTAATTGTGCAAGAAATAATCTAGCTACAAGGTATATCATCCAAAAGAAGTGAATTAGCTAGAAGATGAAGACAATGGCGAAAGAACGGAGTCATTCTGAGTTCGTATGAGGAAGTTATGGGCAAAAGAAGAACTTGGAAGACTAAAAGGGCAAAATGGTCATTTTCTAGGCCAAGTGCTATTGCCACCCCACCGTACGTTAAGGGGCAGTCATTCTGTTAAGGGGTGACCTGTTTTAATGGAACTGATAAAGTCAGTCGAGTCATTTAATAGGGGAAGCTTAAATTCAAATGTTGTTAAAGGCGCCTGGCCAGTAACTCTGGGCACCCCACCTTCTTCCTTAAATCACGACCAGTTTTCCTGGTACATATGAAGCTGTATTAATGGCAAGAGGGCTTGAGAAACCAAGACAAGACGGGTGACGGAGCTGTGAACATATGCTACGGTATTGTTGCTGGATATTTCGGTGAAGAGGACATGGAGCTGATGCAGTCGATGGTGATGCTGTTCACGGGTGATGATCACCATTGACGATGAGCACTCGAGTTGGAATGGGAGAAAGTAGATACTGAAGCAGTTATAAGACTTGGTTATGCTTTGATTCAGAGTTTATCCCGAGAAGAAGCTGTAATTGATGCTGCCATTATCAGCAGTCGCGATGATGAACCGGTGGTTGCTGCCATCATTACAAGATGAAGAATAGATGAGGACTGAGCTTGGAAGTGATGGTGAACAAAGAGAAGCTCGTGATGATCACCTTGGTGCTGTCGATGCTAGCCTTTGGACGATGATGCTGTTGTGTTCGATTGATGAAGACGGAGTGGTTGTTGTTCGAGTTTGGTATGATGATGGTGCAGTTTCGACTACTCAAGGTGCTGCTGTCATTGCTTCTCGACAACCAAGAACAGGGAATGGTGATCGATGGAGTTCATCATAGACTAAAGGACATTGGTTTTGAACGAATTCAAGAATGGTTGGCTGTTGCCATTAATGCCAGTGATAACGAGTTTGATGATCAGAGATGAGATGGTGGTGACGCTGTGGAGTTTTCCTATAGCTAATGGAAACTCGGTCTGTTGGCTGTGGTTTACGGAATAAATGAGATGGAGCTCGATAGTTCAGGGAAGAAAGAACTATTTGCTGGCAACAATAAAGATGGGTTTTGATGATAAAAACAGTGATGAAGTTGATCAATGCTTGCTCACTGTGATTGAAGGAGAAAGTCATTGATGGCAGTTGATGGGAGCTACAGATAGAGTTTGGAAGTGAACGAGACAGAGATGATGGCAGTAAGGATTAGTGAGAGCTGATTATCTATGAAGGTGACATATGTTTGCTGCTATCGGTGAAGATATATGGAGATGTTGTGAAGCATGGAAGAACTCGAGCAAGTCAGTGATCGTGATGAAGGTGAAGAGAGTGTGATGGAGCTTGAAGCTGTAGTTTAATGTCGACAACAACAAGAGATGATGAGGAGTTCGAAGCTGTGATGGATGGCTTAGGAAGATGGCAGTGATGACGGTGTTTGCATCCGACGTTGGTCGGAGATGGAACCATTATCAAGCTCGAAAATGAACAGAGAAGTTGAAGTTCTATCGAGTTGTTGTTGTGATGATACCAATGGCGGTGGTGATGAAGCGGATGGGGGAATGAGGCTTGTGTTGGATTAGCCGGGATTCGATTGTGGTTAATGGCAAAGATATTGAAGATGGAAAGAGAACTTGAGTTCGTTGTTGTTGCAATTAATATTTCAGTTTGAGAGAGAAAATGATCCAATAACGAACGAGAGAAAGAAGGAGTTAGAATGGATACGTCGGTGCAAATATTTGGGAAAAGTATCAACTGCGGGTAATACTTATCCTAGGCGGACTTGTGGGTGAAGTTAGGTTTCGAGTGAAACCTATATAAATAGGCTTGTACAGCCGAGAGTGAAAATATAGAACTTTTTGAGAGAGAAAAAGAATAGAAGAGAGGAAAGGTTTTATTTCATATCTAGGGTTTACCCCTTTAGGGGGAAACCAAGCTATTTTCTTCTTCTTTTTCTTATTTCATATATTTTTCATGGGTTTTAGTAAATCCATGTTTAGCTAATTTTCACTGATTAAGGTATGATTTCAAAGCCTTGGTTAATGAAACTTTAATTCTTTTCACAAATTTATTTTGAGTTTAATTTTCTTGTCGATTGTCTCTATTAATTTTAGTGTCTAAGATTACTATTGGGTTATTCAATTGGCCATTTGAATTGACCTGATAATAATTCTTCTACTAGCCACAATCATCTCTTTCGAGATACCGAGCTTAGATGATATGAAGGGGACCTTTGGACCGGCAATCTTGACTCGTTCATTGCGGCTGCACGTACCCTTCCCTACTCTAAAGGGATCAGCAAAACCGTAGTTCACGAAGGGACAGAAAATTAAACCAAATCAAATTTTCTTCGTATAGGCCATTCTTTTTCATAATGATTATATTTCGTGGCATAATGATGCCAACGCATCAAATGCCCTCTTTACGCAACTATAAATGAGTCTTGGGTTTTACTTGGTACAATCCATATGCACCTTCAACCAACTACCCTCCTATATATGTCTTAATGGAATTTCTACAAGTATGAAAAGGAGCATATTGACATGCTTCACTATTCATGGCCGTTGCCATGAATTTTACGAATGACCGGCAAGCCTTGGTTAATGAAACTTTAATTCTTTTCATGCAAATTTTATTTTGAGTTTAATTTTCTAATGGGGTTGGTGATACGTGTAATAGTGTCTAAGATTACTATTGGGTTATTCAATTGGCCATTTGAATTGACCTGATAATAATTCTTCTACTAGTACTGGGGTTGGTGATACGTGTAATAGTCACTCAATTCCATACACAAGTAGTACATCGCAAAAGCTGACAGAGGGATTCTGTTAAGAAAATGTGTATAGAGATGACCCTAGTAAGCAGACCGAGCTTATGCGTCTGATGCTAGGATCAACCTAATTCACAAAACGTAATGCATTCGGTGGGTTACACCTTGAGAGCTTATTCATGGTGGCTCAGATGGATAGAATCTGGTAGTCGAGCGCTTCTGTATCCAGTGGTAACAAGAATTCCGGGGATAGCAGAGCTTATTGCTATTCTACGGTTGGTGATAATGGAAATTCTACAAGAAATAAACAAGTACTTTTATTAAGTTTCTTTCCAGTGACGGCGAATGATTCCTTAATCATCTTTCTTTTATTTGTTATTCTTTTTATTTCACTTTAAACCAATCCCCCATTCGTTATTTACTTTATTTTGCTGATCAAATAACCTATCAATTACACAGCTCTCTGTGGGAACGATCCTTACTACCGCTATATTACCAGTTAATTAGTGGGAAATATCTTGATTAATTTGTTACACCTACGACACGCATCATATATGTGTGTAAACTTTGAGTTTAACGCCTCCTGGTTTTGTGAGGGATTTTCCGAGATCCAAAGGCTGCAGGCTGAAGCGGTTGATGATCTTTCTGCGGATTTGATTACTCAACAGGAGGTAGAAGTCGAGAAGTTGTCCCAGGAGTTGAAGCTGAAGCAGTCGGCTCTTCAAAGCATGAAGGATATTTTCTCCAAGAAGAACGAGCCGTTGTTAGGCAATTTTCCTTGAATACTTTTATTTTCTGAACTTCCTTTTCTTAGGTTTTTTTTTTTTTTTTGAAAGGCAAAAGAAACGTCTAGTTTATGGTTTGGTTTTTTGGTTTTTGGATTGATAGATGATTGATTCTTATAAGATTTTTTTTTTTTTTTTTGGATTATTTTGGAATAATGGCCCTTTGATCAATCAATATGGCAATATCTGAATTGCGAATGTAAGTAGCAAAATCATTCGGGAAAATTGTGAAACCGTGAATGTTGCGTGAGAAAGGGAGAGATATAAAATCTTGGGATGATTTGGTTACCGGCTTCCATTGTAAATGTGGAAACCCAAATAATAGATTGTGTAAACATTACCGGGCAGAACTTACTCGCTTTAGGGTCTTTCACCAAAACTCAATCTTCAGGGAGTGAATCCGAGTCTTTATATGACGCCCTCCTTGCCGCGATAAGTCGCCAGTCATTCTTTATTGTCGGTGGAACATATTTTTGTCGATACGTGGTAAGGTGGAGAATCTCTAATCCCCAGACGCAATTCTCCTGAACCCATCTTTTCTTAGACGATGCGCTTCAAAGCATGGCATTGACTGGTAGGATGATGGAAACGAGAGTTGAATTTGCAACCGAGAGATTAATCTCCCACTGTGGGTGAAAATTGTTTCTGCTGATTTTGGTAATTTCGGGTGTGTGAGTGAGAAACGAATCTAAACCCTAAACAATGTACTGCACGGGAGTACTTTTGATTCGAGAGATCAATCTGTAGAATCATAGCCTAAATCAAGAAATGGCTGTTCCAGGCTTGCTTTGGTCACAAAGTGAAGGAGAAGGGTTGGTCTTAGGGAGGGAAGCGAAGAGAGTGTTGAGACCAGAATCGTTAATTCTGAAGGTGTGTTTTGTTTTATGACTTGTATCGGAAGTAGAACTGGTTAGTAGAATGGAAAGCTACCAGGTGATTTCTAGATACTGTGTTATTGCCGACCAGACCTTGTTGTTTGGTGAAAATAGGTGAAGCCTATTTATACAAGTCATATTGAAACGTACCCTGGTCTCGTAGGAAGTGGAAACGATTAAGTGGTGGAAGAATAGAGTAACGTGTAACCGTCAGACGTTATGCTTCCATGATGAGGGAAGTGAATTCGTGTAACCGTCAGTCATTACGCTTCCATGATGAAGGAAATGAATTGTTTACACCGTTACTTTTCACCACCGATAATTGTCCTACTTCATGACACTTTCTTGTAACGGGCGCATTGCACGCCGCACGCTGTAAACCGCCAGACCAATACCCCGATGAGTATCTCCCAGTTTATGACATGTTTTATGTCTCGAGCGTTTTCGTGGAAAACATGTAGCAGGTTGCTATGTGTGGCAAGTCAAAGTCAAGAGACTTTTTCATAGGAAAATAGCATGTGATGCTATTAGGCTTGCCTTGGTCGGCCGCCTAAAACTTGCCACAAGTCCGTCAGTTTGGTGGCGAACTTGAATGGCTAAGATTACATCTCATGAGGAAGGGTAGTCGTTGATTATGGCCACATCTTTGTTGTGTAACAAAGTGGCGCCATTAGCATAGTGGCGCCTGGCGTAGCGGGTTGCCTGAGACTTTTCGCAAGTCCGTCAGTTCAGTGGCGAACTTGGATGGCTGAGATTTCATCTCATGAGGAAGAGTGGCCATTGATTATGGCCACATCTTGTTGTATAGCGAAGTGGCGCCATTGGCATAGTAGTGCCTGGTAGAGCCATGGCATAGCGGCATGTTAGTTGCGTGGCATGCAAGTGGCGTTATGGCATGGCCACGCCTGTGGCATTGTAGCATGGTCAAAGCTAAGGTTTGGCTCCGTGGCCAAAATTAGGGGGTGGCCAAGGCTAGGACTTAGCGCCGTGGTAAGAATTAGGGATTGGCGGCGTGGCCAAGGCTAGGATTTGGCGTCGTGGTAAGAATTAGGGCTTGGCGGCGTAGCCAAGGCTAGGATTTGGCGTCGTGGTAATAATTAGGGCTTGGCGGCGTGGCCAAGGCTAGGATTTGGTGTCGTGGTAAGAATTGGGGCTTGGCGGCGTGGCCAAGGCTAGGATTTGGCGCCGTGGTAAGAATTAGGGCTTGGCGGTATGGCCAAGGCTAGGATTTGGCGTTGTGGTAAGAATTAGGGCTTGGCGGCGTAGCCAAGGCTAGGATTTGGCGTCGTGGTAAGAATTAGGGCTTGGCGGCGTGGACAAGGCTAGGATTTGGCGTCGTGGTAAGTATTAGGGCTTGGCAGCGTGGCCAAGGCTAAAGTGGTGGCATGCAGTTAGTATGGTCGGTAGGGTGTGTTTGGCCTTTAATGTATGGTGGCAAGTGGCATGTTGGCATGCCGATCAATATGTTGTTGTGGTAAGGCGCGTTTGGCTTTCCAGTTAGTATGGTGGCACGGCAGGGTGTGTTTGGCCTTTAATGTATGGTGGCAAGTTTGGAGCGACTTGATTGGCCGAGGAAAGGGGGGCGGCCAAACATAAGGCGCGGCTACACTTCTGGTGAGAGTGTGGCGGCTTTAGAGCGACTTGATCGGTCGATGGCAAGTATGGGCCCATCCACAACTTATGTGCGCGTGGCTAATTTGAGGCGACACGATTGGTCGAGAGAAATAGGGCCGGTTTAGGAAGGGGCGTGGCTAATGGCAAGTGGCGCCAGTGGCAAATGAACGTGCATTTGGTTGGCCTAAGGCATGGCCACGCCTCCCTTTGCTGCGGCTCCCCTCGTTCTCGATTCGAGCAAGGTTTTGCACTAATCCCGGATTAATTACCTAGTTTGCTTATGTGCGCGTGGCTAGTTTGAGGCGTCCTGATTTGTCGAGGGAAATAGGGCCAGTCTAGGATGGGGCGTGGCTAATGGCAAGTGTCGCCTGCTGGCCTAAGGCATGGCCCCGCCTCCCTTTGCTGTTGCGGCTCCCTGTTCTCTGATTCTAGGTTTAATTTCTAGGTTTAATTTCCCCAAGCAAGGTCGATATCTCGCGAGGCGCAAAACCCTAACTTCCGCAAGTTAGTCAGGGAAATTGATTGAATTATATGTGTTGACACAGGGTTCTTTTAAGTTCATTGCCAGAGAGCAGCATGCTTTTTCTGATTGAATACCTTATGCAAAGACCTTATCCTTGATATTTGGAAATTCGTGATACTCTGCTGCGAGTGAACACATATCGTCATGCCATATCAACATTAGGGTTCAACCGGAGAACATAGCATAGAAGGCATTCAAAGGAACTTATATTAAGTGAATATAGGCGAGGCGCCGAAATTTACAGAACATCTGGGATGGTTGCTATATTCGCCAATCTGGATACATTTCATGTAAGTGTATTGAACGGCTCAATAAATATGCCGGTGGAGATGTTAGCACTCACGGCACCATTTCCTTACAGAGTGACGTCACATCAGATGTAAGGTTTTACGATTTCAACCCTAAGCTAAAAACCACCATCAACACCTTGTTAAAATAATTAAATACAATTCCGTAACCGAATGTATATTGTATAAGGACCGTCCGTATAGGCTCCCAAACGAAAAAATTGGTGGTGTACTAGTTATCCTTTGCTTTTCATAATCGAATAATGTAGGTAATGAGCTTCATTCTTTCAATTGGAGGCCGATATAATTGTTTGTTTGCATGTGCCCGGTCACAACTCTTCTTGTCGAAAATTCTTCGTCAAACAGTTTTCTTGTTGGTGGAAATGTCAAACTCAACCCAATTGAGATTAAATGAATGATGCAATTAAATGCGTTGGCGAGTAGTTGGCCACATATCGTCATGCTCATCCAATAACCGCTCGTCAAATATCTATTTTCGTTTAACCAGCCCTTCCAATCCCTTAATCATCTCATTTAACACCATCTCAGTCCCTTATCTTACCTTGTTATAGAGCATTCTTGAAAAGGACGCAGAGGACTCTCTAGAGCCTTTTCTACTGGTGTTGTTGCTGCCTTAGACCTTCTCAAAAAGTCTGTAAAGCTCTCATCTTCTTGCTGGGTTACTCTAAAGACTCCTTATAGAACATGAGATTGTTTGATGTTGCACGAGTAGTTTTGGATGAATAACTCTATGATGTCTTGAAATGACTTCAATGAGTTTTGTGGTAACCACCGGAACCACGTTAACGCATCGTCTTCCAAACTTCTTGCGAAAAATCGTACTAGTCTCAGAATGTTCGCGAGATACAGTGTTATCTGTTGTTCATAGTGGAACGCATGTTCGTTTGGGTCTGTATCTCCTATGAAGCTTCTGAAATTGGGAAATTGGAACTTTTCCAGTAATTTACATTCTCTCAATTCTTTAGACAGTAGGCCATCCTTGAAAGTATACGTGGGGTATTCCCTTGGCTTGTTAACGAGCAGCTTGAGCCTATTTTCTTGCTTTTTGAATAATATTTCAATTCTTAGTCAACTGACTCTTGGATATCGCTTTGAGCAACCACTATGCTTGGCTAAAATTCATGGGACCCAGGTGCTGACGAGATCTGGTTAGCCATCGATCTGTAATTTCCAAGATGTTGTCTCAACTGCTCTTGATGGCTAATCAATTATACTGTGTCTGTCGGTTGAGATGCGTTCTCTAGTGACAAAGGTTGAGTTGATGTCACTAGTGGAGTTGTTATTGGTGCTGGTGGGGTCATTTGATTGACTTTCTTAGTCAATGACGAAATTGAATTCAACAACTCCTGGAACATGTCTTAAGGTATTTATATGAATAGTGTAGTAGATGTAGGTGGAGCTCGAGGAAACCTTCCTCTCTCTTATGGAGTGACAGTTGTACCCATCAATACAACTACTGGATGGCCTTTTGGATCTAGTACAATGGATGGTGTGGTCGTCACGTCACCATCTAGAGTTGTTCTCTCAAGTCGAGCTCGAGCTGGCGAAGTCACTCGACCGAGAGTTTTGTATGACCGGAGTCGTTACCTCTGAGGTACTCGATGTAGATGTTCGACCTGGCGATGTTACTCTAGGTAGAGGAGGTAAGACTCTTCTTGATGGTTGCGATGTCGCTTTTCTTGTACTACACAAGATGACAACCCACATATGAGTTAGTCTGATAGTGTGATTTCATTGGATCTTTCAGATCTCGAATCGCCCTTACCACCGAAAACCGAAAAATTCTTTGAAAGATGTAGTTTCTCAACATTGGGTCATGCATTTAAAATGTGTGTTTTCCCTTTCTTTTTGTTGGTGATTCTTCTTATCCAGAAATTCTACGAGTGTAGCTCGAAAATTGGACAGAGAACAGATAGAAGATGTTAGATCTATAAGATAACCTTCTACTTTTGGGGTATTTGAGCTTACCCCCCTAAATGTATTAGTGATTGAGATTTCCCCCTAAATTTTTAATGATAGCAACTTCCCCCTCCCCCTCCTAAAATAATATTCTGCCAAAAACACCCTTATATTTTGTCATTTACACATGGGTTTGGTTCAGATCGATGGATAGAGAAGAATTTTCAGATGAGAAGTTAAAGTTTGGGATTCATGATATTTTTAATGGAGTTTTGCTTTCGAATTGAGAAGAGGATTGATGGTGATTCAATCACTAATTCTTTTAGGAGGGTAAACTCAAAAACCCCTTTATTTTTAGGAAGGTAATGATAGTATTGTCGTTTTTTCGACCAGATTCTTACCAGATCTGAAAACTTCCAGAAATATTCTTATAACGATATAAGTCAGTCGACAATTATTCAATGCAACTTTTTTGTGTTGCACATTTTAAAGATTGATAATCGATATAACGTGCATCAATTAACTCTAAATCAGTTTCAAATCATTCAATCTGCAAAAGATAAGATCCAAACAGCGTTAAACATCAAATTTCTATGATGATAATACTAGCATTTGAGATGATTATGCATTCAAGATAGCGAAATCTAGATATTGATGATATTAGCAAAATAGATGATTGACAATGGCAAATAACGCTTTAGACTTGCCTAATCACATGCTAAAATTATAGATATACACGATTATAACATAAATAAAGATGCCCATACTCTATTTTCAATGATATTTTCAATGGAGTTTTGATTTCGAATTGAGAAGAGGATTGATGGTGATTTTGGGAGTTAAACAGAAGGAGGAAGTTTGCGTCTAAGTTATTCCCTGATTTATGCTTGAATTTAAGTGAATTGAGTTTGTTGTTGGAAGAATTTAAGAGTGAAACGAATTGTTGTCGTATCTTGAAAACATGTCCGTGAAAGAAGAATGGGTTTCACTTGGATTCAATGTATCGGCCAAGTTGTGGATGATTTGCACATGAGCCTCAAGGGACGAATGATTGTTCAAGAGTCAGTGAAAGAATGGTGGATGGGAAAGAAGAATTAAGAGATGGGTAATGCTGTGGAGAATCTGGTGGAAGTTTGTGAAGGAGTTAACTGGAGATAGTTTATATATGAGCGAATAAATGTGGGATTGTGTATACATTAAGATTATTTCAAGGAAGGAGTGAAAATGACCGGAATTTGGCCGGGAAAAACACCATAAATATAGCCGGAACTCGGCCGACGGTTGGGTATGATGATCGTCCAATAACTAATTCCGGTTCCTAGTTGGACCGATCCAGTTCATTTCCCTTGACTCCCCTAATCGTTAGTTGACCGTTACACTCAGCATTCGATCGTTAGTTTGACTCACATTACTTTTTCGACGATAAATTTTGACACAAAAACTCTAAGAAGATTATGGGCCTAAGTGGACTAGTATATGGACATGGACATTGGAGAAGACTAGAGTTTGACCTAATTATGGAAGTTGGAGGTGTTTGAGAAAAATAAGGAAAGAGTATCCTTTTGGAAGAATCAATAAAAGAGAAGAGTTGACTCTTTCTCTAGGGCTACAAACCTCCCTTAGAGAGAATTACGCACTTCGATCACATGTCTTCTTATTTGACTTTTGTTATGATTTCCAAAAACATGTAAACTTAATTTCTTTTTATTGTTAAGGATCAGTTGAACTTTACAATACATGATTTTTTGTTTAATGAATTAGTTTTGCCTCATAATTATCGTTCATGATTCATTACAAATATCGTCGTGTATGATTTGATTATTTGTTTATTTAAGTTGCAAATGCACTCACATTCATATTTAAAGCTAATTTAGGGTTTATTATACGAAAAAGTGATATTTCCTGAATACAAGTAGTATAGTTTGGTTACGGGTTGTAGTGATATTTTCTTGTACTTACATGCATGTGAATCATGACCTTCGTTAAATTGACTGCACGTTGTATGCCAATTACATTGATTAGCCTATTTTCATGAATCTTAATGTGTTTTGCAGAATTAAACTTGATTACTGCTTTCACACGTTAGGTTGTTCTCTGAATAGAATTGATACTTGCGCCGTTTTATGTAAGTGTGACGATTTTAGTGAATGTACGGGATATTCTTGCGATCAAGGTATTCTAGAGATTTTGATAATGAGAGCTTAGCATTGTGGGACAATAATCCATTCACCATGAACTGATATACTTTGAAGAATTTAAATAGATTTTTAGCTCAAACTATAAATGTAAATGTGAAGTCAAACTTCGAACATGTAAATGTTTATAGTTACCAAATACTACATGGGGAAGAAACTTATTGTCCTTTTTTTCACCATTCATATGCTACTTCATGCATTATACTTAAAAAGTTCATTCGGCCCCCAAATTGATCATTTCGTATGTGTATGTACAACAAGACTTGCTGCTGCTCAAGGAATATGACATGACCTATAGCTTTAAATATATTTGTCTTTTATAATAACGGGATAGGTTCACGTCATGGCACTTTAAAGATGATTCTGATTTGGTCATTTGAGTTTAGAATGTAAGTCCAATGGGTGATTGTGATTAGGACTGCACATGGTTCGGTTCGGTATGGTTATCAGCAAAAAGGAAACCGAAACCGAGGTACTCGGTTTTCCAAATCCAACAACAAGTGAAAACTATTTGTACAATCAGTTCGGTTTGGAACCGAAACCAGTCAGTTCGGCTAATAACCACTCGGTTATGGTAAACCGATTTTAGTACAACTCAAGTTTTTTTTTCTCTTTTAAAATATTAAAAAGGAGGATTACATTCAAATCTAAATCTCTGGTTACATTCATCATTTCAATTAAAACCAAAGCTAACACAGTTACACATAACATAGTCGAAAAAAAAAATGAAAAATTGATTTCTTACCATTCATGAATTACAAATAAAAAGAAAATAATTCAAAGAAAAACACAACATCATCTTGTATATAGTTTCAATTGAAAAATCTAAACACAACCCATAACTCAATATCTCTATAATTGTAGATCAATTTAACATAAATACACAATCAAATAAATCAAATTTTCAATTAATCAGAACCAATTTTTCCCTTTTCACAAAGAATCCATCAGCACCAAAGACATTCCTACCAAGAACAGTAGCAACATCAAACTTATATAGTACTTCTTTTAATTTGAATCTCACCATTCATGCCTACCAAGAGCAGCAACAACATTAAACTTATGTAGTACTTCTTTTAATCTGAATCTCACCATCCATGCAACAAAAATACATCTCCATAAAAACCCTTTTCTGGACCAACTCAAAAATGTTAAATCAATGATGAAAATACACCTCCATCAAAACCCTTGCTCACAAAATGTTAAATTCATGATGAAAATATATCTCCAACAAATCTCATTCACAAAATTGAAGATAAAACTCGTGAATTAAATCAAAATTGAAACGTGAAGATAAAACTCATGAATTAAATCAAAATTGAAACGGGAAGAAGAGTTTACAAAGAGAGTGGAGATATGAAAATTAGTTCCAGTGTTAGAGGTGATGATTATGAAATAGATATTTGGAGGTAGTTGGGGTCTTGAAGAAGATGAGGAGGAAATAGGTGAAGATGGGATGAGAAGAAAAAAGTAGGCAGTTGTTTTAGGGTTATAAACTTACAGCAAACTAAGATCTAATGGTATATATTTTTAAGGTCTAACGGCCTATTTTAATCGGTTTTAACCGATGGATTCGGTTCGGTTTGTAGGTGCAACCATAATTGTGATGGTTAGGGTGATTCTAATTGTGATGTACTAGTTAAGTTTGATATATCTTCTCCTTTAATTATTATTATTTTTATTTTATTTTTGAAAAATTAATCCATTAGAGGTTCATACAAAATTTTGGTGGGTAGCCTAGCAACAAGTTGAGCACCAACACCTTTTTGAATAACAATTCCTAATCTATAAAAAAGAAACCTACCTACACCACTACTAGCATCATTACTAACCAAACAATTCTTCAATCTCTTAAAAAAACAAACAGTATCCTCGCTAAGCTCCCCCAAAGTCGAGAAAGCTAGAACTCCCAAACCATACCCGTGTGAGACACATTTGTCCAAGTATTTGGTACGCTTACGCGACACAACATTCGAAATAGCTTGGCCCGGAACAAAAGCACGAATGCCTTCCCCGTGAAGGGTGAGACTCCCGTGACATCCATACAAACATCCTGACCATTTTCCCAATTAAGAACAAGAATATTTGTGGGGCGTAGATTTCTATTATAATCAGACAAAAACCCCAGGTCCACTTCTTTACGGGCAGGTACGCCATCCTTGTAACAAATGTCAGCAATTACATCCCGTACAAGGTCATGTCGAAACTTGAGCCCGACATCTTTGGCACAATGGAGAGCATGATCACCAAAATATCCATAGGTGTATTGCAACTTGAACATAAGCCACCTTCGACGAAAATGGGAATACCAAGGCGATAGCAAAGTACGACTCTAAATTATCTCGGCCCAAGGCATTGATTCAGCCCACTGATGGGTATAGCCAAAAGGTAATCTTGTGCATGCTTAACTCAGTTGCATTGCCACAGAATGGAATCTCTTGCAGACAAAGAGAATTATATGGGGATTTGCTTCTTGACTGCGTCAAAATAAGTAACTTCCAGGGATTGCATGGAAGGGGGGCAGTATTATCAACGCAATAACTAGAAGGTAGTCCACATACCTGGATGAAGTTCTGAAGAGCCAACTGATAAGCAGATCCTTTGGGTGAGAATAAGCTTCAAAGAATAACCTTTTGAGTAGAAACAGTTTGGCTCTGAGAAGCGAGATAACAGTATGTGCGAGTGTCCGCCATAGTGTAGATGCCGAGACCGCCCTCCTTGAGAGGTAGTGTAGCTAATCGTTGTTGTAAATGCCCAAAACCAGCACCATCCCCTGTGATCAAGAGTCTCAAATACTGAAATAAATGATCATCAAAAAGATCAGTGGCTGGTTGAAGTGTTGCAGGATTGGTAGTTCGCATTGCAAAATATAATTTGGACACAACGGTGAAATTGTGAAGTAATAACATTTCACTTTGGGGTCTTTGAGCTTCTTGATGGCAGACATTAGTTGGATAATCTTGTGTACCCTACTCAACACCATGTCACTAATAAAGTTCATGTTCAGACTCACTGGGCCTCCCAAAAGTTTAACACCATTAACAGGTCTACCAATATCCCGGGGGAAAACATCTTCATCAATACTTCTAGGATCAGTAGAAGGACAACAGACCTCAGTTTTCTTTATATTAAGATGTAAACCCTTACCTAGACCTTCAGTTTCTATGATGCACAAAGCTTTGGCCACCTCCAATGTATCACCAATAATTGTTCCATCATCAAGGTACCATGCGTGCAAATCAAGGGTACAACGAGCTGTGATTGTCTTCACAAGGGGGTGGAGAGTAAAGGCAAACAACAAAGTAACAAGAGGGTCACCTTGTTGAACACCAAGAGCCGACGACAAAATATGTTGATTATAATACAACCTGGCCGGCCTACTATAGCAAAACTCAACCCAAGGTGAAATACTCGGATAATGCAGACGAACTTCCTTAATGATATGCGAACGACATACCATATTAAAGGCGTTAGAGAAGTCAATAAGAAACATTGACATCTTGTCTGAATGGCCCTTTGATGCGTGTCGTAACCACAACAAATTAATTAATATTTTTACACCTAATTAACAAGTAATATAGTGTAGTCAAGTTCGTTCCCACGAGGAGCAAGAGATTCTTAGTTGTAAAAATTGTCACAAAAGGGGGGTGTAAAGCAAAAGAAAGTAAACAAAGCAATTAAAAGATAAAGTTGAAATCAATAAGAGAGACAAGATCAAGGAATCCTTCTTCGTTGCAAAACAATGATTCAAGTTATGTTTTTCATCCACATGTTATTAGTCACAGATTATCACCAACCGTAGGTAAAGTAGCTAGATCAGTGCTAAACCCCTAAATCCCTTGTATCACAGGATACGGAAGTTCTCGACTACCGGATTCTATTTACCAAACCACCTAGTAGTAGATCACTCAAGATGTAATTTAAATAAACGCATTAAGATTTATGAACTTATTAGGTTGATATTAGTAGTTAGACTCTTAGATCAAGGTCTACTTGCTAACGTTGTTTTCACACACAATTGCTCCACGGAATCCCTCCGCAAGGTCTTGTGTTTGATACTTATGTAAAGAGTCAAGAAACGATTACTTATCCCCTAACTTTCACTAGCTTTAGATCAAATTAACAAATCAATTTAGCGTGCACTCTAAACAATCTATCAATCAACCATGAATGTATAAACATTCCTATTAGTAAAAACAAACGATAATCATGTGAAAAACTTCAAGATAGAATTGAAAACAAAACTCAAATCATATGTTAAGAACTATGAATTCATCCTCAATCAATAAGAAAATTATCTACTCATGTTTTTGAAATTCACACAAATAATTAAAGGGAGAATTTTTCAAGTTCACACAAATAATTAAAAGAAGAATTTGAAAAGAAAGCAAAAACACAAGTGTTGTGTGTGTAGAGAGGTGTGTAAAAGATGTAGAGAAGTGTGTAGAAAACTTCTCTATTTATAGGCTTCAATATTCTCCAAATCTTCCAAGGAATAGAACCCCTTTCCTTTAGCAATTCAATTTCCAAGTCCAAGCCTTTCTCAAATCTTCCATCTTCTCTTTCCAAATTTGAACCCAATTCCACAAACCCATGAGTTTAGATGATTCTAGAGAATTCTTCACAAATTTTCATCCAATTTCCAAATCTAAGTCTTCACACCCATGAGAGGAATCCACACAAAATTATGTAATTTTAGGGTCGCTTTGAAAAATCATGGTATCAGGAATCCGGTAGGAAAAAGTCGCTAGGAATAGTGCGCCTGGGTCATCTGGATTCTCTTCTCTCGATAACGGAATATTCCGTTATTCTGTGCGTCAAAGTTAACGGTCAAATCAGTCAAATCGTCATCAATGGGTCAAGGCAGAAGAGTGACTCAGCCACCGAGTCAGCATCTTACTCGGCTAACTGGTCTTATTCAGCTGAGTTGGACCGGTTTCTGGATCGGTCATCTGAATCATTGAGTTGACTCGCCAGAACCAGAGTCCGGCCGAGTCTCGGCTGTTTATACGACTTCCCGGCCAAATTCAGGCCTCGCTTTTCAGCTCCATACCTGCTTAAGAATCCTACACATACATCTAGTGTTTCATTGCAATCATTCATACACAGCTCCATTTTAAAACACCTTGTTCTTCAGCTCTGCTTCATACTCTTCCCTGCAATGCCATACACATCCTGCAGTTTAGCTTCATGCCATTCCCTGTTTAGCAGCACCATGACAAACCCATAACCATTCCAACATCGAACTTGTAATCAATTCTCAATACCAGCTGCTTCAATTCCACCTCTATTACAACCCATTTTCCGATTCTATTACAGCCACACAAACTGGTTCTCAAACCACATACCCATTCATCCCATGCATTTCCTAATGAACTCAGAGAACCCATTGCTTTCTTCCTCTCTGTGTTGTTCAACATCATAACATCATTCTTCTGCTTCTCCCAACCACAGACCCATTTTAAGTTCACCGATTCAATCTGCCAAACCCATTCTAATTTCTTGTTCTATCATCTCTGAAATCAATCCACAGACTGACATCCATCTGCCATATCTTCTCAAACCCATCTGCTCTTCTCTGTGTCTTCATCAATTTCCAACAGCAGCTCATATTTCTTCATTATAGACTCGAATCGAACCCTAATTTCTTCCTCTACATCAACACCAATAACATAGCAAACCCTTGAACCAGCGCCTTTCTTCTCTGGATCTTCTCTTTGTAATTCTTGCTACGGGAACTAAATCTGGATCATACCCATCCTTAATCTTCATAGCCATCAACATCAGAGACTACCACCATCTCCTTCCTTGTCTGTTCATGGCTTCAGTGCAGCACATCATCTTCAACCTCTATCGAATTCATCTTCAGAAACCCCAATTGCAACTTCGATTTCTTCTCTTGGTACATCAGCAGCAACATCTGCTCTTCTCCATGGCTACGCCTCTTTTCTTATCTCTCTCTTCTCATCGATATGGTATTAACAGCAGCAGCTGCTTCTTCTTCTCAATTTCAGAGATGTAATAATGAAATGAAGAATGAGAGACGAGTTTCTCTCGATTTAGGGTTAAAGAGTAGGGTTTGTTATTCAGTATCCGGTTACCTTGCTAAGGGTTAACCATCTGGCAGCCCCTTAACATTTGTTGGCTGTCTTTTAATACTTCTCCAAAAGAGAGTTGTCCCTTAACCTTGGGTCGGCTCCATATATCACTTGCCTGTAAGATGACAATTTCGCCCTTTTTGCTCAAATTGGATAATTTCTTCTTCTTTTCCTCCGTGCGACTCCATAGTAGCTATAAAACTCAAAACAAGCGTAAAATACATAATTTACAAGAAAAATAGCAAAGAAAGCATAAACAATAGATAGTAAATAGGATGTATTTTACACCCTATCACCCTTCATCTCCAGCAAACTATTTACAACATGTAAGATACTCCCACCTCCAACCGGCACACCAACACCAAATTGATGATCACCAAGATACGAAGTCATGTCCTTACCAACGGAGAAAGCAACTACTTTAGAAACCAGCCGACGCCAAATAGTGCCAACCATAATGGGCCTAATCCCCCCATCGGGCTTCAACAAATGCATTAGGGGTGCACTTGCAATGAACTCACCTAACCCATTGGGGCATTTGCCTGCCAGCCAAAGGTTGACAACCCCAGTAATTGAAGATAATAACTCATCTGCGACTGCTGCGGCATCTCCACTCATTGCATACATTATATGTTGTGCACGCAAACCGTCTCGGCCACAAGAGATTCCTTTAGTAAAACCCTTAATGGCACTAAGAACAGTTTTGGAGTCCACTGCAATGGGAACAACACGGATAGGTTCAGATGGGATAGAAGGCAAGGGAGCTGTTGGATGCTTCATTTGGAATTCAGCTAAATTGGATTGTTTGCGAGGTGTAACACCACTAGAAGACAACACCCGTATCGCCGCTGTATAATGACCACATGACATCTTCTTCCGACAGACAGTGAGGTTAGATGTTTCTTTCTTCTTGCTAAACAGTTTTCTGACCTGCTCCGGGACTGGTTTTTGCAGCAGTTTGTTAATCATAAGACAACAACCGTTAGCATCCTTCCACTCCAGCAAATCCTCATTGATTGCAATGATCTGCAGCCTCTTCCTAGTCTTGGATTTCTCCTCGGCTGAATTCTTAGGATTGTAAGGCTGCAACGTACAAATGGGGAGTAGAATGAGCTTTATCCAAGCTGAAATGTCAGTTGGTTTGTGAAGTACTTTTTCAAAGATGATCTTTAAAACCCTTGAGAAGCTCAGTCTGCATTGAGGTGGGATGCACGAGATAGTATTGAGCTGTCTCTGAAACGCGAGATTGAACAAATCCGTGGAAAGTGAACTGAGCTCAGCTTCATTCTCAGTCTCTACTAACTCTGAATTAAGCATAACAACTGCGGAAGTAGCCTCTAATGGTTTGTGAAGAATCACTAATAACATAATTTGATTTATCACAATTCATTCATTTCCCAAAACACTAATAACATTTAACCAAATGGAGAATCGAATTTTTCACTCAAAACCAAAGTGATTTTTTTTTTGTTTTTGGTAGGAATATGAACATCATGTGAAGATCGCAATTATAACCAGTTGTGATAATTTCAATTATCCAAGTTCAGTCTTTTCCCAAACTCAAGTAAATTTTAATCACATGGAGAATCTGAATTTTCACTCAAATCCAAAATGATTTTTTTTATTAGGAATATGATGTGAACATAATGTGCAAATCGCAATTATCACCGGTTGTGATAATTTCGGTTATCACAATTCAGGGATAATTATATCAATCAAAGTTGTCAATTCAGTGATAATTAAAACAATCACCTGTTATACAATTTAGTGATAATCATCTCTATCACCATTATACTGCAATCAGAAGCAAATCCTAATCGGAACAAAAAAGAGAGAGAGAGAGAGAGAGCAAATATTAGAATTAGTGTTGATTTCCAATCATAACACAACTTAAATGATCATTCGAGTAACTCTTGTTGAAGGATAAGCATTATGGAGAATTAAGATCCTAGAAAATTATCTATGAACAATTAAACAAAAATTATTAATCCCTATATTATCATAGACAAAAACCTTTCCAAAATTGTTTTTGTGTATGTTGGGTTAATCATGATGGAGAAGAGGTGAAAAGAAGATAAAAGGAGGAGTTTTTGAGTTTGTTGAGTTAATCACGATGGAGAAGGGGCAAAAATAAGATAAAGAGAAAGAAGATTATAACCTTGACTGCCGTAATAAATGGCTTCAGCTTCTATAACTAACCTTGAAAAATTGCTAAAAAATGGTAAATTTTTATGAGTGATTGCACATACTATTGCACAACTATAATTATGACGAAGAGTATAATGCGGATGCAAGTAAGGTCCGCGAATAACGTCCTTAGATACGCATAATTATGATGACTTTTTTTTTTTTAGTGTGTAACTGATAAAGGTTAATTTTGTCTTGCTGAAAGTTTGAAAACATAAATTTGATATAAAACTATTAATCTTAGCCGTACATTTTATATTTTGGGCTAGACATATATACTATCTTATTGGTAGGTTTACGGAAGAGATAGGGTTCAAACTCGGGCTCCTCAGATATTTCCATTATACACGACATATACTTGCGTAAAAGTATAAAATTGTTTTGGGGTTTTTCGTGAACATTTGAAATATTTATACACGATGTATACTTGCGTAAAAGTACAACAGAATGCACAATCGAAGAATTAACTAACATGTCTCTTGTTGCACACTTTGTTGTTATCAAGCATTATTAGACGTTGTAATTCAAATTTTTTTTATGTTCAACGATTTTCTGTTAGACGAGGACATAAAGGTCTTTATGACACAATCAATAACTTGATTCATTTTTGTGGCGAATTTTTTATGTTTACCTACTCTCTCTTGAAATCCTGGTTGCGCCTTCGCTATATTGACACGCTGGTGATCAAGTCTAATTGAGCCGACCGACCGGAGGGCCCGAAGGGAGGGAGTCCCTTTTATGGTCACTTTTTTTTAAAATGAAACCCAACACAAATGTGCAATTTGAAAAAAAAAATGGATTTGGTGAGGCTTTTTTTGGTGAAGCCTTTTCACTTTTTGTTTTCCATAAAAGAGGCATGCCTCATAAATATATTAAAGGGCCGATTTAAGATCCGAATGTTTACAAGAGTCATTACATATCATTTCAGCTAATAAAACATCAAGATCAAGGTACCAACATTATCATATGATTTTCTCCACTAATACTGATTATAAGAATCAACTTTTCCTACCAATTCTACCAATCCAGGGAACCAAGAACAAGGTAACATGAACAAGTTAAATGGTCTTACTTGTTTTGTACGAAATAAAAACAAACTACACCAAACTACAAAATGCAGAAGTATAGGGATCATTAAGCGGTCCAACCATTTCTCAGGGTTTTTAATCCAAAAGTAACTATCTAAACTAATTAAACTACAATAACAAAGGTGTTTTGGATCTGTTGGAATCGGCGTGAAAAGTCTTGAATCGGTCTGAATCTGCATCTGAAACGGAGTCTTTGTGGTTGCCGTCAGTGTTGGTGTCTTGGTGTCTGCCGTCGGAGTCATGGTGTGTTGCCGTTCCTTCTATTATTGTTGGGCTCTGTGTTGTTCCTCCAGATTTTGATTTTGTAGTTGTTGATGATGATGTTACCACTAAAGACGGATTTCTTCTAGAGAGAACCAAAATCCATCTATTGAATTTCATCAACACGATTCAAAACCACAAAAAATAAGAGAAGGATCCTTAAAAAAGTAAACTTAAGCAACCGCAATAGAATCAGCTAGATAGTACTGATTGAAGAAAAGCAAATCTAATAACATGATTCCTTATGTATCTTATTTTTTCAGGGGTATAATTGGCAAGCAAATTAGAATATAACATATCTAAAAATCCGTGCCTTGGAATTTTACAAATTTTATTTTGTTGGAAAATTTTTAAAGAAATCTAAACAATGAGTACAAACAACAATATCAAATTTAAAGTTTTTACGAAAAATTCGGAGGTGTTTATCCTTTTAGGCACAATTTTCGAAAATTAAATGCATATTCATTATGCAGACCACCACAAAGGATGTAAAACACATTATGCAGTCATATTTTAGTTTATGCATAAACTAATTTTCCGTTGCAACTAATAAAACGACGTACTCTATCTGTTTCAGGAAAAGTGATACTTTCACTTTAGGCACAAATTTTCTTTTACGGTCAATTGCAAAGATCGTTTCGTTTTTTCTTGGTAAAAAAAAAAAAAAAAAAAGTGTAACTATTTAAAGAGTGACTCTTGCTTGACCGGGAAAGCACATCGTGAGAAGATCTAGATGTGGTTTTAGTCTCACCTTTTGTCGCACCTCGTAAATCTTCTGGAGAATCCCTCGGGTATCCTACATTCTTGTTGTTTAATTTACCGTAAATAAATCAGAAACTGTGTCATCTAGCCGTTTTTCTCTTTCTCTTCTTATTTTGCTCTGCAACTTTATCTTTTAACATAAACAGTTATCTCCTTCCCAGAGTAGTTATCTTCATCTCTCCATTGAATTTTCTCAACCATCTTCTCATTTTCTGCCCGGATTTTAATTTAGTTTAAGATCCGGGTACTTAAATAAAACAAATTGCATTATAACAATTGATATTGTAGTATATTTTTATTTCTGATAGCATATGACAAGTTTGTGCCATTACGATTTCTCATACCTCCTGGAAGGCCTTCGATTTAGTTTAATCTTTCTTACAACCATCTACGGATGTGATGAACAAAGATTACAGAATTCGATGTTGAATTTGGGCATATTACTTCTTTTATGGAAGCATCATATCTTCTCGGAGTGTATCCAACAAAATGGTGATAAACCATAGTATATTTCAATTCCCCAGTCGGTTTATATATATTTGGTCCAGAATTTTGTTTTCGATTTTCTCCGGTTCAAAATTATTGTACTCATCGTGTATTTCGATTCATGGATGTAATTGAATATGATGTAATAATCAATGAAGTTTGGAGCTTTCGTGCTCCTCTTTCCTAAAAAAAAAAAAAAAAAAAAAAAATCAACGAAAACGCATATAATACAAACCCACTTCATTTATATTTGAGAAAAAAGTAAAAACCCACAAACCACGGGCATAAATTTGTTTCTTCCAATTTTTTAAGAGACCGAAACAGGTTAGACGGGTTTGTTTGAAGTGTCGACAAATGGAGTAGAGCTACCCAGCCAAATGCCTAGTAATGTAAACCAGTTTACAACTTTCAACAGCCAAGAAAATGTCAAATTCTTTTGCATGTCAAAGACACGGCAGGGATAAAGTAAAGCATAAAACTTCTTCGTATACACTTGTCCTAAAACAATGAACCAACATGACCACGTGTCACAGAAGCAACAAGTTGAGACACTTGTGCTAATTTGCAACGGCCACATTTACATGCAAAAAATTATACGTGTATGCTATAAAGTAGCAGCGGTAATACTTTAATATTCCTACACTGTTGAAGTAACATAAACTTAGCTGAAGAAGAAGGAAACACTCTCATATAATTCATCACTGTGTAGCTGAAGAGGAAAACTGAACTAGCTGAAGTGATAATCTTTACAGGAATTTGAAAATGAAGGTATCTCATCTTTGCACAACTTTTTAAGTTCATCATTACTTAAATTAGTTCTATAATTTGATTGTTCATATCAACTAAAATGAAGTTTTGGTACGTTTTTTTCCTTAAATTTTGTTGCTATCAAGTTAAAAACCTTCAGAAAGTATTCTTCTTTGAAATTTGGATCACATAATTTGAACTTTTTAAGCTCAAAAGAAAGATAACAAAAGAATAACTACTTAATATTAGTCAAGGTAAATGGTCAAGGGTCAAAACACAAACTGTTTTCTCAACAATACATTTATTTCACCTTGTACATTTATTTTTTTGGGGGTTTGTTGAAGGTTAATGAGACAAGAGCAACTAGGGCTCATAGCGGAGGAGATGATCAACATGTAACTACAAGAAAGCAAAAACAACATGCAGAAACCAAGCAAACTGGTGATCAAGAGACCGAACAAAAATCAAAGAAACCCAAGTCAGAAAAGGGAGATGAACATGATGTTAATGGGAAATCTACAGAAGAGGGGGATATAGTTAAAGACTTCGAAGAGTTCTGCAACACCATTAGAAAGTCTCTCTCCATTGAACAAATGAGGCAAATTCTTAAAGCTAATGAACAAGATGACTCTGGCACTGATGCTGGAATAGTACCCAGATGTCAAGATATGTTGTTTTATGGTCCCTTGGACAAATGCCCTGTTTGCAGGGGTCCCCTGGAGTACACCGGGAGCAACTACTCATGCTCGGGAATATACAGTGAGTGGTCAAGTTGTACTTACAAAACTAAGGATCCTCCTAGGAGGGAGGATAAACTTAAGATACCTGATGAGGTCTCTGCTGTAGAAGGTGTTGGCGAAGTAAATTCTCTTTAACTGACCACTACACCGATTTTCATGTATGTACGGTTGGATTGAATTTGTATGCGTTTTATGTCTCATATTTGTTAATGCACGCAGCTTATAAAGAAACGTCAAGACCCAGAAAAACGCCGTACCAGAAAACTTAATGCAGCTGAGAAGGTATTTAGTGGGATGCTGATATCACTATCTGGACGTCTTTCCCAGACACATGTGAGTCGAACAAGTGTATACATATGTATCATTTTTGTTGTTCTTCAGCAATTTTTATAGGCATTATTAAGCTTTTTTGTGTGATTACTTAATGCAGCATTACTGGAAAAAAGAAATCCAAAAGAATGGTGGGAAAGTTTCAAACACAATCCCACAGGGTAACCTTTCCTTTAGCAAAATATCAGGAGTGTCTATGTTTATTTACTTCCGCTACTAGGTTTGGTTCTTATCAGTCAGCGTTTTTGGGCTGCATAGGTGTAACCTGTCTTGTTGTATCCCCTGCTGAAAGAGAACGTGGTGGATCAGGAAAGGTTACCGAAGCAATGTAATGTTCATTGTTAAGCAATTTTTTCCTTTACTTGATGTTTTCTAGAAAGTTTATTGCTAATTTTGGTTTGTGAGATCTAATGTAGGGAATTAGGAATACCTGTGGTGAGTGAAGCCTGGTTAATTGAGAGCATTGACAAACAATCAGCCCAATCTGTAGAGGCTTATGACGTTGTTAGCGATCTTACTACGTACGGCAAGGGTATTCCATTGGATAAAATGGATCCTAGTGAAGAAGCACTAGAGACCTTGAATGCTGAGGTAACAATTTCCGTGCTGAATATTTTTGGAGCTGCCGGCAGCTCTTGATGGCTGAATTTTTCTTGGAGTTGCCGCCAGCTCTTGATGGCTAAAGCCTCTTCTTATGATTTCCTTCTGCTGTGTATGTACTTGCAGCTTTGAATATTTTTGGAGCTGCCGGCAGCTCTTGATGGCTGAATTTTTCTTGGAGTTGCCGCCAGCTCTTGATGGCTAAAGCCTCTTCTTATGATTTCCTTCTGCTGTGTATGTACTTGCAGTTAAAGCTTTATGGGAAGCGAGGAGTCTATAAGGACACCAGATTACAGGAGGAGGGTGGGGAAATCCTCGAGAAGGATGGAATTCTCTACAATTGTGCTTTCTCCCGATGTGATAAAGGAAGAGAACTAAACGAGTATGGCACACTTTCTTTCTCCTGTTTGTTTTTTCTGTGTGATGAAGAGTACTGTATTGTTGAAGATGCAGTACTGTTTGGTTGATGAAAGGCTTAAACATATCATTAGTTAATTTACCCTTGTCTTGGTAAAATGCAGCTATTGTATTATGCAACTCATTGTGGTGCCTGAGAACCGGTTACATCTATACTTCAAGAAGGGGCAAGTGGGAGATGATGACAAGGCTGAAGAGAGGCTCGAGGAGAAGGATAATGTTGATGATGCAGTGAAGGAGTTTGCGGAGCTGTTCAAGGAAGTTACAGGAAACGAATTTGAGCCATGGGAGAGGGAGAAAAAAATCCAGAAGAAGCATACGAAATTTTATCCTGTAGACATGGTGCAGTTCCTTGGTCCTTGCAACTGATCTTTTAAGCAGAATTGCAGCCTTCATTCACTGACTTTGGGGTCAACACTTACAATAGTCAATCTTTTGTTTATGGTCTTTCCAGGATGACGGTGTCGATGTTCGGTACGGTGGTCTGGGTCTCAGGCAGCTCGGAGTAGCTGCTGCACATTCCAAGCTGGACCCCCTTGTGGCAAATTTTCTGAAGGTTCTATGTAGTCAAGAGATCTATAGGTTAGTGATACCCAATACAATCTTTCTTAACAAATTTTCATGTGTAGGTTGGCTGACTTGGGTTTGTGTTTAGGTATGCACTAATGGAGATGGGTCTGGACTCGCCTGATTTACCTATGGGGATGCTAAAAGACCTGCATTTGAAAATATGTAAGCAAAATCGGTGTCGTAGTATATGAATGAGATGTCACTCGTCCAAGTTCTAACATATGCTAGGTGATAACCTTTTCAGGTGAGGAAGTTCTTAACGAGTTCATAGGCAAGTTCAAAATGACGAAGGAGACTGGACAAAATAATGAAGCAATTTGGTCAGATTTCAGCCAGAGATGGTTCACTCTTATGCATTCCACCAGGCCTTTCATATTTAGAGACTACCATGAGATAGCAGACTATGTAAGTTGATCCAGGACAGCGCTTTCTCTTAGTTTTTATTCACAAGGACGTGCCTAGACAGACGTAATCACTCATTCTCAAATTCTGTATGAGCAGGCGGCGGCGGCATTGGAGACAGTTCGTGATATAAATGTGGCTTCTCGTGTTGTAGGGGACATGACAGGGTCTACTATTGATGACCCATTGTCTGACAGGTTTGAGAAAATGGGCTGCTCGATCACGCCTGTGGATAAAAACAGCGAAGACTATAAGATGATTCAGAATTACCTGGAGAAGACGTATGAGCCAGTGAAGGTCGAAGATGTCGTAAGTGTGTTATGCCTTTGTGCAAGTCCCATCAGTCTCTGGCAGTTCTCCCAAATGTTTTAACGTGGATTTTGTTCATCTATTTGCAGGATTATGGTGTATCGCTTGAGAATGTATTCTCTGTTGAACCAAGTGCTGGTCCTTCTTTCGATGATATCAAGAAGTTGCCTAACAAGGTTCTTTTGTGGTGTGGTGAGTTATTCTCGTCCCTGTCCGGTGGTCACGTATTCCATTTCCCATACAGACCGCTGTAATTTGTATGTGCCTTCTGTATCTTTCAGGCTCTAGGAGCTCCAATCTGCTGAGGCATCTGCACAAAGGGTTTTTGCCTGCGATATGTTCTCTGCCTGTGCCTGGCTATATGGTATGATATATAACTCCTCAACGCTCATCTGATCTGAACCATGTTCTTTTCTGATTGTAAGGCTTTCAAATATGTAGTTTGGTAGAGCAATTGTGTGCTCTGATGCTTCTGCTGAGGCTGCTAGGTATGGATTCACAGCTGTTGATAGGCCAGAAGGGTTCTTGATTTTAGCTGTTGCTTCACTAGGTGATCAGATTACAGAAGTCACCAGTCCACCTGAGGTATGAAGTTCAAGTCTATGAGGAATTATAGGTTTCCCTTGTTCTAGGAGAGCAGCGCATTTCTTGGATAGATACCGTAACGGATTTTTCTCTGTATAGGATACGAAGCCTTTGGAAGAGAAGAAGGCAGGTGTGAAGGGATTGGGGAGGAAGAAAACGGACGAGGCAGAACATTTTATGTGGAAAGATGATATTAAAGTACCTTGCGGTCGATTGATTCCTTCCGAGCACAAAGACAGTCCATTAGAGTTTAATGAATATGCTGCTTATGATCCGAAACAGGTACCGCTCGAGTTTTGGGATTTTAGCCTTCACAGTTGTAGGCATTGAGGTGTATGTAGTTAAGAAGTTGATATTCATGAAATTGATGGTTGCGTATTTTCCTGGTGATATTGTGCAGGTTAGCATCAGGTTTGTTGTTGGAGTGAAGTATGAAGAGAAGGCTCCGCTGGTGGATATGGAGTAGTAGGAACTATGTCAAAGGAATTCGCACGTGAACGGTTTCCCAGATATGGGCTGGCGAAGGTGGCGGGGATTCGATTTTGTGGATTTTGGTTGTGAATCCAGGATGTTCTGTTGTGTTGATCTTTCTTTAAGTTATTTTGGGTTGTAATTACAAAAGCTGTAGTTGAATGGGAAGGTAATGAGATATAATGTGTCTACCATCTTTGTGTTTCGACTTTGCTTTGGAGTTTCTTTGTTTCTTTTGAACTTGCAAGTCCCAACTTTGTTAGTTCTCTAGTTTTACTGATCATACTGGCTGTCAACCAACTAGTATCGCAATCATGAATCTCTTAAATCGGGACCCTTCTAATGCGAGCGACACATTTGAAACTTCCCCAAATCTAAGCGACATTGACCGTTGGATTATCCAGGTCTTAAATTCAGCCATCAGAGTTGCCGTTCCCTAAAATTCCGCCGGAAAAATATTCTATACTATTCATTTCGGCCGTTGGATTATCTAGATTCCACCCATGAACTATTCATTTCGGCCGTTGGATTATCTAGATTCCACCCAACACGATTTTATTCTTGAGATTACAAAGAGTTTCCCGGTGTTCTAACAACATTACAAAAATACCTATTATAACCTCTCGTCCCCATCACTTTTCCGTCTTCCCCTACCTTTCTCGTCTAAACAAATTAGTATGTTAAATCAATCACAAATATACCTAAAACTTACCGAGTCTAAAAACAATTACGGATTCTAGATTCAATGAATTCAGCCTCAAAATTTAATTTAATTACAGCAAAAACAGAGTTGATCACTGATAAAAAAAAAATAATAATAAAGAAAAATGGAGTTGTGGTTCGGGTTATTGCCGCCAACTCACTGATCTGACTAAGAATTCACCGTTTTCACCTTTATTTGGATCATTATTCTAGATTTTTCAATTCCTCACTTCCAGGCTACCAATTTTTTGATCTTTCATTCTTCATCATCCAAGAATCAAAATCACAAACCCGTTTCTTCAAAGTTCAAATCAACACATTTGAAACTTTCCCAAATATAAGCGACATTGATCGTTGGATTATCCAAGTCTTAAATTCAGCCATCAGATTTACCGTTCCCAAAAATTCCGTGTGAACTATTCATTTCGGACGTTGGATTATCTAGATTCCACCCACACGATTTTATTCTTCTACAAAGATTACAAAGAGTTTCCCAGCCTTCTAACAATATTACAAAAATACCCTATTACAACCTCTTGCCCCATCACTTTTCCGTCTTCCCCTACCTTTCTCATCTAAACAAGTTAGTATGTTAAATCAATCACAAAAATACCTAAAACTTACTGAAATTGAGAGTCTAAAACAATTATGGATCCTAGATTCAATGAATTTAGCCTCAAAATTTAATTACAGCAAAAACAAAGTTGATCACTGATAAAAAAAAATAACAATAAAAAAAAATGGAGTTGTGATTTTGGGTTATTGCAGCCAACTTACTGATCTGACTAAGAATTGGTTGATAACTCGGTGATGACTAGGTTACGACTCAGTAAATTTCACATTAACAGTTTAACACCTTTATTTGGATCATTATTCCAGATTTTTCAATTCCTCACTTCCAGGAATAAAACTAAGTCAGCGGCTACCAATTTTTTGATCTTTCAATCTTCATCAATCCAAGAATCAAAATCACAAACTCGTTTCTTCAAAGTTCAAATCAACACATTTGAAACTTTCCTAAATCTAAGCGACATTGACCGTTGGATTATCCAAGTCTTAAATTCAGACATCAGATTTACCGTTCCCCAAAATTCCGTGTGAATTCTTCTACGGAGATTACAAAGAGTTTCCCAGTCTTCTAACAATATTACAAAAATACCCTATTACATCCTCTCGCCCAATCACTTTTCCGTCTTCCCATACCTTTCTCATCTAAACAAGTTAGTATGTTAAAGCAATCACAAAAATACCTAAAACTTACTGGAATTGAGAGTCTAAAACAATTACGGATCCTAGATTCAATGAATTCAGCCTCAAAATTTAATTACAACAAAAACAGAGTTGATCACTGATAAAACAAAAATAACAATAAAAAATGGAGTTGTGGTTCGGGTTATTGCATCCGACTCACTGATCTGATTAATAATTGGTTGATAACTCGGTGATGACTAGGTTACGACTCAGTAAATTTTCCATTAACAGTTTTAACACCTTTATTTGGATCATTATTCCAGATTTTTCAATTCCTCACTTCCAGGGATAAAACTAAGTCAGTGGCTACCAATTTTTTGATCTTTCATTCTTCATCAATCCAAGAATCAAAATCACAAACCCGTTCCTTCAAAGTTCAAATCAAAAATCAAACCCACCCATACCAAGATATAATCAAAAAATGAATAAACGAGTAGTTGAAAAAAAAAAAAAAAAAAACTTCCTCAGCCAGTGTTTGAATGGATATGTACTAAAGTACATACTCTAAACTTCTTCTCTTATGCGAATGAACAATAACTATAAAAGAAAAAAAAGCATGAAACAGGTGATCCACTTTCTCAAACTTGAAGTCATCTGATTGTCACTCCCGTAGGAAAAAAATAGCATGAAATAACCATAAACTAAAATTATCTTATGATGCGCTGTTTAGTTTACACGTGTGCTTCATGCGTATATTAGAAGTCTTTGCTAGACACTATTAAAAAGCGAAAGAAATTAGCTTTTCTGCAAACAGTAGTTTAGCTATAGACGATAAGAAAATAGCTTCACTAATCAGAAGCAGTATGCTAACAGTATACCTGATTATTGACACATCTTACTCAACAGGATTTTTATGAGTAAGTTCTTTAACCCTTGTGATTAATTAGCACAAGTATGAGCTCTGAGCTCATTAAAAGAATTGTGTTTTTGGTCGAATCTCTTTTTCTTTCCGAATCTAGAAAAAGATCCTTTTTGATGTGAGAAATTATCATAAAACTTACTGTCATCAAAATATGAGACATAGTTTGAGTCCTTGCCAGAGGATTTTTACCTTAAGGGAATTGTCAACCTGTTGATAGTTTCCTTATTCCTTTTAATCATCTCCTTCGGGATATTTCTCATATCATCATTTTTGCTCCTTTCTCCTGGAATCTTATTCACATCAAGGACGACATTATCTTCTCTTTTAACGATAGGAGAGACTTGTTCTTTCATTAAAAAAATTTTTGGTTAAGACTTCTGTTCTGCTTCGAAGCATTTGAGGAACTCATTGAACTGACTTTCCTGGTAGCATACACAGGGTAAGTACGAAAACCAATTGGTTTAGACATACGAATGTCAGTTACACCTTTGAGGATTAAGTCTAAGGTGTGTTGAAGTTGAACAAATGATTTTTTATTCAACCTAGAGTTTTCCTTTTGTTTAACAAAACTTTTTGCCTCACAAAAGAGACATACTTTCTGATCACAAGAGTGATTAGACAGTTCAGTCTTAACAATCTCGTTAGGAGATTTCTTCCTTCCATGTGATGTGGAACTTCCTTGATTGGAGGAGACTAAAACATCTTTTCTGAATGAAAGGGATTCCGATTTTACTTCTGGAGCTGGAACATTTTCAGTCGTAGCAGAAGTACTTGATATGTTGGATTGCATAGAGCATCCTTGAATAGAGAGTTTACTCAAGCGATGTTCAATTTCCAAAGCATCCTTTTTGAGGCTTGCCTCAAGAGATATACATGAAGAATGATCTTCAGTATTTTCTTTGAAATTGCAGTCCCTTACAACACCAAGGAGAACATCGACATGATGTTTTAACCGATTAAATCTATCACCTTGGATTCTAACAAGATTTAGAATCAAATCACTCTCTTCAGCTGTTTCCCGTTCATTTAGAGAGATGGACTATTTTGAAGAGTAATCGGAATAACACATGTCGGAGCCTGTCTGTCTAGTTTGAACACATGGTTCGTCTATATTTGAGATTGAAGAATCTTTCTCTTTAATAGAAATAGAAGAGACGGAACTTTTATTTCTGGTGAAGCGTTTATCAGAGATAGTACTCTTGTCCATAGAGTCAGATCGCTACAAACACAGACTTGTAAGGTCTTGAACATGTTTGCCTGCTCTGATACCAATTGAAAAAGCGGGGGTACAACAACCACACCCAATATTTCGATTAGCAATCTGTATGGACAAACTTCAATATACTTTCAAGAGAATCAACTAGACTCAATCTTAATAAAGTATATCAAAGAGTTATATCTCTCTTTCTCTATTCAATTCTTACTCAAGCAAATAGAAATCTGCAAGTCTAATTGAATACAAGAGAAATTACTTGAATGGCACCAAAGACCAATGTTCAAGTATCAATCAATTTCAATCAACAACCAAAGGTCGGATTTCCAATTGATTGATTCAAACGCACAACCTGTGATATTTCTATTATATAACAAAATATACCGCGGAAAAGAAATAACACATACACCATAATTTTGTTAACGAGGAAACCGCAAATGCAGAAAAACCCCGGGACCTAGTCCAGATTGAACACACACTGTATTAAGCCGTTACAGACACTAGCCTACTGCAAACAAACTTCGGTCTGGACTGTTGTTGAACCCCAATCAATCTCACACTGATCCAAGGTACAGTTGCGCTCCTTACGTCTCTGATCACAGCAGGATACTACGCAGTTGATTCTGATCTCACCCACAACTAAGAGTTGCTACGACCCAAAGTCAAAGACTTTAATAAACAAATCCGTTACAAGTATTTATTCTTGAAAACAATGAAAATACAGAATTTGGGATAATATATGATTTTAAAGCGCAAAAGATGAGTTAATTACCAATAAAAAGGTGTAGAAATATGCACTATTTGGCACTCATCAGAACTTTTTTTTTTTGGTTTTTTAATAAAGAGGTGTTTAGAAGGTATACTATAAATCAGGTTTTGTTTCGCTGGGAGAAAATTATTCACTTATAATGTTGTGCTCAATTACTCTATAGCTTTGTAGATACTCTTTTCTTCTTTTAATATAATCTTCTACTCAAAAAAATAAATATAAATTACTGCTACTTCTTTCCATACAAAAATTATATTTGGTTTTGATTTCGCTTCGGCTTAGATTCTTCAGCTGTTATTGTTTTCATCCTCCCCCACTTAACACCAGTCTTTGTAACAAGGAGTGGGATAAAATGAAGTACATAAAGTCGGCATCTTCCCACCCAAAGTTGGAAACGACTTCAATCAGCATCTTCTTTGTGATTACCATAGAACCTTCCCAGGCATTATACCAATCCACAAAATTCATGATATGTTTCGACTACATGGTAGTGAAATAAAAACAAAATAGGTGAGATAATGTATGTATACTGGTCCCGACTTAAAATGATTACCGGCAAGCAAACATATATCCCAAATAGTTGTTATCTTTTAATTTGGGGTGGTGTTTTAAAACTAAGATCGAATCACACAAATGTGTGTAAAATCTTACCACGATTTTCTTGTGCTCAATTGGTTCGGAATTTCACCTCCCTAGATGATAAGTTTATTCATGTGGACAGTTGCAAATGTGAAACTAATTCTAACCATTACGTGTATTCAAAAGATACTCCAATACTTTCTGCCACCCTTCCACATCCAAGTAACTTCTGGGAGTCTTGTTATAGGCACTTATACATGTATTTTCTTTTCTTTTTTTCTAATTTTCTTCACATCAACTTCAAAAATAATATACACTTTCTGCTAGTGGTAACCAAGTTGACGTTTGACTCTAATCGGATTGAAGAGGATGTACCCACCACAATAAAACAAAGGTTCATGGTACATAGAAATTGGTTCTTTTTCATAAGCATATCTCATTACAACAGAAGGTCAAGTTGGACATTCTTGTTGTCTTCCCACTTCAAGTGATCCAACGACGCCTTTATGCACACTAAGTCTCGAGATTGGTGGTGCGAGGACACACCCTGTGATTTCTACTGCATTGCAATTGGCAATCCTACAGCCTACACTGTTTCGCTTGTCATGAACCTCTTTATCAATCCTGGAAAAGGTTTGTATATCCAAACCTATATACATACGTCATAATTAATCCATCATTGCATAATTATCAACCACATAGTAACCAAATAAAAAACTAATAATCAAGACTGTACAAATCAATTCTGTCATACTTAAGGGTAAAACTATACACAGAGATACCACAATACAATTATAAAAGAGATCAAAGATTTCTTACTTGGAGAAAATTTATATTACCACCCATTTGCCGATACTTTTTTGAGAAGCTTCTCTCAAATTCTTGACTAAAAGCAATGCAAGCAGTGCCCCGTGAATACATACTAACATCATGGATATTTTGAAACAATTAAAAGGTATCTGACATCCACCAAGTTCCATGTTTTGTCCAGAAATATTGTTGTACCAAGTACAAACATTAAGGACGCAGTAGCAGTCCACTTAATTTCACCTGGGGATAGAGGAATCGGTGTTTTCACACTCCCCTTAAAACGATCCTCAATTTTGTTAGCCTGAAGAATTTCAATCTCTTTTTATTATTCTTAGGTTCTTCATCCGGGTTATCTTTAAGCAATTTAACAGTAGCCTTGAATTGAACCTCTATTTCAGCGTCATCTCATCCAAGCAAATTCAAACCCAAGTCTTTCAGGGGTTTCTAATCAATTTTGGGGTGGTACCCAACATCTATCGACTCTCTCCAACCATGGGCAAACCCAAAATGCAAAGATGGAAACTCTAAAATTCTCCTGATGGACAACTTTAACTGCGCTGTATAATCTCGAATCATGCACAATCTCTTGAACCTCCACAGATTCTTCGTCAAGCGGCCAGCTTGACATTGTCTCATGTAGATTGCGGAGCTTCAAAATTCTTGCGTCACGTTCAGGATTCTACACAGTAAAAACACGTTAGTGAATACGTGTAATATGCCTAAGAAAATTTACCAAAAAAAAAAAAAAAAAAAAAACATCGCCATTACCGGGTGATGCCAAATTTCAACAGCGATGTGGTCTTCGTATCCAAGTAGGCTTCACCATTATCACTGGGTAACGCATGAACGACCTCTTCAATTGGCAAAAACTGGTTAATAGTATTTTTTTTTTCTTTTTTCTTTTTTGGACCCTTCTTCGACCCCTTTACTGAATCTGGTTCCTCACTTAGTTCCTCGTAAACTTGGTAATCAAACGTATATGACTGTTGTTCCTCATTAAATACTTTCAGTTTCACCAATATTAGGCCGTGAAGGTTGAACATCATTCAGCTGGGAAAACCCTTACTTTTCTCTCTCTTTCCCTTTCTTTCTCTCCTACTCCTCTTAACGAAAACCCTTACTTTTCTTGCCGCCTCCTGCTCAGATCGGCTCCTTTGGAGCAGATCTGAGCAGCCTTGTTCCTCTGTTAATCGTCAGTTTTGTTTATGGGTTAATGCTAGCATTTTTTTTCTTCAGTTATGTAGTTTTTTAATTTCTGTTCACGGGTTGGATTTTGCTGTATTGCTTTTTTGGATTTGTTTGTTTGCGTTTAGGGTTGTTTGTGCTTCTATGTTTGGGGTTTTGATGAATAAAAGAGACCGTCGATTGGCATCATTCTCAACTCCGTCCTACAGGCAAAGTGCAATTTCAGCATCAACTCCGGCGGCTTTGTTTACATCGGCGTTGTTCATCAGCTGTAAGAATATACTCTGGTTCTTCAATCAGGGTTTATTCTTGATCTATCAACTGGATCAATTTACATTTCGGCTATTAGAACTAGTTTTAGGGTCTTCAGGTCTGCAATGGTGTTTTGTTTGATGCCTTATGTGCTAATCTTTGTCATGAGATTCTTATGTTCGGGTCACTATGTGTTTGATACTAGCCCCAAGTGTGGTAAAGATCTCTGCTGGCAGGAACAGCAGCTCCGAAGTTTATTCCGGCGAGCCGGCAGGCAAAGTTTCTGATAAATCGTTCTTGGAAGGTCTTGGGATTCAGATAAAAATTAAAACTTGTTCTAGGGTTGTGGATCATGCATCAACGATCCAAGCTCTCCTGTATGTAAGCGGGTGTTACTGTTACTATGGGTCTCTCCGTGTTTAATCGGGCGTTCTGCCATCTGCTACAGGTTTACGGTATACGTGATTACGTTGGCGAGATTTTATTGTTGAAGATTCGTCACTTGGTCATGTTTGAAAGTCACTTGCAGTTTGGTCTGTTCTTGTGTTGTGTCCTGGTTTAATACCTAGTTTATCTATTAAAAAAAAGGTATATTGGCAGGGAACCAAGGACTGATTTATTAAGTAAACAGAGTGCAAGAAAAATGGTGATTTACACGTTCACAACAACTTTATGCGACATTTAGGAAAGTGGGATGTGATGGTAAGTGTTTGATCATAAATTGGTAGCTACTGAACTGTGATATAACGATAAACGAAAGACAAAAATATACTAACAGATGTAGTTCATGGCCAAATGAGCTCAATTAGATTAGTAACTTGGTTGTTTTTACATCTTGTGCGATTTTTTAAGGGGCTTACTAGCTGGTTCTTCAAATTAAGAGAATCAACAAAACCAGATAGATAAAAAGAAAAGATTTTATATTCCACTCTATGTCTGATAACATCTTCCATCATCATACATCTAAATATTTATATTTTCAGAACCTCCATGATCATATTTCAAACCCTCCCCTCAAAAAGAAAAATAGAACCTAAATGAGACATGGATTATAACAAGGTAGTAGTAGCGGTAGTAGTACTATGGTGCAACGGGAAATAACTACTATTTGTCCTATGATAATATTAATATTCAAACAACAACTACCTATGATTTCTACTACTGCCACTACATTCTTTTTTCATGGTTCTACACAAAAAAGCAAAAGGAGTATATAACTAATAAGCCATTTCTTTTCTTTCCTTCATCGTCTCTTAACCTTCTTTTTCTTCATGGTTTGCTAGAATTGGCAGTGTTAGAAGTAGAGCTGAGATTGAGATCGGGGAAGAGGGTTGGAATTGTTTTTCTTGTTTGATGATGACTTTGTGAGTTTTGTTTGAGTTCGAGTCAAAAGTGCTTGATTTTCTTGATTGAGGAGCTGAGCTTTCTTCCTAAGCCTTTCATTCTCTTGGATTATGTAACAGTTTTGCAAGTAAAGCTTTCAGTTCAATCTTTCCATGACTTCGAACCTAAACACAACAAATACATAACAAAAAGGAAATGCATTAGTACTCAAAACTTGAACAAACAACAACATTCAAATTGTAAGAAGAGAATAAATGTTTTATTTTTTTCCTTCAAAACGCATTAAATTTGAAAAATCGTCCAAGGAAAGAATAAATGTCATGACGGATTGGAATGGAATATGGAAGATTTTTTGGCTAAAGAATCTAATGAAATATAAAAAAAAATATTCCCCTCCCCTGTTTTAGAAACACATTTGTAGATACTTGGAAAATGTCAAAGTAAAAGGTCAGCCTCCCCATATCCAAGAAGAAAAGAGGGCAGAAACCCTCCGTCTCCAAATGGCGCCCTCAAGCCTTCAACAACGTAAGAGACGCCAAGAAGAAGGCAAGTCGAAGACACATCACACAAGGGGACTTGCAGGAAGAGAGCAAACAAGCCCAAGAGACGCCAAGAAGAAAGCAAGTCGAAGACACATCACACAAGGGGACTTGCAGGAAGAGATCAAACAAGCCCAAGAGACGCCAAGAAGAAGGCGAGTCGAAGACACATCACACAAGGGGACTTGCAGGAAGAGAGCAATCCCAACAGATGCTGAGAAGAGAAAAAGTCGAAGAGACGCGCACAAGGGGACTTGCAAGAAGAGAGCAAGCTCAAATGACGCCAGGTAGAGTGCAAGTCCAAAAGACGCCGAGAATAAAACGAGTGTAAGAGACAAGGGGACTTGCAAAGAGCAAGTCAAGACAAGGAAATCTACAAAGAGAGTACGGGTGTTTGAAGACGAGAGGGCGAGAAAGGAAACATCCAGCCTAGGCGATGAGCCGAGGACACGCCACCGGGAGACTTGTAAGATCAAGAGGCAAGTATCAAGGGAAGGCCGCTTTGAGAGAAGCAATAGGCTGTTGAGAAGACTAACGCCTTGCCAAAACAGCCGGGGGACTTAATGTAGATACCTGGAAAATGTCAAAGTAGAAGGTCAGCCTCCCCATATCCAAGAAGAGATGCTAAAGAGTATTCCACCCAAGATTGGGGAAATTGGTAGGCCTCGAAAGGTATATAAATTTAGCCTACGTGTAATACCACAAGTGCACGACGTCTATCGGAGACGCGGCAAGTACGGGTCGATCCCACAAGGACTTGTGGTGCTCTGATATTGATCTAAGGCTGCTCTCTGCGAGTTCTAGTGAGTAATAAGTAACACAGATGTTTGTGCCGATACTCTGGTGAAGTGAAATGTAGTGAAGTGAACCTAAGCTAAGGTATAAATTAGTGACACTAGGGTCTTCAACTCAACCTTTAACCTACACTATGTCTCCAACTAAAGATGCTGTTCTTGCCTTCATGACAGATAGGGTAGGAGTGTCAATTCTGCCATGTCTCTAAGGTGTTTCTCCATATGATAGTTTAATCACAACTAAGTATATTTCCAAAGTATTACCCGTCCGATTAAAGTACAAATAATCGAGGATCATAATAATTTTATTAAGCTTGGGTTGCAGTGTAAACAACACAGAGGGAATCAAACTACAGTGCATCCATGGCGTTGGTATGCACTGTGAGAGCAAAGTGTTATCACACTGAAATTAATTCTATCTAGAAAATATTCAAGCAATCAAGAACAGTTCATGAAGAAGAACACAGTGATAAGCTAGGGTTTCATCTCAAACCCTAGCAATTTAATTAGAACATGATGAAAACAAACAAACTACAAAATTAAACCTAATTGACTGCACTGGCTAATCCAGGCGTGTTTTCTAACATCACAATTCAGTTCTATTTATACATGCAACAGACTCAACAACTAAACCCTAATTCACAAAATCGAAAATAAATCAAAAATAAATCAAACCTACTCTAACCCATACTCTCGATTCGGTTGTTGGCTCTACTCATGCTTCTCCGACTCCATTAATCGATAGCTTACATTGAATCCCTAACCCTAGTTCCATTTATCTCTTTCATAGCCTCTAGAGTTGTTGAGAGAGGCTAGGAAAGGGATAACTAAAACTAGAGGTGACGAAGATGGAGCGGGCATTGTGATGGCTTGTCGGGGTAAGGTGAGGTGGTGTTGTCTCACGGTGGTGGTATGGGTGAAGAAGGAGGTGGTGGCGAGCAGAGCGAGCTCTGCTCCGATGGAGACGGGAGAGAAGAGAAGAAAGAGAAAGATGGAAGGGAAATGGTCTCGCTTTCGAGTGGGGGTATAGGGTATGGTTGATTCGGTGTAAAGCAGGTGCAGCAAAGGACTGAAGAGAAGGGCCTAGCGAGCATAGGATGGAGCTGATTGGAGATCTGAACGGCTCAGGGATGTAGACGGTTTTGGTGTGATCTAGTGTTGCACGGGAGCAGCGATCTTCGATGCACGTGGAGGCAGCGACCGTTGGATGAGGGAGAAAGAAATCTCAACGTCTCAGAAGAGACGGGCTCGGATCCGGGTCGTGGGTAGCTTTAGCCCATGTCTTCCTTGTTGGGTTGCAACTAATTCGCGCGCGGGCTTTGGCTATCTGCTCCATAGATGCTTGACTCCATTTCTTCGCGCTCTTTTGCTCCTTAGTTTCTCCGAGCTTTATTTATTACCTAAAAACACAAAATTAATTAATACAAATATTTATTCTTGAAAACAAGGAAAACACGAGAATATGGGATAATATCGATTTCTAAGCGCAAAAGATGAGTAAAATGCCAATAAAAAGGTGTATAAATATGCGCTATTTAGCACTCATCAAATACCCCCAAACACGAATTTTACTTGTCCTCAAGTGAAACGAGAAATTAAGAAATCCTAACTATACCCCCATCGCAGGTCTCTCGAATGCATTTAGCGTATGCACTAAGCCTTTAAACCCCTAGGTGTCCCTAGTGGACGAGTTGTAGTCTCGTGAGGGTTTACCGAGAGGTGTACCCACAAAACCTTCTCCAACTTCGAGTGTAAAGAGTCTCAAGCCTCCAAGAAGCTATGAGGACATAGAGTTTCGCATGCTAGTAATGAAGTTAGAACTACCAAAGAACGCATTCTCATCCTTAAGTCTTTGAGCGAGAAGTAACCATACCATATGAAAGAATTCGGATTCGATTGTGATCATAAGTCTCAACTTCCGCCTCACCATTAGGGTTTTATGATAATTGCACTCAAAAAGATCGCTTTTAGTCTCTCATGTGTGCAGCGGGAGTAAAGAGAGAAATCCTGCACACGTTGTAGGTAAGAAGGATAACCTTCCGAAATAAAACTGGAGACTCCACGAAGTGTGGATAAAAAGAATCTTTTCTCGATGATCTCTAAGAAAGGAAATCAACCATTAGCAAGGGGTGGGAGTACTCACTCACTTCTCACCCGATCGGCAATTAACATCAATCTCTCATAGGAACCATAGAAACGTCTTCAATCTTGGTCTTCAAATGTTGATGACGAACTTCTAAACTTCACAAAACTTGACAATTTTTAACTTTTCTACTCAAATTCCTTGTTGTTTGGATTTTTCTTTTGAACTCTTCTTTACCATGGTGGTAGCAAAAAATAAGAAAATAAACTACAATATATATATATTTTTTTTTATTTTTTATTTTTTGATTTTTTGATTTTTTTTTTTTTTTTTTTTTTTTATAATAATTGAAAATAAAAATACAAATACAAATAATGAAACAACTAACTCCATGGACAAAGGACTTTATCACTCAATTTTTCCACAACTTGTATTGTCTTGATTTTATAAATTTTATTAATTCTCATCCTATTTTCTTTTCTTTGTTGCACATAAACCTTGGACTATATCAATTTTTCTTTCAATATTCTCGATTCTCGCTCCGGTTCTTGACGATGATGTGTTTCTATGGGTCTTGCGATTGAGAGAGAGAGTGATGCTAACGGCAAATCGGTATTTAGAAGGAGTTTTCATCTTTAGACGTCACCCTCATGATTGACAAAAACTAGCACTCAAGAGATCAAAAGTAGTGCTGAAATTGGTGCGAAGTTGGGTAGCTCACCATTCCTACCCGGAATTTACGTACGGTGTGACGAGGTGTCAAACTCGCAAAAATAAATTTCTCTACTTCTCTTTAACTAGCAAGTAGTATAATGTAAGTAGGATCGTCCCCAAGGGAGGTATGAAGTCTAAGTTGTTATGCAAATGCTCTTAGCGGAGATGATTTTGTTGTAGAAATTCTGAAAATTGTAAAATGTATTCAAATATGAGATGTAATTGATTAAAGGTTCATTCTAGACCACGGAATACAAACCAAATTGATAGATAGCTATATTCTTCACATTATCATGTTACTAACAACCCTAGAATAATTAGTACGCTCAACTATTCCGTTACTATCTCCTAGCTCACCGGATACGGAAGCGCTCGACTACTGGGTTCCTACTTGCCAAGTTTCCTAGAGGTACGCTTACTAGGTTTGACTTGAACAAGTGCTCTAAGTTTGTGAGATAAGGTTGCTCCTAGTGATGAACTCAAAAGCATGAATCACCTACTAGTGTTGATTTCTACATATGGGTACTTAACAAAGTCCCATCATCAATACCCACATATTACTACTTGTGTTTATCTTCTCTAGACAATTACGGGTCGAAGAAAATCTAAACTAGCAAATAGATTAAGAATTAATGATTCAATTTCGAACTTAAACCCTTAACAAATAATCCATAGACAATATTAGCATGGTAGAAATCAATCAATAACATTAATGAATGCAAGAGAACAAGTTTTTCATATCAAATATAGATTCATATTTCGGGCTTCGAAATCGCCCTTAATCAAAGAAAGTTTTAGTTACTCATAATATTGGAGTTCATCATCAAATAATAATGGAAATAAAGTAAAGAAGATGAAAATATTAAATGAAAGCAAACCCTAGCTCCGGCTCTCGCAAAACTCCAAGAAGAATACGTGATCTCCTAAAAGAATAGAAACCTTTTCTTTTATAGCCTTCCCACTTTCCAAAATTAGGTCTTCAAAGTCCATCACCAAAAAGTCCACCAAGCCCATGAACCATGTGTGAGAAACCAATGTGAAAATATGTCCCAAAAATATGCTCGCTAGGGCGGTGCATTGGCCGGAAATTGGCCTAATCCGCGCCAGGAAAAGTCAAGTCAAGCGAGTCAAAACCGAGTCAACTCGGTTACCACCTAGTCGGATGGAGTCGGGTTCATAATCGGGCCTATATGACTCATTTTGAACAGCTCCTAGGCCAAAATGTTGCAATCGCCTAAAGCTGCTGCTTGCACAAACCTTGTTCTTCCCAGCCTACTCCCGGCCAAGATGGCTGCTCATCATAACTCGAGTCCACCGCAGTAGCTTAGCTTCCCTTTTCCTGTGCCGAGCAAACCATCTCGCATCTCCTCAATACCACCACCGCTTCACCACCAAATCCTTGCGCCATACATCACCACCGTAATTTAGTTTACAAGCCGTGGCGAGCAGACATCTACCACCAACACAAGCACTCGCCGCTTCTCATTCATCGCCTCAACCCACACCGCACACCGCCTGCGCAAAACAGCTCCAAACTCGAGCTCCTGTCACTACAAACAAAACCACCAATACCCATTTCTTCTTGTTATGTGACGTCGCACTTGATTCAGCTGCAGCCTTCATCCAACTCAATTCACCACCAGTTCTCGTTCACAAAATCAGAAAGCACGTCCGGGTAATACTCGGCTCAAGAACTCGCCATATCTCCTCCATATACACAAAGCAGCAACACATGCCCCGGATCGCACCTTTTGAGCTCGAGAATTCTACCTGTTCCAACCTTAAATTCGAACTACAAACCACCGTAACCAGCTGAACCAACACCGAATTTAAACAAACTCAAGTCTTCCCCCCGCGCCGCTAACTCAACTCCAACAACTTCCGGGTACCATCTCGGAACCTTCAACAGACCTAAACTAACGGCAACATGTCATCGTATTCACCATTCGGCCCATACAGTCTGGGTCGACTTCTAAATCACGTCCAAGTTATCGCCAAAAACTCCTTGCGCACAACCACTTGAACCATTGCCAAATACCTTTCTGTACATCCATCGAACCATGGCTACAGCAGCAAAACAAGTCTCAAGCGCCATCGAACCCTGGCAGCAGTCCCAGCTCTTTTGCCTGATAAAAAACTTGACCAAAACCTCCCAAATTCGAGCCATACTGCCAGTTTAAACCCCTTCAAATCTTCTCGGAAACAACCACCAAAAACCATCATTTCAACAGCATAATCATCTGCTCAAACCAAGATAGTAACATCACCTCCTTACTTGCGTCTAGCCCTTGGTACTCTCTTAATAAACACATGATCGCAACCGTGTCTTGACTGCATTCGAATCACAACAACATATGAAATTGAGTTCAAGAATTTCAATCAATTACAATCACAATTCCTGGCAACAGTTCTCACTATATTAGTTGTAGCAACAACATATTACAGCTGAAATTCGGCTCAAATCGAACCCATATCAGGCTCCTAACTCAACTTTGCAAAACCACCAAAGCACGCCTACGGTTCTTCCATTGGTAGATGTACAAAATAAGTCACAAATCTCATACCACAAAGTAATGCCTTCTTCCTTGATTTTCAGCTCTAATTCACGGCAACAAATCCATCAATTCTGCTCATCTCCCTTTCACGAATTTGCCCTAAAATCACCTCGTCCAAAAAGAGCTGAATCGATGACTGCAACAAACCCCATTTCTTCCATGCAATTCTGGCCAAAATCTCCATGATTTGAAGACACTTAATCCTCCTCCTTATTGGTTACGAAAGGAGGCTGTTAATCTCGCTTAATACCAACCTCAATCCCTCGGCAGATTTCAACCAATTTGAGCCACAATTCAGCCCTGCATTACATTAGATTCCTCCATCTTCCTTCTTCTTCTCGCCAGGCGGAGGATCTCGACCCATGGTGAACATCCATCAAATTCATAGCTAGGTTCACGGCAGACATGGATGAGTGTTGTCGGAGGGAGAATGGGAATCATTGAATCGAAAGGGAGAAATGAGCTTCACACCTTGTACATATTGGTTTCTAATGAAACCTAAAATCATTTCTTTACATCGCACATGTGCGAGTACCCTAGCCGGTGAAATCCACTAAGCTGTTGAGGGCCATTTATTTTCTTCTTACCATGTTAAGCCCATTGTATATCCGCTGCACCCAAAGAACTCATAAAGACCACCCCTATATTGACTCCGAACTCGGATCCATAAATGTTGGCATTCCGCGGCACCTCCTGGTTCTCTCGACAGCTTCATTTTAGTAGCACCACCAATGTCCTGTGGTCTTAATGATGACAAATGAGCTTTAAGCGCGTGCAAGGATGCAATCCACTTTGGCGCTTTTTCTTCCATTGAATTCTTCCACCAACAACAGTCGTCTCTTATATCTCATATTCACTTCTTCTCTTCAATGTCTCCTCATCACTAAAGAAGCCGTGCTTTTGAGATGAAAATTCGCATCACTAAAGCCGACATACTTTTCAACGAGAGATGAAGAAATAAAAGCAAATAATGAGATATAATCGCTTCCAATAACATTTGCACCTTTTGCCCTGTTTCTTCTCTTTTGCTCCAAACAACTCCAAAGTACCTAACAAACTCAAATTCACACATAAGATACATAATTTACATGAAAACTCGCAAAGAAAGCATAAATACTAGATATAAAATTAGGTGTTTATCATACCTATCAAATTCCCCCACACTTAGACTTTGCTAGTCCTCGAGCAAATCAAACAAAACAATTCTAAAACATACATACAACTCCGTCTCGTCGAGGCAACGGTTACTCTAAGCATGAATAACAGGCCTTTAAACCCCTAGGTGTCCCTAGTGGACGAGTTTTAGTCTCGTGAAGGTTTACAAGAGGTCTGCCTACAAAACCTATATTTCCAACTCCGTCTATTTGTGACAAATCAATGAATGAATCCAAAATGACTAGGAGGAGGTACCTTGCACAAATTCAGTTCATATATAAGTAAATAAAGCTCTAATTAGATAGTCGAACAAGCCACAATACTCGGAAACTAACAAACCACAATCACAATGAAAAGATTAAGAAGATGGATATAGATGTAGATGTTGGCGAATGTTCACAAGTGTTCGATGTTTCCCATATACGTCTCAAGGTCACTACTAAGATGAACCTATTCCTATTGGATTGAGCTCTTTGGTCAATTCTAATGTCAACACACCGGCATATACAAGGGAACCAAAGTGGTCAACAAACTTATTTCTACATCAACTCACTTTGGCATATACAAGGGAATCAGGAGTGACTTTATTCACCAAATATAATACTTTCTTTTCTTTTTCTTTTCTTTTTCACTTTGTTTTTTTTTTTTTTTTTTTTTTTTTTTTTTTGTGACAAGCATGATTCGATCTTTTGGATCCAAGCGCATGCTTCTTGTCGGCAAGTACGTGATAGTTGCCTTGGATCCTGCATTCCACGCTTGTTTAGGCGACGGAGACAGGGACTACGTTTCACACATACTGCTATTCCCAAGTGTCATTCTTATTCCGTTTGGTCTAATTGGTCGGTCTCTTTTTTTTCTTTTTCTCTTTTTTTTTCTTTTTCTAGCAACTCAATCACTCTATTTCATCCTAGCAGTAATAACACGTCGATGTTTAGTGACCCACCAAAATACTTAGAGAACAATAGATAAATATGGAAAAATAAAAATAGAATGCGATATGGTGATATTCGAGATATGGTAACGACTATCATGTTATTTGTGATTTCTGAGCTATGTTCGTTCTTGTTAATTAATGGGTTCCTCAACTCCTGCATTCAAAATGATTCCATCCACTAATAGTGTCATCCTAAAGGCACAAGTTTCTAGATTTTGAGTTCAAAAAGCACAAATTTTTCTTGGTTTTTCTATTTTTCTTGATTTTTTTTTTTTTTTTTTTTATGGCATAAAACTACTAAACGCATAAAACAAACTATACAAACATATAAATGCTCCCCCACACTTAAACTTTACATTGTCCTCAATGTAAAATTGAATCATCCAACGAAGGTTCAAGGTGGGAAATTCCGCAAATGATATGCAAAAACAAGAAAATAAAGATATAATGCTTTAAAAATAAAAAGATCAAGGAAAAGATACAAAACCGGTGGGTTGCCTCCCACTTAGCGCTTGGTTTAACGTCGTCAGCCCGACGTTCGGCTCCAATTACTCCTCCAGAGGGAGTGGGTCACTCAATGTGATCATATCCCGATTCTCCGTCACTGAATGCTCATAGTATGGTTTCAAGCGATGGCCGTTAACCTTGGAAACCAGCCCTGTTTTGGGACTAATGATTTCAATCGCACCATGCGCAAACACATTAGTAACAACAAATGGTCCAATCCATCTGGACCTAAGTTTACCCGGAAACAATTTAAGACGAGAATGGAATAAAAGAACTTTCTGCCCTACTTCAAAACTCTTTCGGGAAATCATTTTATCATGGAAAGCCTTGGTCTTTTCTTTATAAATGCGTGAACTTTCATATGCATCATTTCGTATCTCTTCTAACTCATTGAGCTGAAGTTTCCTATGTTCACCAACTGCATCTAATTCCATATTACATACCTTGATAGCCCAATAAGCTTTGTGTTCAAGTTCGACGGGAAGATGGCAAGGTTTGCCATAGACAAGCCTAAAAGGAGACATACCGATGGGTGTCTTATAAGCTGTCCTATACGCCCACAAAGCGTCATTGAGTCTATAAATCCAATCTTTCCTTGTAACATTCACCGTCTTCTCTAAGATTGACTTAATCTCCCGGTTGGAAATTTCAGCTTGTCCACTCGTTTGTGGATGGTACGGTGTCCCAACTTTATGAGAAATGTTATACTTCTTTAGAAGAGCGTGAAAGGATCTCTTGAAGTGCGAACCTCCATCACTAATCACCACTCGAGGTGTTCCAAACCTAGAAAAGATATGTTCCTTCACAAACTCACAAACAATATGAGAATCATTGGTAGGGGTGGCTTTAGCTTCCACCCACTTAGAAACATAATCTACAGCAAGAAGTATAAAAAATTTCCCATTGGAATTCACAAAAGGCCCCATAAAATCGATACCCCAAACATCAAAAATCTCAACAGCGAGAATTGGTGTTTGCGGCATTTGGTTTCTAGCACCAAGGTTGCCTGTCCTTTGACACCTATCACAAGCCTTACAACATAGATATGCATCCTTAAACAATGTAGGCCAATAAAAACCACTTTCGAGAACCTTGAGGGCTGTCCTCTTGGCTCCGAAATGGCCACCACAAGCATATGAGTGACAAAAATTCAGAATTGATTGGAACTTGGATTCGAGAACGCACTGCGGATCATTTGATCGGAGCAATGCTTCCACAAATAAGGTTCATCCCATATATATTGCTTAGCAATCTTCTTGAGCTTGTGTTTTTGGAATGTAGACATGGAACTAGGTACTTGTCCGTCACCAAGAAGTTAACAATATCAGCGTACCATGGAGTTGTGCCACCAACCGCAAAGAGTTGCTCATCCAGGAAGCTATCATGCAAAGGAATCGCTTCTTCGGACACAACCAATCTGCTTAAATGATCCGCTACAGTATTCTCACTGCCCTTCTTGTCCTTGATTTGCAAGTTGAACTCTTGAAGAAGAAGAATCCACCTTATGAGCCTTGGCTTAGCATCCTTCTTTGTTAGCAAGTATCGAAGTGCGGCATGGTCGAGAAAACAACCACCTTTGTACCCACTAAATAAGATCTAAACTTCTCGAGTGCAAACACTATGGCCAAAAGCTCCTTTTCAGTAGTTGAGTAGTTGATTTGTGCTCCGTTGAGAATTCTAGAAGCATAATAAATGGCATATGGAACTTTGCCATCTCACTGTCCCAACACGGCTCCAACGGCATAATCACTTGCATCGCACATCAACTCGAATGGCTTGCTCCGGTCCGGTGGTTTGATGATTGGTGCGGTAGTCAACAACTCTTTCAAGGTGTCGAAAGCTTCCTTGCATTCCTTGTCACAATCAAAGGCCACATCTTTTTGCAAGAGTCTACACGGGGGCATTGCAATCTTGGAGAAATCCTTGATGAATCTCCTATAAAACCCGCATGACCAAGAAAAGAGCGAACCTCCCTCACATTTGTGGGGTATTGTAAGTTCGAATCAAATCTATCTTAGCCTTGTCAACTTCTAACCCCTTAGAGGATACAACATGACCTAGCACAATCCCATGATTGACCATAAAGTGACATTTTTCCCAATTAAGAACAAGATTAGTTTCTACGCATCGTTTAAGAATAAGTGCAAGGTTATCTAAGCATTTGTCAAAAGAATCACCATACACGCTGAAATCATCCATAAACACTTCTATGATGCTTTCCACATAATCTGAGAATATACTTACCATACAACGTTGAAAAGTGGATGGTGCATTGCACAAGCCAAATGGCATACGTCTATACGCAAAAGTGCCAAAAGGGCAAGTAAACGTTGTCTTTTCTTGATCTTCTGGAGCTATCACAATCTGGTTATAACTCGAAAAACCGTCAAGAAAGCAATAATAAGAATGTCCAGCCAATCTTTCAAGCATTTGATCAATAAATGGTAAGGGAAAATGGTCCTTTCGGGTGGTAGAGTTGAGCTTCCGGTAGTCAATGCAAACTCTCCAACCGGTCTGAATTCTAGTTGGAACCAAGTCATTATCTTCGTTTTTCACCACCGTGATTAGGACTTCTTTGGAACAACTTGAACCTAGGGCTCACCCATTTGCTATCGGATATGGGATAGATAACCCCGACATCCAACAACTTCAGGATTTCCTTCTTGACTACTTCCATCATCGGAGGGTTCAAGCGACGTTGAGCTTCTCTTGTTGGTTTTGCCCCCTCCTCAAGAAGTATTCGGTGCATACATGTGGAAGGACTGATTCCTTTGATATCGGCTATAGTCCACCCAATGGCAGACTTGTACTCTCTTAGCACTCGAACAAGCTTCTCCTCTTGCACCTTGGTAAGGTTGTTGGCAATGATCACGGTAACTCTTCCTTGTCACCTAAATACACGTATTTAAGGTGATCGGAAGAGGTTTCAACTCAAGAATAGGTGCCTGCACAATCGACGGTAAAAGTTTCTCATTAGTAAGCGGCAAAGAAACATAAGACACATTATATTTTGGTGGAACTTCTTGTAATGAGTTAAGAGATAAAACAGCCTCTTTAAGCTCATCACAAATAGACAATTCACTTTCAATGTCTTTGTATTTTCCATAACCTAAACCTTCCACTATGGTGTTTTCTAAAGCATCTTCACCATTCAATTCAAAAATGTTGAGCTAGAGAATCAATAATATCAATTGAAAAACAGGAATGCACATCACTAGGATATCTCATAGCTTCAAAGATATTGAAACTTATGATTTCGTCATCAAATTCCATAGTTAAGGAGCCTCTAAAAACATCTATCTTTGTTCTAGCGGTTCTCATGAATGGTCTACCCAACAGCAAGGGAGTAGACGATGGTGAATCTTCATCCATCATGTCAAGAACATAAAAATCAGCTGGAAATATGAGTTGATTAACCTGCACCAAAACATCTTCAATAACCCCTTTCGGGTAAGAATTAGACCTATCAGCAAGTTGTATAACAATACCGGTATTCTTAAGAGGTCCAAGATTCAATGATTCATAAACGGAGGCAGGCATAACATTAATGGATGCTCCTAAATCTAACATAGCACGTTCAAACCTGATTTTACCAATAGTACATGGTATGGTGAAACTACCGGGGTCTTTCAACTTAGGTGGGAGTTTCTTTTGAAGATATGCTTGAAGCATTCTCCCCCACACTCATTACCTCGTTACCGGTCAATTTGTGCTTGTTAGTGCACAATTCCTTCAAGAACTTTGCCCAACGTGGAACTTGCCTTATCGCCTCAATGAGTGGAATGTTCACTTCAATCTTCTTAAAGATTTCCAACAGCTCTTGGTACAATGTCTCCTTGTTCGACTTTGCAAACCTGCTAGGAAAAGGCGGAGAAGTAACATAAGTAGAAACATGCGTTTTAGAGTTAGAATTTGTTACCGGGTCCTTTTTAGGGGCTGTTTCACCCTCTTCTTTCTCCAAATCGGGTTCATGGGACAGGTGATGTTTCCGGTTTCTCTACTTGCTTCCCACTTCGTAACTCAATAGCATTGGCATTCTCCTTGTGATTTATTGGTTGCGAAGGAAGTTTTCCCTCTGCTTGTGCTTCCAATTTGCTCACGGCATTAGCTAATTGACCCATTTGTGTTCGGATGTCCTTCATATCCATTGCCGACTTTTGCTTATCTTGCACCATTGTGTTAAGAATGAGATTCAACTTGTCATCTATACTCGTGCCTTGAGTTTCTTGTGGTGGTCTTTGCATGAATTGATATCCTCCTTGTTGATTGAAAGTAGGATTTGCAGCAGCTTGCTTGTTTGCATAGCTGAAATTCGGATGATCACGCCAACCTGGGTTGTATGTGTTGGAGTACGGATCGTACCTCGGCATTTGCTGATTTTGGTACATAGCACTTGCTTGCTCAACATCTCCGGTATATGATGATGGTATGACATCTGCAGCTATTTGAGTCATCATTCTCTCCATGTTGCCCATCCTTTGTTCCATGTGTGAAGAATTGCCAACTTCATTCACCTTCCTTACTGCTGATTCATCTCGAGTGTAGAATTGTTGAGTGTTCGCAGCCATATTCTCCAACAAACTTGTAGCTTCCGCAATGGTCTTGTTGGTAAGTGCACCACCACTTGCGGCATCGATCAAATTTCTATCATTAGAAAGCAACCCCTCGTAGAAATATTGAATCACAAGTTGATCACTGATTTGGTGGTGTGGACAACTAGCTAAAAGCTTCTTGTAGCGCTCCCAATACTCATGGAGAGTCTCTCCCGATACTTGCCTAATACCACAAATCTCCTTGCGAATCACAAGCTGCTTTTGATGCTGGAAAATACTTCTCAAGGAACAATTTCTTCATCCCACTCCATGTGGTTATGCTTTAGCGGGTAAGCAAAAGAACCACTCTCTGCAAGTATCTAAAAGAGAGAAAGGAAAAGTCTGTCATCATAGCCATATCCGCATCTGCAGGTTGCTTGCTTCATACTAGTCACAACATGATGGAATTGTTGCAAGTGACGATTAGGGTCTTCTCCCGCTAAACCTCCGAATTTGGGCAGCAAGTTAATCAATTGTGGTTTTAACTCAATGGTTCCATTGTTGAATACATAAAGGTCTGCTGATCTAGGTTTGGAGAAGTGAGCTCCTTGAGTGTTCTTGGAGCAGGTGGTCGACCTCCCATTGTGTTGTCTTCCTCTTCGTCCGAGTCCGAGAATTCACTTGGTGTAGAACTTTGAGGAAGTGGAGTGTTGACTGCTCGAATGAAATCCTTAAGTAAAGTGCCTGAACGAAGACGTATACCAATTGGACTTGGTCTGCCCTCTCCACGCATTCACCAAAGAAATAGTACCTGAAAATCAAATTCTAAGAGGTTGAATAAGTATCTAGAAACTGAAAATAACAGCAAAAGTAACAACTAAGAATAAAAATAACAACTAAACTGCCACTTTGCCTCCCCCGGCAGCGGCGCCAATTTTGACGAGGTGTCAAACTCGCAAAAATAAATTTCTCTACTTCTCTTTAACTAGCAAGTAGTATAATGTAAGTAGGATCGTCCCAAGGGAGGTATGAAGTCTAAGTTGTTATGCAAATGCTCTTAGCGGAGATGATTTTGTTGTAGAAATTCTGAAAATTGTAAAATGTATTCAAATATGAGATGTAATTGATTAAAGGTTCATTCTAGACCACGGAATACAAACCAAATTGATAGATAGCTATATTCTTCACATTATCATGTTACTAACAACCCTAGAATAATTAGTACGCTCAACTATTCCGTTACTATCTCCTAGCTCACCGGATACGGAAGCGCTCGACTACTGGTTCCTACTTGCCAAGTTTCCTAGAGGTACGCTTACTAGGTTTGACTTGAACAAGTGCTCTAAGTTCTGTGAGATAAGGTTGCTCCTAGTGATGAACTCAAAAGCATGAATCACCTACTAGTGTTGATTTCTACATATGGGTACTTAACAAAGTCCCATCATCAATACCCACATATTACTACTTGTGTTTATCTTCTCTAGACAATTACGGGTCGAAGAAAATCTAAACTAGCAAATAGATTAAGAATTAATGATTCAATTTCGAACTTAAACCCTTAACAAATAATCCATAGAAAATATTAGCATGGTAGAAATCAATCAATAACATTAATGAATGCAAGAGAACAAGTTTTTCATATCAAATATAGATTCATATTTCGGGCTTCGAAATCGCCCTTAATCAAAGAAAGTTTTAGTTACTCATAATATTGGAGTTCATCATCAAATAATAATGGAAATAAAGTAAAGAAGATGAAAATATTAAATGAAAGCAAACCCTAGCTCCGGCTCTCTGCAAAACTCCAAGAAGAATACGTGATCTCCTAAAAGAATAGAAACCTTTTCTTTTTATAGCCTTCCCACTTTCCAAAATTAGGTCTTCAAAGTCCATCACCAAAAAGTCCACCAAGCCCATGAACCATGTGTGAGAAACCCATGTGAAAATATGTCCCAAAAATATGCTCGCCGGAAAACTGGTGCACTGGCCGGAAATTGGCCGGAATCCGCGCTAGGAAAAGTCAAGTCAATCGAGTCAAAACCGAGTCAACTCGGTTACCACCTAGTCGATGGAGTCGGGTTCATAATCGGCTATATGACTCAACTGAACAGCTCCTAGGCCAAAATGTTGCAGTTTGCCTAAAGCTCTTCTTTGCACAAACCTTGTTCTTCCTTCTACTCCCGGCCAAGATGGCTGCTCATCATAACCAGTCCCTTCGCCGTAGCTTAGCTTCCCTTTTCCCAGGCCGAGCAAACCATCTCGCATCTCCTCAATACCACCTTTGCTTCACCACCAAATCCTTGCGCCATACATCACCACTTGTAATTTAGTTTACAAGCCGTGGCAAAGCAGTACATCTACCACCAACACAAGCACTCGCCGCTTCTCATTCATCGCCTCAACCCACACTCCGCACTGTTTGCCCCGCAAAATAGCTCCAAACTCGAGCTCCTGTCACTACAAACAAAACCACCAATACCCATTTCTTCTTGTTATGTGATCGCTCGCACTTGATTCAGTGCAGGCCTTCATCCAACTCAATTCACCACCGGTTCTCGGTTCACAAAATCAGTAGCACGTCTGGGGTAATACTCGGCTCAAGAACTCGCCATATCTCCTCCATATACACAGCAGCAACACATGCCCCGGACTCGCACCTTTTGAGCTCCAGAATTCTACCCGTTCCAACCTTAAATTCGAACTACAAACCACAGAACCAGCTGAACCAACACCCGAATTTAAACAAACTCAAGTCTTCCTCGCGCCGCTAACTCAACTCCAAAACTTCGTGTACCATCTCGTAACCTTCAACAGCCTAAACTAACGGCAACATGTCATCAGATTCACCATTCGGCCCATACGGTCGGGGTCGCCTTCTAAATCACGTCCAAGTTCTCGCCAAAAACTCCTTGCGCACAGCCACCGAACCATTGCCAAATACCTTTCCCAGACATCCATCGAACCATGGCTACGAAGACAAAACAAGTCTAAAGCGCCATCGAACCCCGGCAAAGCAGTCCCAGCTCTTTTGCACGATAAAAAACTTGACCAAAACCTCCCAAATTCGAGCCATACCGCCGTTTTAAACCCCTTCAAATCTTCTCGGAAACAACCACCAAAAACCATCATTTCAACAAAGATAATCATCAGCTCAAACCAAGATAGTAACATCACCTCCTTACTTGCATCTAGCCCTTGGTACTCTCTTAATAAACACATGATCGCAACCGTGTCTTGACTGCCTTCGAATCACAACAACATATGAAATTGAGTTCAAGAATTTCAATCAATTACAATCACAATTCCCTGGCAACTTGTTCTCACTATATTAGTTGTAGCAACAACATATTACAACTGAAATTCAGCTCAAATCGAACCCATATCGGCTCCTAACTCATTTGCCAAAACCACCAAAGCACGGCTACGGTTCTTCCATTTGTAGATGTACAAAATAAGTCACAAATCTCATACCATGAGTAATGCCTTCTTCCTTGATTTTCAGCTCTAATTCACGGCAACAAATCCATCAATTGCCGCTCATCTCCCTTTCACGAATTTGCCCTAAAATCACCTCGTCCGAGCTGAATCGATGTTCGCAACAAACCCCATTTCTTCCATGCAATTCTGGCCAAAATCTCCATGATTTGAAGACACTTAATCCTCCTCCTTATTGGTTACGAAAGGAGTGTTAATCTCGCTTAATACCAACCTCAATCCTCGGCAGATTGCAACCAATTTGAGCCACAATTCATATCTGAATTACATTAGATTCCTCCATCTTCCTTCTTCTTCTCGGCTTCGGGCGGGGATCTCGACCCATGGTGAACATCCATCAAATTCATAGCTAGGTTCACGGCAGACATGGATGAGTGTTGTCGGAGGGAGAATGGGAATCTGTTAGAACCGAAAGGGAGAAATGAGCTTCACGCTTGTACATATTGGTTTCTAATGAAACCTAAAATCATTTCTTTACATCGCACATGTGCAAAGTACCTAGGCTGGTGAAATCCACTAACTGTTGAGGGCCATTTATTTTCTTCTTACCATGTTAAGCCCATTGTATATCCGCTGGACCAGCCAACTCATAAGACCACCCCTATATTGACCCGAACTCGGATCCATAAATGTTGGCATTCCGCGGCACCTCCTGGTTCTCTCGACAGACTTCATTTTGGTTACGTAGCACCACCAATGTCCCTGTGGTCTTAATGATGACATATGAGCTTTAAGCGCGTGCAAGGATGCAATCCACTTTGGCGCTTTTTCTTCCATTGAATTCTTCCACCAACAACAGTCGTCTCTTATATCTCATATTCACTTCTTCTCTTCAATGTCTCCTCATCACTAAAGAAGCCGTGCTTTTCAGACAGAAAATTCGCATCACTAAAGCCGACATACTTTTCAGACAGAGATGAAGAAATAAAAGCAAATAATGAGATATAATCGCTTCCAATAACATTTGCACCTTTTGCCCTGTTTCTTCTCTTTTGCTCCAAACGACTCCAAAGTACCTAACAAACTCAAATTCACACATAAGATACATAATTTACATGAAAACTCGCAAAGAAAGCATAAATACTAGATATAAAATTAGGTGTTTATCACACCTATCAAATTCCCCCACACTTAGACTTTGCTAGTCCTCGAGCAAATCAAACAAAACAATTCTAAAACATACATACAACTCCGTCTCGTCGAGGCAACGGTTACTCTAAGCATGAATAACAGGCCTTTAAACCCCTAGGTGTCCCTAGTGGACGAGTTTTAGTCTCGTGAAGGTTTACAAGAGGTCTGCCTACAAAACCTATATTTCCAACTCCGTCTATTTGTGACAAATCAATGAATGAATCCAAAATGACTACAGGAGGAGGTACCTTGCACAAATTCAGTTCATATATAAGTAAATAAAGCTCTAATTAGATAGTCGAACAAGCCACAATACTCGGAAACTAACAAACCACAATCACAATGAAAAGATTAAGAAGATGGATATAGATGTAGATGTTGGCGAATGTTCACAAGTGTTCGATGTTTCCCATATCTGTCTGAAGGTCACTACTAAGATGAACCTATTCCTATTGGATTGAGCTACTGGTCAATTCTAATGTCAACACACTGGCATATACAAGGGAACCAGTGGTCAACAAACTTATTTCTACATCAACTCATTTTGGCATATACAAGGGAACCGGGAGTGACTTTATTCACCAAATATAATACTTTCTTTTCTTTCTTTTTTTCACTTTTTTTTTTTTTTTTTTTTTTTTTTTTTTTGTGACAAAGATGATTCGATCTTTTGGATCCAAGCGCATGCTTCTTGTCGGCAAGTACGTGATAGTTGCCTTGGATCCCTGCATTCCACGCTTGTTTAGGCGACGGAGACAGGGGACTACGTTTCACACATACCGCTATTCCCAAGTGTCATTCTTATTCCATTTGGTCTAATTGGTCGGTCTCTTTTTTTCTTTTTCTCTTTTTTTTTCTTTTTCTAGCAACTCAATCACTCTATTTCATCCTACTAAATAGTAATAACACGTCGATGTTTAGTGACCCACCAAAACACTTAGAGAACAATAGATAAATATGGAAAAATAAAAATAGAATGCGATATGGTGATATTCCGAGATATGGTAACGACTATCATGTTATTTGTGATTTCGAGCTATGTTCGTTCTTGTTAATTAATGGGTTCCTCAACTCCCGCATTCAAAATGATTCCATCCACTAATAGTGTCATCCTAAAGGCACAAGTTTCTAGATTTCGGAGTTCAAAACACAAATTTTTCTTGGTTTTTCTATTTTTGATTTTTTTTTTTTTTATGGCATAAAACTACTAAACGCATAAAACAAACTATACAAACATATAAATGCTCCCCACACTTAAACTTTACATTGTCCTCAATGTAAAATTGAATCATCCAACGAAGGTTCAAGGTGGGAAATTCGCAAATGATAGGCAAAAACAAGAAAATAAAGATATAATGCTTTAAAAATAAAAAGATCAAGGAAAAGATACAAAACCGGTGGGTTGCCTCCCACTTAGCGCTTGGTTTAACGTTGTCAGCCCGACGTTCGGCTCCAATTACTCCTCCAGAGGGAGTGGGTCACTCAATGTGATCATATCCTGATTCTCCGTCACGAACTGCTTATAGTATGGTTTCAAGCGATGGCCGTTAACCTTGGAAACCAGCCCTGTTTTGGGACTAATGATTTCAACTGCACCATGCGCAAACACATTAGTAACAACAAATGGTCCAATCCATCTGGACCTAAGTTTACCCGGAAACAATTTAAGACGAGAATGGAATAAAAGAACTTTCTGCCCTACTTCAAAACTCTTTCGGGAAATCATTTTATCATGGAAAGCCTTGGTCTTTTCTTTATAAATGCGTGAACTTTCATATGCATCATTTCGTATCTCTTCTAACTCATTGAGCTGAAGTTTCCTATGTTCACCAGCTGCATCTAATTCCATATTACATACCTTGATAGCCCAATAAGCTTTGTGTTCAAGTTCGACGGAAGATGGCAAGGTTTGCCATAGACAAGCCTAAAAGGAGACATACCGATGGGTGTCTTATAAGCTGTCCTATACGCCCACAAAGCGTCATTGAGTCTATAACTCCAATCTTTCCTTGTAACATTCACCGTCTTCTCTAAGATTGACTTAATCTCCCGGTTGGAAATTTCAGCTTGTCCACTCGTTTGTGGATGGTACGGTGTCCCAACTTTATGAGAAATGTTATACTTCTTTAGAAGAGCGTGAAAGGATCTCTTGAAGTGCGAACCTCCATCACTAATCACCACTCGAGGTGTTCCAAACCTAGAAAAGATATGTTCCTTCACAAACTCACAAACAATATGAGAATCATTGGTAGGGGTGGCTTTAGCTTCCACCCACTTAGAAACATAATCTAAACAAGAAGTATAAAAAATTTCCCATTGGAATTCACAAAAGGCCCCATAAAATCGATACCCCAAACATCAAAAATCTCAACAAAGCGAGAATTGGTGTTTGGGGCATTTGGTTTCTAGCACCAAGGTTGCCTGTCCTTTGACACCTATCACAAGCCTTACAACATAGATATGCATCCTTAAACAATGTAGGCCAATAAAAACCACTTTCGAGAACCTTGAGGGCTGTCCTCTTGGCTCCGAAATGGCCACCACAAGCATATGAGTGACAAAAATTCAGAATTGATTGGAACTCGGATTCGAGTACGCACCTGCGGATCATTTGATCGGAGCAATGCTTCCACAAATAAGGTTCATCCCATATATATTGCTTAGCAATCTTCTTGAGCTTGTGTTTTTGGAATGTAGACATGGAACTAGGTACTTGTCCCGTCACCAAGAAGTTAACAATATCAGCGTACCATGGAGTTGTACCACCAACCGCAAAGAGTTGCTCATCCGGGAAGCTATCATGCAAAGGAATCGCTTCTTCGGACACAACCAATCTGCTTAAATGATCCTCTACAGTATTCTCACTGCCCTTCTTGTCCTTGATTTGCAAGTTGAACTCTTGAAGAAGAAGAATCCACCTTATGAGCCTTGGCTTAGCATCCTTCTTTGTTAGCAAGTATCGAAGTGCAGCATGGTCAGAGAAAACAACCACCTTTGTACCCACTAAATAAGATCTAAACTTCTCGAGTGCAAACGCTATGGCCAAAAGCTCCTTTTCAGTAGTTGAGTAGTTGATTTGTGCTCCGTTGAGAATTCTAGAAGCATAATAAATGGCATATAGAACTTTGCCATCTCGCTGTCCCAACACGGCTCCAACGGCATAATCACTTGCATCGCACATCAACTCGAATGGCTTGCTCCAGTCCGGTGGTTTGATGATTGGTGCGGTAGTCAACAACTCTTTCAAGGTGTCGAAAGCTTCCTTGCATTCCTTGTCACAATCAAAGGCCACATCTTTTGCAAGATTCTACACAGGGTCATTGCAATCTTGGAGAAATCCTTGATGAATCTCCTATAAAAGCCTGCATGACCAAGAAAAGAGCGAACCTCCCTCACATTTGTGGGGTATTGTAAGTTCGAATCAAATCTATCTTAGCCTTGTCAACTTCTAACCCCTTAGAGGATACAACATGACCTAGCACAATCCCATGATTGACCATAAAGTGACATTTTTCCCAATTAAGAACAAGATTAGTTTCTACGCATCGTTTAAGAATAAGTGCAAGGTTATCTAAGCATTTGTCAAAAGAATCACCATACACGCCGAAATCATCCATAAACACTTCTATGATGCTTTCCACATAATCGAGAATATACTTACCATACAACGTTGAAAAGTGGCTGGTGCATTGCACAAGCCAAATGGCATACGTCTATACGCAAAAGTGCCAAAGGGCAAGTAAACGTTGTCTTTTCTTGATCTTCTGGAGCTATCACAATCTGGTTATAACCTGAAAAACCGTCAAGAAAGCAATAATAAGAATGTCCACCAATCTTTCAAGCATTTGATCAATAAATGGTAAGGGAAAATGGTCCTTTCGGGTGGTAGAGTTGAGCTTAGGTAGTCAATGCAAACTCTCCAACCGTCTGAATTCTAGTTGGAACCAAGTCATTATCTTCGTTTTCACCACCGTGATTCCGGACTTCTTTGGAACAACTTGAACCGGGCTCACCCATTTGCTATCGGATATGGGATAGATAACCCCGACATCCAACAACTTCAGGATTTCCTTCTTGACTACTTCCATCATCGGAGGGTTCAAGCGACGTTGAGCTTCTCTTGTTGGTTTTGCCCCCTCCTCAAGAAGTATTCGGTGCATACATGTGGAAGGACTGATTCCTTTGATATCGGCTATAGTCCACCCAATGGCAGACTTGTACTCTCTTAGCACTCGAACAAGCTTCTCCTCTTGCACCTTGGTAAGGTTGTTGGCAATGATCACCGGTAACTCTTCCTTGTCACCTAAATACACGTATTTAAGGTGATCCGGAAGAGGTTTCAACTCAAGAATAGGTGCTGCACAATCGACGGTAAAAGTTTCTCATTAGTAAGCGGCAAAGAAACATAAGACACATTATATTTTGGTGGAACTTCTTGTAATGAGTTAAGAGATAAAACAGCCTCTTTAAGCTCATCACAAATAGACAATTCACTTTCAATGTCTTTGTATTTTCCATAACCTAAACCTTCCACTATGGTGTTTTCTAAAGCATCTTCACCATTCAATTCAAAAATCTGTTGAGCTAGAGAATCAATAATATCAATTGAAAAACAGGAATGCACATCACTAGGATATCTCATAGCTTCAAAGATATTGAAACTTATGATTTCGTCATCAAATTCCATAGTTAAGGAGCCTCTAAAAACATCTATCTTTGTTCTAGCGGTTCTCATGAATGGTCTACCCAACAGCAAGGGGAGTAGACGATGGTGAATCTTCATCCATCATGTCAAGAACATAAAAATCAGCTGGAAATATGAGTTGATTAACCTGCACCAAAACATCTTCAATAACCCCTTTCGGGTAAGAATTAGACCTATCAGCAAGTTGTATAACAATACCTGTATTCTTAAGAGGTCCAAGATTCAATGATTCATAAACGGAGGCAGGCATAACATTAATGGATGCTCCTAAATCTAACATAGCACGTTCAAACCTGATTTTACCAATAGTACATGGTATGGTGAAACTACCGGGGTCTTTCAACTTAGGTGGGAGTTTCTTTTGAAGATATGCCCAAGCATTCTCCCCCACACTCATTACCTCGTTACCGGTCAATTTGTGCTTGTTAGTGCACAATTCCTTCAAGAACTTTGCCCAACGTGGAACTTGCCTTATCGCCTCAATGAGTGGAATGTTCACTTCAATCTTCTTAAAGATTTCCAACAGCTCTTGGTACAATGTCTCCTTGTTCGACTTTGCAAACCTGCTAGGAAAAGGCGGAGAAGTAACATAAGTAGAAACATGCGTTTTAGAGTTAGAATTTGTTACCGGGTCAGCCTTTTTAGGGGCTGTTTCACCCTCTTCTTTCTCCAAATCAGGTTCATGGGACACCGGTGATGTTTCCGGTTTCTCTACTTGCTTCCCACTTCGTAACTCAATAGCATTGGCATTCTCCTTGTGATTTATTGGTTGCGAAGGAAGTTTTCCCTCTGCTTGTGCTTCCAATTTGCTCACGGCATTAGCTAATTGACCCATTTGTGTTCGGATGTCCTTCATATCCATTGCCGACTTTTGCTTATCTTGCACCATTGTGTTAAGAATGAGATTCAACTTGTCATCTATACTCGTGCCTTGAGTTTCTTGTGGTGGTCTTTGCATGAATTGATATCCTCCTTGTTGATTGAAAGTAGGATTTGCAGCAGCTTGCTTGTTTGCATAGCTGAAATTCGGATGATCACGCCAACTTTGGGTTGTATGTGTTGGATTACGGATCGTACCTCGGCATTTGCTTGATTTTGGTACATAGCACTTGCTTGCTCAACATCTTCGGTATATGATGATGGTATGACATCTGCAGCTATTTGAGTCATCATTCTCTCCATGTTGCCCATCCTTTGTTCCATGTGTGAAGAATTGCCAACTTCATTCACCTTCCTTATATTTGATTCATCTCGAGTGTAGAATTGTTGAGTGTTCGCAGCCATATTCTCCAACAAACTTGTAGCTTCCGCAATGGTCTTGTTGGTAAGTGCACCACCACTTGCGGCATCGATCAAATTTCTATCATTAGAAAGCAACCCTCGTAGAAATATTGAATCACAAGTTGATCGATTTGGTGGTGTGGAAAACTAGCTAAAAGCTTCTTGTAGCGCTCCCAATACTCATGGAGAGTCTCTCCTGATACTTGCCTAATACCACAAATCTCCTTGCGAATCACAGCTGCTTTTGATCTTTGGAAAATACTTCTCAAGGAACAATTTCTTCATCCCATTCCATGTGGTTATGCTTCCAGCGGGTAAGCAAAAGAACCACTCTCAGTATCTAAAGAGAGAAAGGAAAAGTCTGTCATCATAGCCATATCCGCATCTGCAGTTGCTTGCTTCATACTAGTCACAACATGATGGAATTGTTGCAAGTAACGATTAGGGTCTTCTCCCGCTAAACCTACGAATTTGGGCGCAAGTTAATCAATTGAAGTTTCAACTCAATGGTTCCATTCAATTGAATACATAAAGGTCTGCTTGATCTAGGTTTGGAGAAGTGAGCTCCTTGAGTGTTCTTGGAGCGGGTGGTCGACCTCCCATTGTGTTGTCTTCCTCTTCGTCCGAGTCCGAGAATTCACTTGGTGTAGAACTTTGAGGAAGTGGAGTGTTATTTGCTCGAATGAAATCCTTAAGTAAAGTGCCCGAACGAAGACGTATACCAATTGGACTTGGTCCGCCCTCTCCACGCATTCACCAAAGAAATAGTACCGAAAATCAAATTCTAAGAGGTTGAATAAGTATCTAGAAACTGAAAATAACAGACAAAAGTAACAACTAAGAATAAAAATAACAACTAAACTCGCCACACTGCCTCCCAGCAATGGCGCCAATTTTGACGAGGTGTCAAACTCGCAAAAATAAATTTCTCTACTTCTCTTTAACTAGCAAGTAGTATAATGTAAGTAGGATCGTCCCAAGGGAGGTATGAAGTCTAAGTTGTTATGCAAATGCTCTTAGCGGAGATGATTTTGTTGTAGAAATTAGAAAATTGTAAAATGTATTCAAATATGAGATGTAATTGATTAAAGGTTCATTCTAGACCACGGAATACAAACCAAATTGATAGATAGCTATATTCTTCACATTATCATGTTACTAACAACCCTGGAATAATTAGTACGCTCAACTATTCCGTTACTATCTCCTAGCTCACCGGATACGGAAGCGCTCGACTATCGGTTCCTACTTGCCAAGTTTCCTAGAGGTACGCTTACTAGGTTTGACTTGAACAAGTGCTCTAAGTTCCGTGAGATAAGGTTGCTCCTAGTGATGAACTCAAAAGCATGAATCACCTACTAGTGTTGATTTCTACATATGGGTACTTAACAAAGTCCCATCATCAATACCCACATATTACTACTTGTGTTTATCTTCTCTAGACAATTACGGGTCGAAGAAAATCTAAACTAGCAAATAGATTAAGAATTAATGATTCAATTTCGAACTTAAACCCTTAACAAATAATCCATAGACAATATTAGCATGGTAGAAATCAATCAATAACATTAATGAATGCAAGAGAACAAGTTTTTCATATCAAATATAGATTCATATTTCGGGCTTCGAATCGCCCTTAATCAAAGAAAGTTTTAGTTACTCATAATATTGGAGTTCATCATCAAATAATAATGGAAAATAAAGTAAAGGAGATGAAAATATTAAATGAAAGCAAACCCTAGCTCCGGGCTCTCTGCAAAACTCCAAGAAGAATACGTGCCCCTAAAAGAATAGAAACCTTTTCTTTTTATAGCCTTCCCACTTTCCAAAATTAGGTCTTCAAAGTCCATCACCAAAAAGTCCACCAAGCCCATGAACCATGTGTGAGAAACCCTTGTGAAAATATGTCCCAAAAATATGCTCGCCGGAAAACTGGTGCCTTTGCTAGAAATTGGCCGGAATCCGCGCGGAAAAGTCAAGTCAATCGAGTCAAAACCGAGTCAACTCGGTTACCACCTAGTCGGATGGAGTCGGGTTCATAATCAGCTATATGACTCGGCTGAACAGACTCCTAGGCCAAAATGTTGCAATGCCTAAAGCGCCGCTCTTTGCACAAACCTTGTTCTTCCCAGCTACTCCCGACCAAGATGGTGCTCATCATAACCGAGTCTACTGCTGTAGCTTAGCTTCCCTTTTCCGTAGCCGAGCAAACCATCTGCATCTCCTCAATACCACCACTGCTTCACCACCAAATCCTTGCGCCATACATCACCACTTTGTAATTTAGTTTACAAGCCGTGGGCGTGCGGTACATCTACCACCAACACAAGCACTCGCTGCTTCTCATTCATCGCCTCAACCCACACCTGCACACTGCCCTGCAAAACAGCTCCAAACTCGAGCTCCTGTCACTACAAACAAAACCACCAATACCCATTTCTTCTTGTTATGTGACCGCTCGCATGATTCAGTGCAGGCCTTCATCCAACTCAATTCACCACCAGTTCTCGGTTCACAAAATCAGAGCACGTCCGGGGTAATACTCGGCTCAAGAACTCGCCATATCTCCTCCATATACACAGCAGCAACACATGCCCTGGACTGCACTTTTGAGCTCGAATTCTACCCGTTCCAACCTTAAATTCGAACTACAAACCACCCGAACCAGCTGAACCAACACCCGAATTTAAACAAACTCAAGTCTTCCCACGTTGCTAACTCAACTCCAACAACTTCAGGTACCATCTCGGAACCTTCAACAGCCTAAACTAACGGCAACATGTCATCGTATTCACCATTCAAGCCCATACGATCCGGTCGGACTTCTAAATCACGTCCAAATTCTTGCCAAAAACTCCTTGCGCACGACCACTGAACCATTGCCAAATACCTTTCTGTACATCCATCGAACCATGGCTACAAAGCAGCAAAACAAGTCTCAAACTCGCCATCGAACCCCCGGCAGCAGTCACTCTTTTGCGATAAAAAACTTGACCAAAACCTCCCAAATTCGAGCCATACTGCCGGTTTAAACCCCTTCAAATCTTCTCGGAAACAACCACCAAAAACCATCATTTCAACAGCATAATCATCTGCTCAAACCAAGATAGTAACATCACCTCCTTACTTGCGTCTAGCCCTTGGTACTCTCTTAATAAACACATGACTGCAACCGTGTCTTGGACTGCCTTCGAATCACAACAACATATGAAATTGAGTTCAAGAATTTCAATCAATTACAATCACAATTCCCTGGCAACAATTCTCACTATATTAGTTGTAGAAACAACATATTACAGCTGAAATTCAGCTCAAATCGAACCCATATCGGCTCCTAACTCTATTTGCAAAACCACCAAAGCACGGCTACAGTTCTTCCATTGGTAGATGTACAAAATAAGTCACAAATCTCATACCACAAAGTAATGCCTTCTTCCTTGATTTTCAGCTCTAATTCACGGCAACAAATCCATCAATTCGCTCATCTCCCTTTCACGAATTTGCCCTAAAATCACCTCGTCCAAGAGCTGAATCGATGATCGCAACAAACCCCATTTCTTCCATGCAATTCTGGCCAAAATCTCCATGATTTGAAGACACTTAATCCTCCTCCTTATTGGTTCTGAAAGGAGCTGTTAATCTCTGCTTAATACCAACCTCAATCCCTGGCAGATTGCAACCAATTTGAGCCACAATTCAGCCCCAGAATTACATTAGATTCCTCCATCTTCCTTCTTCTTCTCGGCTTGGGCGGGGATTTCGACCCATGGTGAACATCCATCAAATTCATAGCTAGGTTCACGGCAGACATGGATGAGTGTTGTCGGAGGGAGAATGGGAATCTGTTGTGAACCAAAAAGGGAGAAATGAGCTTCACCTGCTTGTACATATTGGTTTCTAATGAAACCTAAAATCATTTCTTTACATCGCACATGTGCAGTACCTAGCTGGTGAAATCCACTAACTGTTGAGGGCCATTTATTTTCTTCTTACCATGTTAAGCCCATTGTATATTGGTAGGCCCGAAAAGATGTATAAATTACGGCCTACGGTGATACCGCAAGTGCACGGTGTCTTGGTTGTAGAACTGGGCACGTACGAGTCGATCCACAGAGACGAGGGGTGCTAATGTTGATCTAAGGCTTACTCGACTGAATTCTAGTGATGTAACAGTGACAACAGATGTAACAAAGATATTTTTGTGCCGATACGGCAGTTTTGTAGTGAAATAAACTTGAACTAAGGGAAGCAGTGACAAAAGGTATGCTTGGGTTATCAAATCCACCACTAAATTCCTACATTGTGTGCTCAAACTAGTTAAATGACTTGTTCTTATACCGGACAAGTGAAGCTTGTCTTTGGCTACCACTTATCTAAGAGTTTCACCTTGTAAACCTTCAAAAATCAGCTGAATAACTAACCTAGAGTACTGGTTGTCTAATGAAGAACAACCAGGTCAAGAGAGAATCGATGTTAAACATGGACACAAGAGCTGAAACATACTCAACTCAGTATTAGCCTAACTACAGTGCATCCATGGCTTGGGTATGCACTGTGAGAGAAATGGGTTGAGATGTTAAAATTGAAGCTATTAAAAACATTGAGCCCTCAAGAACATTCAACAAATTGAATACACAGTCATGGAATTAGGGTTTCAATGAAACCCTAGCAACTAAAATTAAAACTGAAAAACAAATCTAATTGACAGCACTGGCTAATCCAGGCGTGCCCAAAAACGGCTTCTATCCCTTCTATTTATACATGGAAGGATACCCCAAAACTACCAAACCCTAATTCGAAATAAAATAGAAATTAAATGAAATTACATCACACCCATACTCTGAATTCGCTCCCTCTTCTGTCAAATCGCCTCAGAGACGCCATGCATGGTTGTTGGTGGACAAACCCTAGCTTCTAGTTATCTTTAAATTAGCTTCTAGAGTTGGTAGAGGCTAAGAGAGAGATAACTCGAAGTAGAGTAGGCGACAAGAGGGTGCGGCCATTGCGATTGTTGGTCGGTGATGATGGAGGCGGTGGTGATGTTGCAGAGGGTGGTATGGGTGAAGAGGGGGAAGGGCAGAGCTCTGCTCTGTGTCGGGGTGAGGTGAAGAAAGAGAAGATGGAGTGAAGAATGGGGTTTGCTCGATAGGTGTAAGGGTATGGGGATTTCGTTGAAGAAGCGAGGACAAAACTCGATGAGAAGGGCCTAGCGAGCGTCGGATGGAGCCGATGGAGATACGAACTACCGAGGATGGTAAGCGGTTTTGGAGCGATTTGGTGTTGCATGGAGCATCAAGAGATGATGTATAGTGATGGAGCGACCGTAGGATGCAGCTGAGGGAGATCTGGACGGCTCGTGGTGGACGGGCTCGGATCCGGGTCGCGGGTCGGGATTAGCTCAAGCCCATGTCTTGTAGATGAGTTGCTACTTGTTGGGTTGCAACTGATTTGCGCGCGCGGGCTTTGGCTTTCTGCTCCATAGATGCTTGACTCCAATTCTTCGCTCTTTTGGCTCCTCAGATTCTCCAAGCTTTATTTATTACCTAAAAACACAAAATTAATTAATACAAATATTTATTCTTGAAAACAAAGAAAACACAGAATATGGGATAATATCTGATTTCTAAGCGCAAAAGATGAGTAAAATGCCAATAAAAAGGTGTATAAATATGCACTATTTGGCACTCATCAAATACCCCCAAACCTGAATTTTACTTGTCCTCAAGTGAAACAGAAATAAGAAATCCTAACTATACCCCTATCGCAGGTCTCTCGAATGCATTTAGCGTATGCACTAAGCCTTTAAACCCCTAGGTGTCCCTAGTGGACGAGTTGTAGTCTCGTGAGGGTTTACAAGAGGTGTACCCACAAAACCTTCTCCAATTTGAGTGTAAAAGAGTCTCAAGCCTCCAAGAAGCTATGAGGACATAGAGTTTCTGCATGCTAGTAACGAAGTTAGAACTATCGAAGAACGCATTCTCATCCTTAAGTCGAGCGAGAAGTAACCATACCATATGAAAGAACTCGGATTCGATTGTGATCATAAGCCTCGACTTCGCCTCACCATTAGGGTTTTATGATAATTGCACTCAAAAAGATCGCTTTTTAGTCTCTCATGTGTGCGGCGGGGAGTAAAGAGGGAAATCCCGCACACGTTGTAGGTAAGAAGGATAACCTTCCGAATTAAAATCTGGAGACTCCACGAAGTGTGGACAAAAAGAATCTTTTTCGATGATCTCTAAGAAAGGAAATCAACCATTAGTAAGGATGGGAGTACTCACTCACTTCTCACCCGATCGGCAATTAATATCACTCTCTCATAAGAACCATAGAAACGTCTTCAATCTTCGGTCTTCGGTCTTCACTTGTTGATGACGAACTTCTAAACTTCACAAAACTTGACAATTTTTAACTTTTCTACTCAAATTCCTTGTTGTTTGGATTTTTCTTTTAAATTCTTCTTTACCATGGTGGTAGCAAAAATAAGAAAATAAACTACAATATTTTTTGACTTTTGATTTTTTTTTTTTTTTTTTTTTTTTTTTTTTTTTTTTTTTTTGATTGATTTTTTTTTTTTTTTTTTTTATCTTTAATATTACAATAAGTGAAAATAAAAATACAAATAATGAAACAACTAACTCCATGGACAAAGGACTTTATCACTCAATTTTTCCACAACTTGTATTGTCTTGATTTTATAAATTTTATTAATTCTCATCCTATTTTCTTTTCTTTGTTGCACATAAACCTTGGACTATATCAATTTTTCTTTCAATATTCGATTCTCTCAGGTTCTTGCTGATGATGTGTTTCTATGGGTCTTGTTGATTGAGAGAGAGAGAGATGCTAACTGTAAATCGGTATTTAGAAGGAGTTTTCATCTTTAGACGTCACCCTCATGATTGACAAAAACTAGCACTCAAGAGATCAAAAGTAGTCTTTGAAAATGGTGCGAAGTTGGGTAGCTCACCATTCCTACCGGAATTTACGTACGGTGACACACACTCTATGACTTTTCTAGAAAGTTGCAAAAAATTGAAGGTTGGTGCCTCACTTGATGTAAAATGGGTAGTCTCCACTATGGGTGATCACAATTCTACTACCGAATATCTAAATGACACCTAATTCGCCCTCAGGGTATGGTTAAATCCAACTTTAACGCTCTAATCAACTAAGGAACCCGATTGCGTTTTCCGGTACTTCCAAGTTCTGTTATTTCGGTCAGAATCTCTATGTAAACATAGCTAAAAGCATGCTAGTGACTCTAAAATCTCTAAAAGTTGGAGGTTTTTATTTGCAAAAAGTTTTTTGAATTTTAGAATTTTTGAAATTTTTTTTTTTTTTTTTTTTTTTTGCTAATAAAAGGTAAAATAAAAGACTAAAAACTCTAAATGCAAAATAAAAACTAAAAACTCTAAATGCAAATGCACCCCCAAACCTAAATCAAACATTGTCCTCAATGTGTCTTCATATAGAAAAAATTAAACAAGTCACATACCGAGAGAACTATCTTTGAAAGATAAAAGGAAGAGATTCTTTGGAATGTCGGCGGAGCAAGGTTGAGCTTCGTTAGTCAAGGCAAAATCCAACATTCTCAGTGGAGATCATATCAGATTAGCACAATATAAACGCATGAAGACTCAACCAATTCAAGAAAAGAAAAATTTAACAAGTCCTAAAAAGTTGAGGGTTAACCCAAAAAAAAATAATGTACAGAAACATCAACATGAAAATGGGATTTGGTTTATGTGGGAATTTGGTTTGTGTGGGCTGATTGTTTGGTTTTTGTGGGAAAATTTGGTTTAAATGGGTTTTGGTTTGTTGGGAAAATACAGCCCATTGGAACTGTGGGCTCTGTTTGGTTTAAGCCCAGGCTGTTTAGTCTAAGTGCAAATGCACAGCTCAAGATTTGGGCTTCAATTTGGTTGCAGCCCAGGTTGTGTAGCTTAGTTGGTCTGGCCCAGCTTGGTTGCACAGCCCAACAGATGATAGGTTAACAGCCCAGATTGATGGTGCTGGGCTCAGTTTGTGTGCATGTTACTTGGTATGTGCAAGCCCAGGTGTGTACAAGCCCAGTGGTTGTGTAATGCTGGTTCAGTTGTGCAGAGCTTGGCAATTCAGCTCAGCTTAGGTTGGCAGGCTCTCAAAGCTCAGGTCTGAGAGCAGCACAACTCAAGCAAGATGTTGGTAGGTGTACTTAGGATCGGTGACAGGTTTAAGCTTAACTCTACAAGATGTTTAGCACGGTTTCTTCATTGCGCATATCGATGAGCTAGCATTGTGAAGAGTAATGAGACACGGGGCTGAGCTCGGGGGTTTTCAAGAGGTTGCAGGTCGGATGCTCAGCAAATTCAAAAAGTGACTCGGGGTTTGCACACGGCTCGGGTTGGCATTGCAGATGCACACACAAGCTCAACGAGAAAAACACGGGGATGCAGATGTGGGTTCAGGTCATTCAACAGGTCTAGCATGCAATGGATTTTGCGGCTATTCTATCATGCAAAACAACATCTATTCACAAATGCGAGAAGATCAACAGCCAATGAACAGGTCACTGTTTAAAACATGCTCTGGGGTGTTCACCACACAACACAACACAACATTCGGGGTTTGCATACAAGCACAGGCTACGGCCAAGGCAAAGAAGCTATGGGGTCGAGGTAGAGTTAAGCTCGGGGCTTTGGCTCAACGGTGGTCGGTTGTGCTCGGTTTTCTGATTTTTATGCGCAGACCCTAAATGTTGCGAGTATCTAGCCTATCAGGTGAATCGGATCACAGGCTCAACAGGCTCAACAAAGCTAGTTGACAGCGGGGTTTAGGCACCGGTTTATAGGGCTTCGGTGTCGGTGCAGCTGAGGCTCAACAGACTTAGGGGGGTAGTTCGGTGCACACAAGTCACTGGTTACAGCCAAAGGGTTCACAGATGTATGCACAGATGGTTACAGAACTTGCAGTTCAGCCAAGCTCAGGGTTTGCTCAAACTTGTAGCTGCAGGGGCTAGCAAGTTAACAGAGTAGAGCAATACTCTTGGGTGAGCTCAGGGTTTCAACAAGCATACATACTATCAATCATTCAATCTGGCACACAAGGGAGCTGGTTGCTGATGTTTATGAGAGGCACAGCACAACTTATGCACTACTCAGGTTGGCAAGTCTAAATGGCAGAGCTTGCAGCTAACTTGGCTCTTCAAGCGGCAAAGCACAAGCTCAACAGCTCGGGGCTGGAGATTGGCGGCTCGAGATTACAATCACACAACACAAGTTCGGCTTACTTTCAATCATGCACAGATTAGCATACTAACACGGCGCATATATGGCAAAATCACAGTCAATGCAATGTTCGAATACTAACCTCAAGTCGTGCGTTTTTCTTGTCTCCCTTGGGTTGGCAAAGACAAAGAAAGCATAGCAAGACAAAGGTTATGACAGACTCAGGTTATGCTACGGGGCTAAGCAACGAGCTCAATGCTAACTCGGTTCTCGGTGCTACGGGATATGCACCGAGAATATCATGGACCGAATGGGACTAAGCTTTTCAAGTAACACTACAATGCGGGATGATGATATACACGGTTAAACTACAATGCGGGGCTACAATTTGTGAAAGTTATATTACTACAGAGCTACGAGATGCAATGATATGCTAAGTACGAGATGAAGACTACAAGTTACACTAAGTTACACTAAACAGTAACTAAAAATGATAATGCAAAGTGTGACTATTTACAGGGATGAAATGAAAGCAGAAGAGACAAGCCAACAACCAGCAAGGCACGCGCCAAGTCCCCGGCAACGGCGCCAAAAACTTGGTAGGCCCGAAAAGATGTATAAATTACGGCCTACGGTGATACCGCAAGTGCACGGTGTCTTGGTTGTAGAACTGGGCACGTACGAGTCGATCCACAGAGACGAGGGGTGCTAATGTTGATCTAAGGCTTACTCGACTGAATTCTAGTGATGTAACAGTGACAACAGATGTAACAAAGATATTTTTGTGCCGATACGGCAGTTTTGTAGTGAAATAAACTTGAACTAAGGGAAGCAGTGACAAAAGGTATGCTTGGGTTATCAAATCCACCACTAAATTCCTACATTGTGTGCTCAAACTAGTTAAATGACTTGTTCTTATACCAGACAAGTGAAGCTTGTCACTGGCTACCACTTATCTAAGAGTTTCACCTTGTAAACCTTCAAAAATCAGCTGAATAACTAACCTAGAGTACTGGTTGTCTAATGAAGAACAACCAGTCAAGAGAATCAGTGTTAAACATGGACACAAGAGCTGAAACATACTCAACTCAGTATTAGCCTAACTACAGTGCATCCATGGCTTGGGTATGCACTGTGAGAGAAATGGGTTGAGATGTTAAAATTGAAGCTATTAAAAACATTGAGCCCTCAAGAACATTCAACAAATTGAATACACAGTCATGGAATTAGGGTTTCAATGAAACCCTAGCAACTAAAATTAAAACTGAAAAACAAATCTAATTGACAGAGACCTTTGGCTAATCCCGGGCGTGCCCAAAAACGGCTTCTATCCCTTCTATTTATACATGGAAGGATACCCCAAAACTACCAAACCCTAATTCGAAATAAAATAGAAATTAAATGAAATTACATCACACCCATACTAAGAATTCGCTCCCTCTTGTCAAATCGCCTCGAGAGACGCCATGCATGGTTGTTGGTGGACAAACCCTAGCTTCTAGTTATCTTTAAATTAGCTTCTAGAGTTGGTAGAGGCTAAGAGAGAGATAACTCGAAGTAGAGTAGAAGAGGTGCAGAGGGTGCTGCTGTTGTTGAGCTTGTTGGGTGGTGATGATGGAGGCGGTGGTGATGTTGCGGAGAGGGTGGTATGGGTGAAGAGGGGGAAGGGCGAGCTCGCTGCGTGTCGGGGTGAGGTGAAGAAAGAGAAGATGGAGTGAAGAATGGGGTTTGCTCGATAGGTGTAAGGGTATGGGGATTTCGTTGTGAAGCAGGGACAGCAAAACTCGATGAGAAGGGCCTAGCGAGCGTCGGATGGAGCCGATGGAGATCTGAACGGCTGAGGATGGTAAGCGGTTTTGGAGCGATTTGGTGTTGCATGGAGCATCAAGAGATGATGTATAGTGATGGAGCGACCGTAGGATGCAGCTGAGGGAGATCTGGACGGCTCGTGGTGGACGGGCTCGGATCCGGGTCGCGGGTCGGGATTAGCTCAAGCCCATGTCTTGTAGATGAGTTGCTACTTGTTGGGTTGCAACTGATTTGCGCGCGCGGGCTTTGGCTTTCTGCTCCATAGATGCTTGACTCCAATTCTTCGCTCTTTTGGCTCCTCAGATTCTCCAAGCTTTATTTATTACCTAAAAACACAAAATTAATTAATACAAATATTTATTCTTGAAAACAAAGAAAACACAGAATATGGGATAATATCTGATTTCTAAGCGCAAAAGATGAGTAAAATGCCAATAAAAAGGTGTATAAATATGCACTATTTGGCACTCATCATATATCTGCCAGACCCAGCAACTCATACAGACCACCCCTATATTGACCTGAACTCTGGATCCATAAATGTTGGCATTCCGCGGCACCTCCTGATTCTCTGACAGCTTCATTTTGGTTACAGTAGCACCACCAATGTCCTGTGGTCTTAATGATGACATATGAGCTTTAAGCGCGTGCAAGGATGCAATCCACTTTGGCGCTTTTTCTTCCATTGAATTCTTCCACCAACAACAGTCGTCTCTTATATCTCATATTCACTTCTTCTCTTCAATGTCTCCTCATCACTAAAGAAGCCGTGCTTTTCAGACAGAAAATTCGCATCACTAAAGCCGACATACTTTTCAGACAGAGATGAAGAAATAAAAGCAAATAATGAGATATAATCGCTTCAAATAACATTTGCACCTTTTGCCCTGTTTCTTCTCTTTTGCTCCAAACGACTCCAAAGTACCTAACAAACTCAAATTCACACATAAGATACATAATTTACATGAAAACTCATAAAGAAAGCATAAATACTAGATATAAAATTAGGTGTTTATCACACCTATCACGGTGACACACACTCTAACAGCTTTTCTAGAAAGTTGCAAAAAATTGAAGGTTGGTGCCTCACTTGATGTAAATTGGGTAGTCTCCACTATGGGTGATCACAATTCTACTACCGAATATCTAACCAACACCTAATTCGCCCTCCGGTATGGTTAAATCCAACTTTAACGCTCTAATCAACTAAGAAACCCGATTGTGTTCTCCGGTACTTCCAAGTTATGTTATTTGGTCAGATTCTCTATGTAAACATAGCTAAAAGCATGCTAGTGACTCTAAAATCTCTAAAAGTTGGAGGTTTTTACAAAAAGAGTTTTGAATATTTTTTTTTTTTTTTTTTTTTTTTTTTTTTTTTTTTTTGAAAATAAAAGGTAAAATAAAAGACTAAAAACTCTAAATGCAAATGCACCCCCAAACCTAAATCGAACATTGTCCTCAATGTGTCCACGAGATAGAAAAAAATTTAAACAGTCACATACCTGAGAGAACTATGCTTTGATAAGAGAAAAGGGAAGAGATTACTGGGATGTCGGCGGGAGCAAGGTTGAGCTTCATTCGTCAAGGCTAGAATCCAATATTCTCAACGGAGATCATATCGGATTAGCATAATATATGTGCAAGAAGACTCAACCGATTCAAGAAAAGAAAAATTTAACAAGTCCTACCGGATATATACAATGAAAATTCACCATAAACCAAGAGTCTAAAGAGTTGAGGATCAACCCAACAGAAAATATGTACACACATTAATGACCTTACACAAATATAATATGAGAGTGCAAGTAAGACTGCAAATGTGAATGAGCTTCCCCAAACCTAAATTTGTGAACGGGTGTGTTTGGGAGCACAAAATCTTGCAAAATTAAAGGTACATCATGCAAAAGGTCTAACTCAAAATGAGTTTTGCTAAACAATGCAGACATACACATTCCAACTTTGGCTTCTTAAAAGTGGTATACTTTGATGCAAAATAGTCCAAGAGGACTTGGGAAGCACAAAGCTCTAGGCCTAGATTAGGCATTTTTAGAAAAGTTGGTTTTGCAATTTTGTGACAAACTACACCTAGGTTGGGTGGAGGAGTTTCAATTTGTGACTCAGGAGAGAGGTTAGGTACATCTAAGTTGTTTTCATGTATAAAATCATTTGCACCATCACACACTTTCCCAAAGTCGAAGAGGGTAAATCATGTTCATTTTCACGGGACAATTGCACAGGTTCCACATCATCATCACATATATGAATATTAGAAGAAGCATCATTCATGGGGTTCACGGAAGAGGCACTTAATGACTCTGAACCTAAAGATTCTACTACATTTTCAAAATACACATGCTCTTCATATTCATCATCATCATCATCATAGAAAGAATTCATCTCTCCATTCAAAATGGTAGTATTTTTAGTATACTCATCTACCTCTGGATTAGGTTCGTATTCAGTGTTGGTTGCATGAGTAAGACTAGAAACACTATTTTCAATCCTATCATTTTGTAATTCAATCGGTGAAGAATCATTTTGAGTTTTTCTATTGAAGGAGAGTCTTCACTAGTGGGTATGCATTCCTCATATGGATATTCATTGTATGGTTGTGCATGAGGTTCACTAGAGAAGGAAATTCAGACATGTTGCTATATGGATGGTCATGCATTGCATTCATTTCAAGCCTAGCATTTTGCTCCATGAGTGTTTCCATTGTTGATTGCAAACTAGGAGTTGGGGAGTATAAAATTGTTCATCTCCCACTGTGGTGAATGATGCATGTGTGCATGGTCATAGTCACTTCTAGACAATTCGTACATTTGATTATCATGGCTTTCCCTAGATTGCCTAAAATCATGCAAAATATAACAAGATACTCGGCGTGGTGGGTCTAAGCCACCACATAAGGTGCAAGCATGCATTTCATATTGCCTGGGGGATTAGATTTGACAGACTGCTCATGTAATTGCCTTTCTAAAGCAGAAACTTGAGATTCTAATTGATCTAGAAGTGATGACTGGGTATGAGGAAAGTGTTCATTCTCAACCTGTGATGGATGATACATGTGCTCATAGTGATTAGGGTATGTGAGGTCAGGGCCCTGAGAAGGCGCATAAAATTCCCTAAAATCACTATGGTATGTGGGGGGGTTCATCCTGTGAAGCGTGCCCGTAAGCAAGCTCTCTAAGGGATTTGTTTCCATCCCCAGATGCAGACCAAAATCCTGTCATGATTTAGTACTCAAATTGAACTCAAAATTTAGTTTGGTTTATGTGGGCTTTGGTTTATTGGGATTTGGTTTCAATGGGATTCATTTGGTTTTGTTGGGAGCTTTGGTTTATGTGGGAAGCCCAGGTTGCTGTGGGCTCAAGTGAGATTTGGTTTGTTTGGGATTTGTTGTTTGAAGCCCAAGATTTGTGAAAACTGCACAGCCCAGTTTTGTGTGAAGCCTAGTGGAACTGTGGGCTCAGTTTCGTTTAAGCCCAGCAGTGTGGCTTATGTGGTTGTGCAAAGCCTAGTGGACAGTGGGCTCAGTTTCGTGCAGAACCCAGTTGTTGCAGAGCCTAAGTTATGCTGAAAAAGTATAGCCCAGATTGAATGGCCCAGTATGTGGGCTGAGTTTTGTGAGCAGCCCAGCAGCAGAGCCCAGCTTAGGTAGAAGCGGCCCAGATTGGTTTTTAAACAGCCCAGCAGACTATGGGCTCAGTTAAAGCAGCCCAGTGCACAGCCCAGCAGATGGGTTCTAGCCTAGATGGTCTGGCCCAGTTTGGCCACAGCCCAGATTAGGCTGAAAAATGTATAGCCCAGTTGTTGGGCTTCAGTTATTAAGCTTAGTTTGTTTGCAGCCCAGGGTTGGATTGTGTGGTCAGGCTAAGCACAAATATGTGATTGAACACACAGGGAGATCTGAGCAGCTTGTGCACAGGTTGTGTTCACAAAGACAACTCTAGGCACAGGTCGTAGAGAAACACACACTCTCAAAATGACACAGTACGGGCGAGATAAAATCGGTTGGTTTGTGTCTGATTCAGCTGAAACAGGCGGGGTTTATGTGCTCAAAACACAGAGCACACAAGACACGGCTTAAAAATGAGCACTACATGAGTTAGCACTCTCTAAGTGCGGCTCTAAGTGCGAGCAAAGAACTTACAACACAGGCCAGCAATTTGCAACACAGCCCACACGGCAGGGGGTGGAGGGTTGCACAGTCACTAGCTCTCACGGATATATGCTCACACACTACGGGGCGGATGGAGTTAGGCTCGGGCCTTGTCAAAGCTCGGGCCTCTCGGATGCACTAGTTTTCACGAGAGTTATGGTGATGGCAAAGCAAGGTTTCTAGCTCACGGGTTGTGATTCAAAAATGCGGCTACGGGGCTGTTTATGCACCACGGATTCATACACCAATGCAAAAGACTATGCTCGAGCTTGAGTGCACGGTTGTGTACGAGATCAAGAAAGTAGCAGTTTGCCTGTGTTACGCTTACAGGTGAACCGGGCTTGAGCTATGCTCAACAAACCGACCGGGCATATCATGTGAAGGTATCAGGGGTGATGGTCTAGCATACAAGGCGATAGTTGGGCTAACCTCAAAGCTGCAGCACTGTGGTCTGCTCCTTATTGCTTTCCTTGCTTCAGCTGCAGTGTAGCATGCACCTTGGTACCTGAATTCGATAAGTTGCAGGGGCTGCTCTGGCTATGCGCCTTGCTCTTGTCTTTCTTGGGTTGGCTTGCACAGCAACACAAGTACCACTGCAAGTTCAGCTATCACAGAGAGTGATGCAGCTGAGTTGTTGTATTGCAGTGTACACAAGCCACAAAGTTATCGGCTAAATGAACCAAATGCTCAACAAAATTCGGTGTGACACCTTTGAATGAATAAAATGCAATGAGCACCGAGCACTCGAATGAGGTAAAGTTATGAGCAAGTTTCAAAAGCAAGGGTGCTCAAACAGGGTAGTGATGCAGGATATACAATGACTAAGCTAAGTTACAATGATTAAGCCAAAAATTGCAATGATAGAATGCAATACAAGTTGCAAAAACTAAAAAAAAAAAAAACAAAAGAAAAGTAAATGAAGCAAACATAGAAAACTTAATAGCTATACTACACTAAATTATGCGGGGATAATGCACAAAAACAATGCTAATAACAATGCACAAGGAAGCAAAGTTAAACTAAATTATGCAGGATACTACACTAACACGGGGCTAATGATGCAGGGATATATACAGGGTTGAGAATCAGTAAAGCTTAGCCGAAAATCACAGGGCACACGCCAAGTCCCCGGCAACGGCGCCAAAAACTTGGTAGGCCTCGAAAGGTATATAAATTTAGCCTACGTGTAATACCGCAAGTGCACGGCGTCTATCGGAGACGCGGCAAGTACGGGTCGATCCCACAAGGACTTGTGGTGCTCTGATATTGATCTAAGGCTGCTCTACTGAGTTCTAGTGAGTAACAAGTAACACATATGTTTGTGCCGATACTACTTTGAAGTGAAATGTAGTGAAGTGAACCTAAGCTAAGGTATAAATTAGTGACACTAGGGTCTTCAACTCAACCTTTAACCTACACTATATCTCCAACTAAAGATGCTGTTCTTGCCTTCATGACAGATAGGGTAGGAGTGTCAATTCTGCCATGTCTCTAAGGTGTTTCTCCATATGATAGTTTAATCACAACTAAGTATATTTCCAAAGTATTACCTGTCTGATTAAAGTACAAATAATCTGAGGATCATAATAATTTTATTAAGCTTGGGTTGCAGTGTAAACAACACAGAGGGAATCAAACTACAGTGCATCCATGGCGTTGGTATGCACTGTGAGAGCAAAGTGTTATCACACTGAAATTAATTCTATCTAGAAAATATTCAAGCAATCAAGAACAGTTCATGAAGAAGAACACAGTGATAAGCTAGGGTTTCATCTCAAACCCTAGCAATTTAATTAGAACATGATGAAAACAAACTACAAAATTAAACCTAATTGACTGCACTGGCTAATCCAGGCGTGTTTTCTAACATCACAATTCAGTTCTATTTATACATGCAACAGACTCAACAACTAAACCCTAATTCACAAAATCGAAAATAAATCAAAAATAAATCAAACCTACTCTAACCCATACTCTCTGATTCGGTTGTTGGCTCTACTCATGCTTCTCTGACTCCATTAATCGATAGCTTACACAGAACCCTAACCCTAGTTCCATTTATCTCTTTCATAGCCTCTAGAGTTGTTGAGAGGCTAGGAAAGGATAACTAAAACTAGAGGTGACGAAGATGGAGCGGGCTGTTGTGATGGCTTGTCGGGGGTAAGGTGAGGTGGTGTTGTCTCTGGTGGTGGTATGGGTGAAGAAGGAGGTGGCGGAGCAGAGCTCGCCACGATGGAGACGGAGAGAAGAGAAGAAAGAGAAAGATGGAAGGGAAATGGTCTGCTCGAGTGGGGGTATAGGGTATGGTTGATTCGGTGTAAAGCGAGTGCAAAGAAAGGATCAAGAGAAGGGCCTAGCGAGCATAGGATGGAGCTGATTGGAGATCTGAACGGCTCAGGGATGTAGACGGTTTTGGTGTGATCTAGTGTTGCACGGGAGCAGCGATCTTCGATGCACGTGGAGGCAGCGACCGTTGGATGAGGGAGAAAGAAATCTCAACGTCTCAGAAGAGACGGGCTCGGATCCGGGTCGTGGGTAGCTTTAGCCCATGTCTTCCTTGTTGGGTTGCAACCGATTGCGCGCGGGCTTTGGCTATCTGCTCCATAGATGCTTGACTCCAATTCTTCTCGCTCTTTTGCTCCTTAGTTTCTCCGAGCTTTATTTATTACCTAAAAACACAAAATTAATTAATACAAATATTTATTCTTGAAAACAAGGAAAACACAGAATATGGGATAATATCTGATTTCTAAGCGCAAAAGATGAGTAAAATGCCAATAAAAAGGTGTATAAATATGCGCTATTTAGCACTCATCAAATACCCCCAAACCTGAATTTTACTTGTCCTCAAGTGAAACAGAAATTAAGAAATCCTAACTATACCCCGTCGCAGGTCTCTCGAATGCATTTAGCGTATGCACTAAGCCTTTAAACCCCTAGGTGTCCCTAGTGGACGAGTTGTAGTCTCGTGAGGGTTTGCAGGTGTACCCACAAAACCTTCTCCAACTTCGAGTGTAAAAGAGTCTCAAGCCTCCAAGAAGCTATGAGGACATAGAGTTTCTGCATGCTAGTAATGTGGTTAGAACTACCAAAGAACGCATTCTCATCCTTAAGTCTTTGAGCGAGAAGTAACCATACCATATGAAAGAATTCGGATTCGATTGTGATCATAAGTCTCAACTTCTGCTTCACCATTAGGGTTTTATGATAATTGCACTCAAAAAGATCGCTTTTTAGTCTCTCATGTGTGCAGCGGGGAGTAAAGAGAGAAATCCGCACACGTTGTAGGTAAGAAGGATAACCTTCCGAAATAAAATCTGAGACTCCTGTGTGTGGATAAAAAGAATCTTTTTTCCGATGATCTCTAAGAAAGGAAATCAACCATTAGCAAGGGGTGGGAGTACTCACTCACCCGATCGGCAATTAACATCAATCTCTCATAGGAACCATAGAAACGTCTTCAATCTTCGGTCTTCAAATGTTGATGACGAACTTCTAAACTTCACAAAACTTGACAATTTTTAACTTTTCTACTCAAATTCCTTGTTGTTTGGATTTTTCTTTTTGAACTCTTCTTTACCATGGTGGTAGCAAAAATAAGAAAATAAACTACAATATTTTTTTTTTTTTTTTTTTTTTTTTTTTTTTTTTTTTTTATAATAAGTGAAAATAAAAATACAAATACAAATAATGAAACAACTAACTCCATGGACAAAGGACTTTATCACTCAATTTTTCCACAACTTGTATTGTCTTGATTTTATAAATTTTATTAATTCTCATCCTATTTTCTTTTCTTTGTTGCACATAAACCTTGGACTATATCAATTTTTCTTTCAATATTCTCGATTCTCGCTCAGGTTCTTTGTGATGATGTGTTTCTATGGGTCTTGCGATTGAGAGAGAGAGTGATTCTAACGGCAAATTGGTATTTAGAAGGAGTTTTCATCTTTAGACGTCACCCTCATGATTGACAAAAACTAGCACTCAAGAGATCAAAAGTAGTCTTTGAAATTGGTGCGAAGTTGGGTAGCTCACCATTCCTACCCGGAATTTACGTACGGTGTGACGAGGTGTCAAACTCGCAAAAATAAATTTCTCTACTTCTCTTTAACTAGCAAGTAGTATAATGTAAGTAGGATCGTCCCAAGGGAGGTATGAAGTCTAAGTTGTTATGCAAATGCTCTTAGCGGAGATGATTTTGTTGTAGAAATTCTGAAAATTGTAAAATGTATTCAAATATGAGATGTAATTGATTAAAGGTTCATTCTAGACCACGGAATACAAACCAAATTGATAGATAGCTATATTCTTCACATTATCATGTTACTAACAACCCTAGAATAATTAGTACGCTCAACTATTCCGTTACTATCTCCTAGCTCACCGGATACGGAAGCGCTCGACTACGGTTCCTACTTGCCAAGTTTCCTAGAGGTACGCTTACTAGGTTTGACTTGAACAAGTGCTCTAAGTTCTGTGAGATAAGGTTGCTCCTAGTGATGAACTCAAAAGCATGAATCACCTACTAGTGTTGATTTCTACATATGGGTACTTAACAAAGTCCCATCATCAATACCCACATATTACTACTTGTGTTTATCTTCTCTAGACAATTACGGTCGAAGAAAATCTAAACTAGCAAATAGATTAAGAATTAATGATTCAATTTCGAACTTAAACCCTTAACAAATAATCCATAGACAATATTAGCATGGTAGAAATCAATCAATAACATTAATGAATGCAAGAGAACAAGTTTTTCATATCAAACATAGATTCATATTTCTAAGCCGAAATCGCCCTTAATCAAAGAAAGTTTTAGTTACTCATAATATTGGAGTTCATCATCAAATAATAATGGAAATAAAGTAAAGAAGATGAAAATATTAAATGAAAGCAAACCCTAGCTCCGGCTCTCTGCAAAACTCCAAGAAGAATACGTGATCTCCTAAAAGAATAGAAACCTTTTCTTTTTATAGCCTTCCCACTTTCCAAAATTAGGTCTTCAAAGTCCATCACCAAAAAGTCCACCAAGCCCATGAACCATGTGTGAGAAACCCATGTGAAAATATGTCCCAAAAATATGCTCGCCGGAAAACTGGTGCATCAAGCCGAAATTGGCCGGAATCCGCGCCGGAAAAGTCAAGTCAATCGAGTCAAAACCGAGTCAACTCGATTTACCACCTAGTCGATGGAGTCGGGTTCATAATCAGCTATATGACTCAGCTGAACAGATCCTAGGCCAAAATGTTGCAATCGCCTAAACCACTTTGCACAAACCTTGTTCTTCCCAATACTCCCAGCCAAGATGGCCGCTGCTCATCATAACTATCCAAATTGTAGCTTAGCTTCCCTTTTCCTGTGCCGAGCAAACCATCTCGCATCTCCTCAATACCACCACCGCTTCACCACCAAATCCTTGCGCCATACATCACCACCGTAATTTAGTTTACAAGCCGTGGCAAAGAAAAGACATCTACCACCAACACAAGCACTCGCTGCTTCTCATTCATCGCCTCAACCCACACCTGCACACTGCCCTGCAAAACAGCTCCAAACTCGAGCTCCTGTCACTACAAACAAAACCACCAATACCCATTTCTTCTTGTTATGTGACTGCCTGCACTTCAGTTCAGCTGCAGGCCTTCATCCAACTCAATTCACCACCAGTTCTCGGTTCACAAAATCAGAGCACGTCGGGTAATACTCAGCTCAAGAACTCGCCATATCTCCTCCATATACACAGCAGCAACACATGCCCGGATCGCACCTTTGAGCTCCAGAATTCTACCCGTTCCAACCTTAAATTCGAACTACAAACCACAGGTAACCAGCTGAACCAACACCGAATTTAAACAAACTCAAGTCTTCCTCGCGCCGCTAACTCAACTCCAACAACTTGTGTACCATCTCGTAACCTTCAACAGCCTAAACTAACGGCAACATGTCATCGTATTCACCATTCATCCCATACAGTCCCGGTCAGCTTCTAAATCACGTCCAAGTTACCGCTAAAACTCCTTGCGCACAGCCACCGAACCATTGCCAAATACCTTTCCCCGTACATCCATCGAACCATGGCTACAACAGCAAAACAAGTCTCAAACCGCCATCGAACTGGCAGCAGTCCCAGCTCTTTTGCCTCGATAAAAACTTGACCAAAACCTCCCAAATTCGAGCCATACTGCCAGTTTAAACCCCTTCAAATCTTCTCGGAAACAACCACCAAAACCATCATTTCAACAGCATAATCATCTGCTCAAACCAAGATAGTAACATCACCTCCTTACTTGCGTCTAGCCCTTGGTACTCTCTTAATAAACACATGACTGCAACCGTGTCTTGGACTGCCTTCGAATCACAACAACATATGAAATTGAGTTCAAGAATTTCAATCAATTACAATCACAATTCCATGGCAATGATTCTCACTATATTAGTTGTAGCAACAACATATTACAGCTGAAATTCAGCTCAAATCGAACCCATATCGGCTCCTAACTCTTTGCTGCAAAACCACCAAAGCACAACTACGGTTCTTCCATTGGTAGATGTACAAAATAAGTCACAAATCTCATACCACAGTAATGCCTTCTTCCTTGATTTTCAGCTCTAATTCACGGCAACAAATCCATCAATTCTGCTCATCTCCCTTTCACGAATTTGCCCTAAAATCACCTCGTCCAGTAGCTGAATCGATGACTGCAACAAACCCCATTTCTTCCATGCAATTCTGGCCAAAATCTCCATGATTTGAAGACACTTAATCCTCCTCCTTATTGGTTCTGAAAGGAGCTGTTAAGACCGCTTAATACCAACCTCAATCCGGCAGATTGCAACCAATTTGAGCCACAATTCAGCCCCAGAATTACATTAGATTCCTCCATCTTCCTTCTTCTTCTCGGCTTCAGGCAGGGATCTCGACCCATGGTGAACATCCATCAAATTCATAGCTAGGTTCACGGCAGACATGGATGAGTGTTGTCGGAGGGAGAATGGGAATCTGTTGTGAACTGAAAGGGAGAAATGAGCTTCACCTGCTTGTACATATTGGTTTCTAATGAAACCTAAAATCATTTCTTTACATCGCACATGTGCAGTACCTAGCTGGTGAAATCCACTAACTGTTGAGGGCCATTTATTTTCTTCTTACCATGTTAAGCCCATTGTATATCCGCTGGACCCAAAGAACTCATACTGAGACCACCCCTATATTGACTCGAACTCCGGATCCATAAATGTTGGCATTCCGCGGCACCTCCTGGTTCTCGATGCCTTCATTTTGTTACAGTAGCACCACCAATGTCCTGTGGTCTTAATGATGACATATGAGCTTTAAGCGCGTGCAAGGATGCAATCCACTTTGGCGCTTTTTCTTCCATTGAATTCTTCCACCAACAACAGTCGTCTCTTATATCTCATATTCACTTCTTCTCTTCAATGTCTCCTCATCACTAAAGAAGCCGTGCTTTTCGAGATTTAAAATTCGCATCACTAAAGCCGACATACTTTTCAGACAGAGATGAAGAAATAAAAGCAAATAATGAGATATAATCGCTTCCAATAACATTTGCACCTTTTGCCCTGTTTCTTCTCTTTTGCTCCAAACGACTCCAAAGTACCTAACAAACTCAAATTCACACATAAGATACATAATTTACATGAAAACTCGCAAAGAAAGCATAAATACTAGATATAAAATTAGGTGTTTATCACACCTATCAAATTCCCCCACACTTAGACTTTGCTAGTCCTCGAACAAATCAAACAAAACAATTCTAAAACATACATACAACTCCGTCTCGTCGAGGCAACGGTTACTCTAAGCATGAATAACAGGCCTTTAAACCCCTAGGTGTCCCTAGTGGATGAGTTTTAGTCTCGTGAAGGTTTACAAGAGGTCTGCCTACAAAACCTATATTTCCAACTCCGTCTATTTGTGACAAATCAATGAATGAATCCAAAATGACTACAGGAGGAGGTACCTTGCACAAATTCAGTTCATATATAAGTAAATAAAGCTCTAATTTGATAGTCGAACAAGCCACAATACTCGGAAACTAACAAACCACAATCACAATGAAAAGATTAAGAAGATGGATATAGATGTAGATGTTGGCGAATGTTCACAAGTGTTCGATGTTTCCCATATCCGCATCAAGGTCACTACTAAGATGAACCTATTCCTATTGGATTGAGCTATTGGTCAATTCTAATGTCAACACACCGGCATATACAAGGGAACCAAGTGGTCAACAAACTTATTTATACATCAACTCACTTTGGCATATACAAGGGAACCAGGAGTGACTTTATTCACCAAATATAATACTTTCTTTTCTTTTTCTTTTCTTTTTCACACTTTGTTTTTTTTTTTTTTTTTTTTTTTTTTTTTGTGACAACATGATTCGATCTTTTGGATCCAAGCGCATGCTTCTTGTCAGCAAGTACGTGATAGTTGCCTTGGATCCCTGCATTCCACGCTTGTTTAGGCGACGGAGACAGGGGACTACGTTTCACACATACTGCTATTCCCAAGTGTCATTCTTATTCCATTTGGTCTAATTGGTCGGTCTCTTTTTTTTTTTTCTCTCTTTTTTTTTTTTCTTTTTCTAGCAACTCAATCACTCTATTTCATCCTAGCAAGTAATAACACGTCGATGTTTAGTGACCCACCAAAACACTTAGAGAACAATAGATAAATATGGAAAAATAAAAATAGAATGCGATATGGTGATATTCCGAGATATGGTAACGACTATCATGTTATTTGTGATTTCGAGCTATGTTCGTTCTTGTTAATTAATGGGTTCCTCAACTCCGCATTCAAAATGATTCCATCCACTAATAGTGTCATCCTAAAGGCACAAGTTTCTAGATTTCTGAGTTCAAAAGCACAAATTTTTCTTGGTTTTTCTATTTTTCTGATTTTTTTTTTTTTTATGGCATAAAACTACTAAACGCATAAAACAAACTATACAAACATATAAATGCTCCCCCACACTTAAACTTTACATTGTCCTCAATGTAAAATTGAATCATCCAACGAAGGTTCAAGGTGGGAAATTCCGCAAATGATATGCAAAAACAAGAAAATAAAGATATAATGCTTTAAAAATAAAAAGATCAAGGAAAAGATACAAAACCGGTGGGTTGCCTCCCACTTAGCGCTTGGTTTAACGTTGTCAGCCCGACGTTCGGCTCCAATTACTCCTCCAGAGGGAGTGGGTCACTCAATGTGATCATATCCTGATTCTCCGTCACGAACTGCTCATAGTATGGTTTCAAGCGATGGCCGTTAACCTTGGAAACCAGCCCTGTTTTGGGACTAATGATTTCAACTGCACCATGCGCAAACACATTAGTAACAACAAATGGTCCAATCCATCTGGACCTAAGTTTACCCGGAAACAATTTAAGACGAGAATGGAATAAAAGAACTTCTCGCCCTACTTCAAAACTCTTTCGGGAAATCATTTTATCATGGAAAGCCTTGGTCTTTTCTTTATAAATGCGTGAACTTTCATATGCATCATTTCGTATCTCTTCTAACTCATTGAGTGAAGTTTCCTATGTTCACCAGCTGCATCTAATTCCATATTACATACCTTGATAGCCCAATAAGCTTTGTGTTCAAGTTCGACGGGAAGATGGCAAGGTTTGCCATAGACAAGCCTAAAAGGAGACATACCGATGGGTGTCTTATAAGCTGTCCTATACGCCCACAAAGCGTCATTGAGTCTATAACTCCAATCTTTCCTTGTAACATTCACCGTCTTCTCTAAGATTGACTTAATCTCCCGGTTGGAAATTTCAGCTTGTCCACTCGTTTGTGGATGGTACGGTGTCCCAACTTTATGAGAAATGTTATACTTCTTTAGAAGAGCGTGAAAGGATCTCTTGAAGTGCGAACCTCCATCACTAATCACCACTCGAGGTGTTCCAAACCTAGAAAAGATATGTTCCTTCACAAACTCACAAACAATATGAGAATCATTGGTAGGGGTGGCTTTAGCTTCCACCCACTTAGAAACATAATCTACAGCAAGAAGTATAAAAAATTTCCCATTGGAATTCACAAAAGGCCCCATAAAATCGATACCCCAAACATCAAAAATCTCAACAGCGAGAATTGGTGTTTGCGGCATTTGGTTTCTAGCACCAAGGTTGCCTGTCCTTTGACACCTATCACAAGCCTTACAACATAGATATGCATCCTTAAACAATGTAGGCCAATAAAAACCACTTTCGAGAACCTTGAGGGCTGTCCTCTTGGCTCCGAAATGGCCACCACAAGCATATGAGTGACAAAAATTCAGAATTGATTGGAACTCGGATTCGAGTACGCACCTGCGGATCATTTGATCGGAGCAATGCTTCCACAAATAAGGTTCATCCCATATATATTGCTTAGCAATCTTCTTGAGCTTGTGTTTTTGGAATGTAGACATGGAACTAGGTACTTGTCCCGTCACCAAGAAGTTAACAATATCGGCGTACCATGGAGTTGTACCACCAACCGCAAAGAGTTGCTCATCCGGAAGCTATCATGCAAAGGAATCGCTTCTTCGGACACAACCAATCTGCTTAAATGATCCTCTACAGTATTCTCACTGCCCTTCTTGTCCTTGATTTGCAAGTTGAACTCTTGAAGAAGAAGAATCCACCTTATGAGCCTTGGCTTAGCATCCTTCTTTGTTAGCAAGTATCGTGCAAAGCATGGTCGAGAAAACAACCACCTTTGTACCCACTAAATAAGATCTAAACTTCTCGAGTGCAAACGCTATGGCCAAAAGCTCCTTTTCAGTAGTTGAGTAGTTGATTTGTGCTCCGTTGAGAATTCTAGAAGCATAATAAATGGCATATAGAACTTTGCCATCTCGCTGTCCCAACACGGCTCCAACGGCATAATCACTTGCATCGCACATCAACTCGAATGGCTTGCTCCAGTCCGGTGGTTTGATGATTGGTGCGGTAGTCAACAACTCTTTCAAGGTGTCGAAAGCTTCCTTGCATTCCTTGTCACAATCAAAGGCCACATCTTTTTGCAAGAGTCTACACAGGGCATTGCAATCTTGGAGAAATCCTTGATGAATCTCCTATAAAACCCTCGCATGACCAAGAAAAGAGCGAACCTCCCTCACATTTGTGGGGTATTGTAAGTTCAATCAAATCTATCTTAGCCTTGTCAACTTCTAACCCCTTAGAGGATACAACATGACCTAGCACAATCCCATGATTGACCATAAAGTGACATTTTTCCCAATTAAGAACAAGATTAGTTTCTACGCATCGTTTAAGAATAAGTGCAAGGTTATCTAAGCATTTGTCAAAAGAATCACCATACACGCTGAAATCATCCATAAACACTTCTATGATGCTTTCCACATAATCTGAGAATATACTTACCATACAACGTTGAAAAGTGGCTGGTGCATTGCACAAGCCAAATGGCATACGTCTATACGCAAAAGTGCCAAAAGGGCAAGTAAACGTTGTCTTTTCTTGATCTTCTGGAGCTATCACAATCTGGTTATAACCTGAAAAACCGTCAAGAAAGCAATAATAAGAATGTCCAGCCAATCTTTCAAGCATTTGATCAATAAATGGTAAGGGAAAATGGTCCTTTCGGGTGGTAGAGTTGAGCTTCCGGTAGTCAATGCAAACTCTCCAACCGGTCTGAATTCTAGTTGGAACCAAGTCATTATCTTCGTTTTTCACCACCGTGATTCCGGACTTCTTTGGAACAACTTGAACCGGGCTCACCCATTTGCTATCGGATATGGGATAGATAACCCCGACATCCAACAACTTCAGGATTTCCTTCTTGACTACTTCCATCATCGGAGGGTTCAAGCGACGTTGAGCTTCTCTTGTTGGTTTTGCCCCCTCCTCAAGAAGTATTCGGTGCATACATGTGGAAGGACTGATTCCTTTGATATCTGCTATAGTCCACCCAATGGCAGACTTGTACTCTCTTAACACTCGAACAAGCTTCTCCTCTTGCACCTTGGTAAGGTTGTTGGCAATGATCACCGGTAACTCTTCCTTGTCACCTAAATACACGTATTTAAGGTGATCCGGAAGAGGTTTCAACTCAAGAATAGGTGCCTGCACAATCGACGGTAAAAGTTTCTCATTAGTAAGCGGCAAAGAAACATAAGACACATTATATTTTGGTGGAACTTCTTGTAATGAGTTAAGAGATAAAACAGCCTCTTTAAGCTCATCACAAATAGACAATTCACTTTCAATGTCTTTGTATTTTCCATAACCTAAACCTTCCACTATGGTGTTTTCTAAAGCATCTTCACCATTCAATTCAAAAATCTGTTGAGCTAGAGAATCAATAATATCAATTGAAAAACAGGAATGCACATCACTAGGATATCTCATAGCTTCAAAGATATTGAAACTTATGATTTCGTCATCAAATTCCATAGTTAAGGAGCCTCTAAAAACATCTATCTTTGTTCTAGCGGTTCTCATGAATGGTCTACCCAACAAAGAAGGGAGTAGACGATGGTGAATCTTCATCCATCATGTCAAGAACATAAAAATCATTTTGGAAATATGAGTTGATTAACCTGCACCAAAACATCTTCAATAACCCCTTTCGGGTAAGAATTAGACCTATCGCAAGTTGTATAACAATACCGGTATTCTTAAGAGGTCCAAGATTCAATGATTCATAAACGGAGGCAGGCATAACATTAATGGATGCTCCTAAATCTAACATAGCACGTTCAAACCTGATTTTACCAATAGTACATGGTATGGTGAAACTACGGGGTCTTTCAACTTAGGTGGGAGTTTCTTTTGAAGATATGCCCAAGCATTCTCCCCCACACTCATTACCTCGTTACCGGTCAATTTGTGCTTGTTAGTGCACAATTCCTTCAAGAACTTTGCCCAACGTGGAACTTGCCTTATCGCCTCAATGAGTGGAATGTTCACTTCAATCTTCTTAAAGATTTCCAACAGCTCTTGGTACAATGTCTCCTTGTTCGAATTTGCAAACCCGCTAGGAAAAGGCGGAGAAGTAACATAAGTAGAAACATGCGTTTTAGAGTTAGAATTTGTTACGGGTCAGCCTTTTTTAGGGGCTGTTTCACCCTCTTCTTTCTCCAAATCAGTTCATGGGACAGGTGATGTTTCGGTTTCTCTACTTGCTTCCCACTTCGTAACTCAATAGCATTGGCATTCTCCTTGTGATTTATTGGTTGCGAAGGAAGTTTTCCTCCGCTTGTGCTTCCAATTTGCTCACGGCATTAGCTAATTGACCCATTTGTGTTCGGATGTCCTTCATATCCATTGCCGACTTTTGCTTATCTTGCACCATTGTGTTAAGAATGAGATTCAACTTGTCATCTATACTCGTGCCTTGAGTTTCTTGTGGTGGTCTTTGCATGAATTGATATCCTCCTTGTTGATTGAAAGTAGGATTTGCAGCAGCTTGCTTGTTTGCATAGCTGAAATTCGGATGATCACGCCAACCTGGGTTGTATGTGTTGGATTACGGATCGTACCTCGGCATTTGCTGATTTTGGTACATAGCACTTGCTTGCTCAACATCTTCGGTATATGATGATGGTATGACATCTGCAGCTATTTGAGTCATCATTCTCTCCATGTTGCCCATCCTTTGTTCCATGTGTGAAGAATTGCCAACTTCATTCACCTTCCTTACTGCTGATTCATCTCGAGTGTAGAATTGTTGAGTGTTCGCAGCCATATTCTCCAACAAACTTGTAGCTTCCGCAATGGTCTTGTTGGTAAGTGCACCACCACTTGCGGCATCGATCAAATTTCTATCATTAGAAAGCAACCCCTCGTAGAAATATTGAATCACAAGTTGATCACTGATTTGGTGGTGTGGAAAACTAGCTAAAAGCTTCTTGTAGCGCTCCCAATACTCATGGAGAGTCTCTCCCGATACTTGCCTAATACCACAAATCTCCTTGCGAATCACAAACGCTGCTTTTGATGCTGGAAAATACTTCTCAAGGAACAATTTCTTCATCCCATTCCATGTGGTTATGCTTCCAGCTGGGTAAGCAAAAGAACCACTCTCCTGCAGATATCTAAAAGAGAGAAAGGAAAGCTGTCATCATAGCCATATCCGCATCTGCAGTTGCTTGCTTCATACTAGTCACAACATGATGGAATTGTTGCAAGTAACGATTAGGGTCTTCTCCCGCTAAACCTCTGAATTTGGGCAGCAAGTTAATCAATTGAAGTTTCAACTCAATGGTTCCATTCAGCTGAATACATAAAGGCTGCTGATCTAGGTTTGGAGAAGTGAGCTCCTTGAGTGTTCTTGGAGCAGGTGGTCGACCTCCCATTGTGTTGTCTTCCTCTTCGTCCGAGTCCGAGAATTCACTTGGTGTAGAACTTTGAGGAAGTGGAGTGTTGATCGCTCGAATGAAATCCTTAAGTAAAGTGCCTGAACGAAGACGTATACCAATTGGACTTGGTCTACCCTCTCCACGCATTCACCAAAGAAATAGTACCTGAAAATCAAATTCTAAGAGGTTGAATAAGTATCTAGAAACTGAAAATAACAGCAAAAGTAACAACTAAGAATAAAAATAACAACTAAACTCGCCACTGCCTCCCCGGCAGCGGCGCCAATTTTGACGAGGTGTCAAACTCGCAAAAATAAATTTCTCTACTTCTCTTTAACTAGCAAGTAGTATAATGTAAGTAGGATCGTCCCAAGGGAGGTATGAAGTCTAAGTTGTTATGCAAATGCTCTTAGCGGAGATGATTTTGTTGTAGAAATTCTGAAAATTGTAAAATGTATTCAAATATGAGATGTAATTGATTAAAGGTTCATTCTAGACCACGGAATACAAACCAAATTGATAGATAGCTATATTCTTCACATTATCATGTTACTAACAACCCTAGAATAATTAGTACGCTCAACTATTCCGTTACTATCTCCTAGCTCACCGGATACGGAAGCGCTCGACTACCGGTTCCTACTTGCCAAGTTTCCTAGAGGTACGCTTACTAGGTTTGACTTGAACAAGTGCTCTAAGTTCTGTGAGATAAGGTTGCTCCTAGTGATGAACTCAAAAGCATGAATCACCTACTAGTGTTGATTTCTACATATGGGTACTTAACAAAGTCCCATCATCAATACCCACATATTACTACTTGTGTTTATCTTCTCTAGACAATTACGGGTCGAAGAAAATCTAAACTAGCAAATAGATTAAGAATTAATGATTCAATTTCGAACTTAAACCCTTAACAAATAATCCATAGACAATATTAGCATGGTAGAAATCAATCAATAACATTAATGAATGCAAGAGAACAAGTTTTTCATATCAAATATAGATTCATATTTCGGGCTTCGAAATCGCCCTTAATCAAAGAAAGTTTTAGTTACTCATAATATTGGAGTTCATCATCAAATAATAATGGAAATAAAGTAAAGAAGATGAAAATATTAAATGAAAGCAAACCCTAGCTCCGGCTCTCTGCAAAACTCCAAGAAGAATACGTGCCTAAAAAGAATAGAAACCTTTTCTTTTTATAGCCTTCCCACTTTCCAAAATTAGGTCTTCAAAGTCCATCACCAAAAAGTCCACCAAGCCCATGAACCATGTGTGAGAAACCCATGTGAAAATATGTCCCAAAAATATGCTCGCCGGAAAACTGGTGCACTGGCCGGAAATTGGCCGGAATCCGGCGCCGGAAAAGTCAAGTCAACTGAGTCAAAACCGAGTCAACTCAGTTACCACCTAGTCAGATGGAGTCAGGTTCATAATCAGCTATATGACTCAGCTGAACAGCTCCTAGGCCAAAATGTTGCAACTGCCTAAACTGCTGCTGCACAAACCTTGTTCTTCCCAGCTACTCCCAGCCAAGATGGCTGCTCATCATAACCAGTCCACTGCTGTAGCTTAGCTTCCCTTTTCCCAGGCCGAGCAAACCATCTGCATCTCCTCAATACCACCACTGCTTCACCACCAAATCCTTGCGCCATACATCACCACTGTAATTTAGTTTACAAGCCGTGGCAGCAGTACATCTACCACCAACACAAGCACTCGCTGCTTCTCATTCATCGCCTCAACCCACACCTGCACACTGCCCTGCAAAACAGCTCCAAACTCGAGCTCCTGTCACTACAAACAAAACCACCAATACCCATTTCTTCTTGTTATGTGACTGCCTGCACTTCAGTTCAGCTGCAGGCCTTCATCCAACTCAATTCACCACCAGTTCTCAGTTCACAAAATCTGTAGCACGTCTGGGTAATACTCAGCTCAAGAACTCGCCATATCTCCTCCATATACACAGCAGCAACACATGCCCTGGACTGCACCTTTTGAGCTCCAGAATTCTACCCGTTCCAACCTTAAATTCGAACTACAAACCACCAGAACCAGCTGAACCAACACCTGAATTTAAACAAACTCAAGTCTTCCCTGCGCTGCTAACTCAACTCCAACAACTTCAGGTACCATCTCAGAACCTTCAACAGCCTAAACTAACGGCAACATGTCATCAGATTCACCATTCAGCCCATACAGTCCTGGTCAGCTTCTAAATCACGTCCAAGTTACTGCCAAAAACTCCTTGCGCACAGCCACTGAACCATTGCCAAATACCTTTCCTGTACATCCATCGAACCATGGCTACAGCAGCAAAACAAGTCTCAAACTGCCATCGAACCCTGGCAGCAGTCCCAGCTCTTTTGCCTGATAAAAAACTTGACCAAAACCTCCCAAATTCGAGCCATACTGCCAGTTTAAACCCCTTCAAATCTTCTCGGAAACAACCACCAAAAACCATCATTTCAACAGCATAATCATCTGCTCAAACCAAGATAGTAACATCACCTCCTTACTTGCGTCTAGCCCTTGGTACTCTCTTAATAAACACATGACTGCAACCGTGTCTTGGACTGCCTTCGAATCACAACAACATATGAAATTGAGTTCAAGAATTTCAATCAATTACAATCACAATTCCATGGCAACAGTTCTCACTATATTAGTTGTAGCAACAACATATTACAGCTGAAATTCAGCTCAAATCGAACCCATATCAGCTCCTAACTCGGCTGCAAAACCACCAAAGCACAGCTACAGTTCTTCCATTGGTAGATGTACAAAATAAGTCACAAATCTCATACCACAGTAATGCCTTCTTCCTTGATTTTCAGCTCTAATTCACGGCAACAAATCCATCAATTCTGCTCATCTCCCTTTCACGAATTTGCCCTAAAATCACCTCGTCCAGTAGCTGAATCGATGACTGCAACAAACCCCATTTCTTCCATGCAATTCTGGCCAAAATCTCCATGATTTGAAGACACTTAATCCTCCTCCTTATTGGTTCTGAAAGGAGCTGTTAATCTCTGCTTAATACCAACCTCAATCCCTGGCAGATTGCAACCAATTTGAGCCACAATTCAGCCCCAGAATTACATTAGATTCCTCCATCTTCCTTCTTCTTCTCGGCTTCAGGCAGGGATCTCGACCCATGGTGAACATCCATCAAATTCATAGCTAGGTTCACGGCAGACATGGATGAGTGTTGTCGGAGGGAGAATGGGAATCTGTTGTGAACTGAAAGGGAGAAATGAGCTTCACTGCTTGTACATATTGGTTTCTAATGAAACCTAAAATCATTTCTTTACATCGCACATGTGCAGTACCTAGCTGGTGAAATCCACTAACTGTTGAGGGCCATTTATTTTCTTCTTACCATGTTAAGCCCATTGTATATCTGCCAGACCCAGCAACTCATACAGACCACCCCTATATTGACCTGAACTCTGGATCCATAAATGTTGGCATTCCGCGGCACCTCCTGGTTCTCTCGATGACTTCATTTTGGTTACAGTAGCACCACCAATGTCCTGTGGTCTTAATGATGACATATGAGCTTTAAGCGCGTGCAAGGATGCAATCCACTTTGGCGCTTTTTCTTCCATTGAATTCTTCCACCAACAACAGTCGTCTCTTATATCTCATATTCACTTCTTCTCTTCAATGTCTCCTCATCACTAAAGAAGCCGTGCTTTTCAGACAGAAAATTCGCATCACTAAAGCCGACATACTTTTCAGACAGAGATGAAGAAATAAAAGCAAATAATGAGATATAATCGCTTCCAATAACATTTGCACCTTTTTCCCTGTTTCTTCTCTTTTGCTCCAAACGACTCCAAAGTACCTAACAAACTCAAATTCACACATAAGATACATAATTTACATGAAAACTCGCAAAGAAAGCATAAATACTAGATATAAAATTAGGTGTTTATCACACCTATCACGGTGACACACACTCTAACAGCTTTTCTAGAAAGTTGCAAAAAAATTGAAGGTTGGTGCCTCACTTGATGTAAATTGGGTAGTCTCCACTATGGGTGATCACAATTCTACTACCGAATATCTAACAGCACCTAATTCGCCCTCCGGTATGGTTAAATCCAACTTTAACGCTCTAATCAACTAAGAAACCCGATTGTGTTCTCCGGTACTTCCAAGTTATGTTATTTCGGTCAGAATCTCTATGTAAACATAGCTAAAAGCATGCTAGTGACTCTAAAATCTCTAAAAGTTGGAGGTTTTTACAAAAAGAGTTTTGAATATTTTTTTTTTTTTTTTTTGAAAATAAAAGGTAAAATAAAAGACTAAAAACTCTAAATGCAAATGCACCCCCAAACCTAAATCGAACATTGTCCTCAATGTGTCAACAGATAGAAAAAAATTTAAACAGTCACATACGAGAGAGAACTATCTTTGATAAGAGAAAAGGGAAGAGATTACTGGGATGTCGGCAGGAGCAAGGTTGAGCTTCATTCGTCAAGGCTAGAATCCAATATTCTCAACGGAGATCATATCGGATTAGCATAATATATGTGCAAGAAGACTCAACCGATTCAAGAAAAGAAAAATTTAACAAGTCCTACTGGATATATACAATGAAAATTCACCATAAACCAAGAGTCTAAAGAGTTGAGGATCAACCCAACAGAAAATATGTACACACATTAACAGCCTTACACAAATATAATATGAGAGTGCAAGTAAGACTGCAAATGTGAATGAGCTTCCCCCAAACCTAAATTTGTGAACGGGTGTGTTTGGGAGCACAAAATCTTGCAAAATTAAAGGTACATCATGCAAAAGGTCTAACTCAAAATGAGTTTTGCTAAGAACAGGCAGACATACACATTCCAACTTTGGCTTCTTAAAAGTGGTATACTTTGATGCAAAATAGTCCAAGAGGACTTGGGAAGCACAAAGCTCTAGGCCTAGATTAGGCATTTTTAGAAAAGTTGGTTTTGCAATTTTGTGACAAACTACACCTAGGTTGGGTGGAGGAGTTTCAATTTGTGACTCAGGAGAGAGGTTAGGTACATCTAAGTTGTTTTCATGTATAAAATCATTTGCACCATCACACACTTTCCCAAAGTCAGAAGAGGGTAAATCATGTTCATTTTCACAGGACAATTGCACAGGTTCCACATCATCATCACATATATGAATATTAGAAGAAGCATCATTCATGGGGTTCACAGAAGAGGCACTTAATGACTCTGAACCTAAAGATTCTACTACATTTTCAAAATACACATGCTCTTCATATTCATCATCATCATCATCATAGAAAGAATTCATCTCTCCATTCAAAATGGTAGTATTTTTAGTATACTCATCTACCTGGATTAGGTTCGTATTCGGTGTTGGTTGCATGAGTAAGACTAGAAACACTATTTTCAATCCTATCATTTTGTAATTCAATCAGGTGAAGAATCATTTTGAGTTTTTCTATTGAAGGAGAGTCTTCACTAGTGGGTATGCATTCCTCATATGGATATTCATTGTATGGTTGTGCATGAGGTTCACTAGAGAAGGGAAATTCGGACATGTTGCTATATGGATGGTCATGCATTGCATTCATTTCAAGCCTAGCATTTTGCTCCATGAGTGTTTCCATTGTTGATTGCAAACTAGGAGTTGGGGAGTATAAAATTGTTCATCTCCCCACTGTGGTGAATGATGCATGTGTGCATGGTCATAGTCACTTCTAGACAATTCGTACATTTGATTATCATGGCTTTCCCTAGACTGCCTAAAATCATGCAAAATATAACAAGATACTCAGCGAGGTGGTCTAAGCCACCACATAAGGTGCAAGCATGCATTTCATATTGCCTAGGGGATTAGATTTGACAGATTGCTCATGTAATTGCCTTTCTAAAGCGAAACTTGAGCTTCTAATTGATCTAGAAGTGATGACTGGGTATGAGGAAAGTGTTCATTCTCAACCCGTGATGGATGATACATGTGCTCATAGTGATTAGGGTATGTGAGGTCGGGGGCCCGAGAAGGCGCATAAAATTCCCTAAAATCACTATGGTATGTGGGGGTTCATCCGTGAAGCGTGCCCGTAAGCAAGCTCTCTAAGGGATTTGTTTCCATCCCCGGATGCGAGACCAAAATCTGTCATGATTTAGTACTCAAATTGAACTCAAAATTTAGTTTGGTTTATGTGGGCTTTGGTTTATTGGGATTTGGTTTCAATGGGATTCATTTGGTTTTGTTGGGAGCTTTGGTTTATGTGGGAAGCCCAAAGTTGTTTGTGGGCTCAAGTGAGATTTGGTTTGTTTGGGATTTGTTGTTTGAAGCCCAAGATTTGTGAAAACCGCATTGATTTTGTGTGAAGCCTAGTGGGCGTGGGCTCGATTTCGTTTAAGCCCGGCAAAGTGTGGCTTATGTGGTTGTGCAAAGCCTAGTGGACAGTGGGCTCGGTTTCGTGCGAGAACCCAGTTGTTGCGAGCCTAAGTTATGCTTTGAAAAAGTATAGCCCAGATTGAATGGCCCAAGATGTGGGCTGAGTTTTGTAAGACCAAGAGCAGAGCCCACTTAGGTAGAAGCGGCCCAGATTGGTTTTTAAATGACCCACAGACTATGGGCTCGATTAAAGCGACCCAAAGTGCACAGCCCAAATAGATGGGTTCTAGCCTAGATGGTCCGGCCCGGTTTGGCCACACCGTGACCATTAGGTCGAAAAATGTATAGCCCAGATTGTTGGGCTTGATTATTAAGCTTAGTTTGTTTGCAGCCCAGGGTTGGATTGTGTGGTCAGGCTAAGCACAAATATGTGATTGAACACACAGGGAGATCGAGCAGACTTGTGCACGGTTGTGTTCACAAAGACAACTCTAGGCACAGTCGAGAAACACACACTCTCAAAATGACACAAGACAGTAAGCGAGATAAAACTGGTTGGTTTGTGTTGATTCAATTGAACAGGCAGGGTTTATGTGCTCAAAACACACAGAGCACACAAAGACAAACTTAAAAATGAGCACTACACAAAGTTAGCACTCTCTAAGTGCAGCTCTAAGTGCAGGCCAAAGAACTTACAACACAGCCAAACAATTTGCAACACAGCCTCACAGCTTCAGGGGGCTGGAGGGTTGCACAGGTCACTAGCTCTCACAGATATATGCTCACACACTACAGGGCAGATGGAGTTAGGCTCAGGCCTTGTCAAAGCTCAGGCCTCTCAGATGCACTAGTTTTCACAGGTTATGGTGATGGCAGCAAGGTTTCTAGCTCACCAGGTTGTGATTCAAAAATGCAGCTACGAGGGCATTTATGCACCACGGATTCATACACCAATGCAAAAGACTATGCTCGGGCTTGAGTGCACGGTTTGTGTACGGATCAAGAAAGTAACAGATTTGCCTGGGTTTCGGCTTACCAGAGTGAACTGGGCTTGAGCTATGCTCAGCAAACTGACTGGGCATATCATGTGAAGGTATCAGGGGTGATGGTCTAGCATACAAGGCGATAGTTGGGCTAACCTCAAAGTCTGCAAAGATCGTGGTGTCCGCTCCTTATTGCTTTCCTTGCTTCGGGTGCAGTGTAGCATGCACCTTGGTACCTGATTCGATAAGTTGCGGGGGGCTGCTCCGGCTATGCGCCTTGCTCTTGTCTTTCTTGGGTTGGCTTGCACAAGAACACAAGTACCACCGCAAGTTCAGCTATCAGAGAGTGATGGTGAGTTGTTGTATTGCAGTGTACACAAGCTGCCAGGTTATCATCTAAATGAACCAAATGCTCTGAACAAAATTCAGTGTGACACACTGAATGAATAAAATGCAATGAGCATCGAGCACTTTGAATGAGGTAAAGTTATGAGCAAGTTTCAAAAGCAAGGGTGCTCAAACAGGGGTAGTGATGCGGGATATACAATGACTAAGCTAAGTTACAATGATTAAGCCAAAAATTGCAATGATAGAATGCAATACAAGTTGCAAAAACTAAAAAAAAAAAAACAAAAGAAAAGTAAATGAAGCAAACATAGAAAACTTAACAGCTATACTACACTAAATTATGCGGGGATAATGCACAAAATCAATGCTAATAACAATGCACAAGGAAGCAAAGTTAAACTAAATTATGCAGGATACTACACTAACACGGGGCTAATGATGCGGGGATATATACGGGGTTGAGAATCGGTAAAGCTTAGCCGAAAATCACAGGGCACACGCCAAGTCCCCGGCAACGGCGCCAAAAACTTGGTAGGCCTCGAAAGGTATATAAATTTAGCCTACGTGTAATACCGCAAGTGCACGGCGTCTATCGGAGACGCGGCAAGTACGGGTCGATCCCACAAGGACTTGTGGTGCTCTGATATTGATCTAAGGCTGCTCTACTGAGTTCTAGTGAGTAACAAGTAACACATATGTTTGTGCCGATACGGCTGAAGTGAAATGTAGTGAAGTGAACCTAAGCTAAGGTATAAATTAGTGACACTAGGGTCTTCAACTCAACCTTTAACCTACACTATGTCTCCAACTAAAGATGCTGTTCTTGCCTTCATGACAGATAGGGTAGGAGTGTCAATTATGCCCTGTCTCTAAGGTGTTTCTCCATATGATAGTTTAATCACAACTAAGTATATTTCCAAAGTATTACCTGTCTGATTAAAGTACAAATAATCTGAGGATCATAATAATTTTATTAAGCTTGGGTTGCAGTGTAAACAACACGGAGGAATCAAACTACAAAGTGCATCCATGGCGTTGGTATGCATTTGTGAGAGCAAAGTGTTATCACACCGAAATTAATTCTATCTAGAAAATATTCAAGCAATCAAGAAGCAGTTCATGAAGAAGAACACGGTGATAAGCTAGGGTTTCATCTCAAACCCTAGCAATTTAATTAGAACATGATGAAAACAAACAAACTACAAAATTAAACCTAATTGACTCGCATTTGGCTAATCCAGCGTGTTTTCTAACATCACAATTCAGTTCTATTTATACATGCAACAGACTCAACAACTAAACCCTAATTCACAAAATCGAAAATAAATCAAAAATAAATCAAACCTACTCTAACCCATACTCTCTGATTCGGTTGTTGGCTCTACTCATGCTTCTCTGACTCCATTAATCGATAGCTTACACAGAACCTAACCCTAGTTCCATTTATCTCTTTCATAGCCTCTAGAGTTGTTGAGAGAGGCTAGGAAAGGGATAACTAAAACTAGAGGTGACGAAGATGGAGCGGCTGTTGTGATGGCTTGTCAGGGTAAGGTGAGGTGGTGTTGTCTCTGGTGGTGGTATGGGTGAAGAAGGAGGTGGCGGAGCAGAGCTGCGCTTCGATGGAGACGGGGAGAGAAGAGAAGAAAGAGAAAGATGGAAGGGAAATGGTCTCGCTTCGAGTGGGGGTATAGGGTATGGTTGATTCGGTGTAAAGCGAGTGCAAAGAAAGGACGAAGAGAAGGGCCTAGCGAGCATAGGATGGAGCTGATTGGAGATCTCGAACGGCTCGGGGATGTAGACGGTTTTGGTGTGATCTAGTGTTGCACGGGAGCAGCGATCTTCGATGCACGTGGAGGCAACGACCGTTGGATGAGGGAGAAAGAAATCTCAACGTCTCAGAAGAGACGGGCTCGGATCCGGGTCGTGGGTAGCTTTAGCCCATGTCTTCCTTGTTGGGTTGCAACCGATTCGCGCGCGGCTTTGGCTATCCTGCTCCATAGATGCTTGACTCCAATTCTTTCGCTCTTTTGCTCCTTAGTTTCTCCGAGCTTTATTTATTACCTAAAAACACAAAATTAATTAATACAAATATTTATTCTTGAAAACAAGGAAAACACAGAATATGGGATAATATCTGATTTCTAAGCGCAAAAGATGAGTAAAATGCCGATAAAAAGGTGTATAAATATGCGCTATTTAGCACTCATCAGAAATCTCCCCATATCCAAGAGAAAACCTTACACAACGCCCCTTCCCTATTGACAAGCACGTGTGCAGTCCAAATCACGTGAGTTCATGAAGAAGAATCTAAAGTACACTTGTACTATTGTAGGGACAGATGTAGGATAAGAAAAGATAGGAGAGAATGCATGTTGGACATTCTCATTTCAAGAAATGTCTATAAATAGGGATCCTCTCTCAACTAAGAAATCAGAGCTAACTTCTTGTGGCTAACCATGTACTACTTTCTAGAGTAGGCTTCCGACTCTACTATGATATTTGTACCTATTACATTTTGGCGACCACAGTGGGAGCCTATCTCATAGGATTAGGACAGCGGTTTAGCCATTGAACGCTCACACCTCAATATTTCTCTTCGCACAAGCGTCCTTGTACAAGCGGGATCATCATACAGGAAGCTGTTACCCTTCACGCCCCTCCTCCCGTCGCCTCCATCACTCTCCCCATTTTCCCTAAACTGATAAAAACAAACAAAAAAAAAAAAAATTCATTATGGCGACATCCCACCCTCCTCTAATTTCTCCCAGCGCCTTCATCCATAAAAAAGAAAGAATCATTATGGCTACGTCCCATCCTCCTCTAACTTCTCCCAGCGCCTACAACCCTCTCCAAGAGGACAAGTAGCAAGCGTCATTTACAACAAAATAGGCATCTTTCTCTTTGTGCAGGCGACACTGTTGCACCATCCCGCGTCATTATCAATGCTCCATCATCTTTAGTCAGTACAAGCGGTACCACTTGATCATCCAAGCGTCTCTAACTATCACCATCAGTGGAGTCCCAGTAACCACCAGTGTCAAACGCTCATCACCATTATCCTCCGATGATTACTGCAACTCGTCTGTAACATCGATCCCTCAACAACACCAAGCGGACTCGTTCACTTTCCTTCACCAGCGCCTCCATCCCCCTTCAACTTCTCTAAAAACAGCCGCTAACGTATTATCATCAAACGCTCATCGCCATCATCCGCCGAAGACTCTATGCTGACCCATCTGCAATGCCGAGCCTTCAACAATAGGAAGCGGCGTCATTCATTTTTCTTTACCCAGCGCCTCCACATATGAGATTCATTTTTTTTTCTTTAATGAGAAGAGATCATCGCCTGCACATCAATTGCTTGAAAAAGACCCGTAGAGAAGCTTGTAAATAGAATTCGTCTTCTTGCAAAAAAAAGAGAGATAAGTACTTCACGCCAGCATATACAAATCGTTTGATGATAATCGTCGATGCGTCAAGATTAATTAATAACGCTTCTGCTTTGTGATGTTACATTGATATCCTAAAATCCATTAGCGTTAAATTGATCTTCTTAAATTTTTGTTTGTATCGGCAGTAGAGACCCATTATGGTAGTATATATGAGGATCTCTCTGGCGGGTCAGAGCTATATGAATAGTTGGAAGAGAAATGGGGAGGTTAGCACTAGTTAGGAAGTTCCACCCGCTACCGGTCCAACTCTTGACGATGCCATTAATGTTCTCCTCCTGAACTCCATGAAGCCAGCGACTCATATTAAGAAAAAAGTCAGCACCAATAAGACCCACTTCAAAGCACGTTGTTTCCTCCATAAAGCATTATCGAATGAAAGCGTTGCGTGGACTACAGGTGCAAACACCACAAGCGGAATCAGATCGATAGGATAGCTTATCAAAGCTTAAGAAAAGTAATTAAACTCACCAACGACCACCTCTATCCAGCGCCATCATCCCTACCCCGCGAGAGAAGCGCCTCCATCTCTCTCACGACCGCCTGTCTCTCTCGAGCGCCTCCGTCTCTCACCAGCACATATTTCTCTCTGGCGCCTCCATCTTTCTGTCTTGCTATCGCCTGTTACTCTTCCCGGCATCTTATTATTTGCTTCACCAACGCCTCAAGCTACATGACCAAAACAACAAGGAAGAGTTGTTTACAGAAAAACCATCGCCTGCACGTAGAAACCCCACAGAAGAACTTTTAGACTCTGCTGCAGACGCCTCTAATGTGAAGTGCGGTACGGGCGAGGACAAGAGCATCAGTTCCAGCCGCTACCGGTTCGACTTTCGACAACAAAGGAAATGCTCCAGCAAGCGCAATCCCCCAGCTCCAACAACGCCACTAATGCCTGACGCCGACCTATTTCAATGCACGCCATAATCATCAACCAATGCACCAGTGTCAAATCATCAACCGCCTCCGTCTCTATCTTGCCATCGCCTGCTTCTCCCAGCGCCTTCATCCCTCTCCGACGCCTCCACGTCTCTCTACAGCGCCTCCATCTCTCTCTAGCGGCTATCGCCTATATGCCCAGCACTCAGCGGCTATCACCTCATCAGTGTTTCCAGCTTGTCTCTCAACAGTGAACATCGAGTCCTCAAGAGTAACCAGCGGCATCATTTTAACTTCTTCTCATTCTGCGTCTTCATCATTTTCAACTCTTCCGGCGCCATAACCACCAACAGTTATAACTTGGGTTATGAATGGCAGTAGCGGGTCCTCAGAGCAATTCGAAAGGTAGGAACTTTCGTCGTCGCCGGTATTCAATTTTCCCAAAATTAGAGGGGTAGATAGATGGCCATGCACGCACATCACCTGTTTGTAAAAACTGAACAGAGAAGAACTTTTAGACTCTTTCTGGTTTACAAGGCATCGAACCAGAATCCAAGAAGTGGTGAAAATAGGTCAGGGAAAGTATATCAATCCCAGCCGCTGACGGTTCAATTCTTACCGACACCGCTAATGCTCCTCATGGGAGACCACCAGCTCAATTTTAAGAGAATAAATTTAACACCAACAGAACCCCATCTCAACGCCCTTCAGCTCTTCCACATAACATCATCGAGTGCAAATACCGTATGAATTTTGGTGCAAACAACACGGAGTCGGTCTACAGCCGCTGATTAAGAATGAAATTCAAAATACAATGACGTTCATGTCTTCAACAGAACTGCAGTTAACGATGAGGGTAGCGTGGACTTACTAGGAACGAGAACTGAATTACCTGAATTCATTGCGTCGTCTCGTGAAAATCTATGAGGGTCGATTATCATGATGCACAGATAGAAGATTGCATATATGTATCAGCGGTAGAGGAAAATAACGGAAGCACATATGAAAACTTCCACGAGTCAAAGATGAAAGGACGATTGGAAAAAGATAAGGAAGGGAGCACCAGTTCCATCAGCTACCAGTTCGACTCTTGATAATACCCTCCATGAGACCAGCAACCCATTACTAAGAGAAGAAAGCCAGCATCCATAGCACGACCCCATCCACAAAGCACGCCAAAATTTGATAAGGAAAGGAGAGACGACGCTGTTGCTTCGAGGTTTGAACGACGCATCATGTAGAAGTAGCTTCAAAACAAGCCCGAGCTTGGCAAGACGTCCAGACTCTAGGTTGCATACCATGGTGGGAAACAATGTCTACATCCGCTGATGAAGAAGGGGACATCCAAACCGTCATGGCGATAATAGTTTACTCATTCTGTCTAATAGCTTTACAACTCTCGATCTTATTTTAAGCATATCCGTGTGTCCCTCCTGAACTATACTAGTGTAACATCAAATGCATATCCCATACGTGCTGATCTTATGCACCCAAACAATGCATATCGCTAGAAAGTATGTACGCCGCCCTTATAGATAAAGTAGTTAACTAGACATCGTAGTTATCATGACATTTAAGTTTCGAACATGTTTGCTCAAAGGATAAAATATTTGATAATGAAGTAACGCACTAATATAGCCGTTGGGCAATAACTAAGCCATACATCTATGCCAATATATATATCTCACATAAGTATGTGGTATAGAAGTCACCTAGGCGACAAAATGTACCTGCTGCATATTTACCTCTTTTAAAGTATGCTCGCCTGTTGCTCTTGATAAGCATTCGATTTACTATTACCATTCTTGTAATTGCTATATAAAAAAAAAAAAAAAAAAAAAAAAAAAAATCAAACGCTTTTGACAAAATATATATATTTGAAAAAATTAAAGCCTCCCTCGACAAGAGGTACGAGCAATCAAAAATAAATCCTCTTGCCCTCGACAACCAAGAGGCTTGAGTGTCTAAGAAATCCTCCCGCTCTCGACAACCAAGAGGCTCGAGTGTTTAAATCCTCCCACCCTCGATAAGAGGGGGAGTGTCAAAATCCTCAAAATCCTCTTGATCTCCCTCTTTGAGACTCGAGTGTCAAAATCCTCTTGTGCTCACTCTTTGAGACTTGAGTGTCTAAATCCTCCCACCCTCAATAAGAGGGGGAGTGCCAAAATCCTCTTGTGCTCACTCTTTGAGACTCGAGTGTCTAAATCCTCTTGTGCTCACTCTATGAGACTTGAGTGTCTAAATCCTGCCACCCTTGATGAGAGAGAGAAAACTCTATCTTAAAAGAGGCTCTCCGAAAACTCTATCCTGCCACCCTTCAACCCAAAAGCGGCTCTTATGCCCAGGATAAAAGAAAGAAATAAAGGAGCGGCTCCTGAAGCCCTTAAAAGCGGCTCTTAAGCCTTTGATAAAAATAAATGAAAGAAGAAGCGGCTCTCAAGCCTTTGTTAAAAATATAGAACAAAGCATCTCTCAAACCTTTGGGAAAAAAAAAAAAAAAAAAAAAAAAAAAAAAGTGGAGAACATCTTTTTCTCCCGCCAAGAGACTGTCCGGGCGCCCCCAATGACGCGGGCGCCCTAATCACATTTCCATGTCGCTCCTAGAAGTAGAACACAATTTCCCAGAGACAAGCTCTCCTGGCGAAATGTCGCGGGCGCCCTACCAACATTTCCTTTGGAAAAAAAAAATATATCAAAGGGGAGAACATCTTTTGCTCCCGCCAAGAAAAGGTCCGGGCGCCCCCAATGACGCGGGCGCCCTACCCGCATTTCCTTTGAAAAAAAAAAAATCAAAGGGGAGAACATCTTTTGCTCCCGCCAAGAAAAGGTCCGGGTCGCCCTACCCACATTTCCTTTGAAAAAAAAAAAAATCAAAGGGGAGAACATCTTTTCCTCCAGCCAAGGAAGGGTCCGGGCGCCCCAAACTCGAATTCTATAAAAAAAAGCTCTTACGCCTATGATAATAATAATAATAATAATAAATAAAAGCTTCTCTTACGCCCATGAGGAAACCCGTCCATGAAGAAACTTGCCTCTATCACTAAAAGGCGGCTAGCCTTTGACAAAAGGAAGAGAAAAGGTAGAAACCCTTTACCATCAAATGGAGAAACTTACGCTTTTGACAGAAGAATAGGGAAGCGCCACTCGAACCTCTAACAAAAAGGAAGGGAAGAAAAGAGGGCAGAAACCCTCCGTCTCCAAATGGCGCCCTCAATCCTTCAACAACGTAAGAGACGCCAAGAAGAAGGCAAGTCGAAGACACATCACACAAGGGGACTTGCAGGAAGAGAGCAAACAAGCCCAAGAGACGCCAAGAAGAAAGCAAGTCGAAGACACATCACACAAGGGGACTTGCAGGAAGAGAGCAAACAAGCCCAAGAGACGCCAAGAAGAAGGCGAGTCGAAGACACATCACACAAGGGGACTTGCAGGAAGAGAGCAAGCCCAACAGATGCTGAGAAGAGAAAAAGTCGAAGACACACGCACAAGGGGACTTGCAAGAAGAGAGCAAGCCCAAATGACGCCAGGAAGAGTGCAAGTCCAAAAGACGCCGAGAATAAAACGAGTGTAAGAGACAAGGGGACTTGCAAAGAGCAATTCAAGACAAGGAAATCTACAAAGAGAGTACAGGTGTTTGAAGACGAGCGAACCCGAGAAAGGAAACATCCTGCCTAGGCGATGAGCTGAGGACACGCCCAGCTGGGAGACTTGTAAGATCAAGAGGCAAGTATCAAGGGAAGGCCGCCTGAGAGAAGCAATAGACTGTTGAGAAGACTAACGCCTTGCCCAAACAGCCAGGGGACTTAATGTAGATACCTAGAAAATGTCAAAGTAGAAGGTCAACCTCCCCATATCCAAGAAGAGATGCTAAAGAGTATTCCACCCAAGATTGGGGAAATCTCCCTATATCCAAGAGAAAACCCTACACAACGCCCCTTCCCTATTGACAAGCACGTGTGCAGTCCAAATCACGTGAGTTCATGAAGAAGAATCTAAAGTACACTTGTACTATTGTAGGGACAGATGTAGGATAAGAAAAGATAGTAGAGGATGCATGTTGGACATTCTCATTTCAAGAAATGTCTATAAATAGGGATCCTCTCTCAACTAAGAAATCAGAGCTAACATCTTGTGGCTAACCATGTACTACTTTCTAGAGTAGGCTTCCGACTCTACTATGATATTTGTACCTATTACACCAAGTTTAAGTTTATATCCTTTGTATTTGTTAACCGTTTTGCAAATGGAGCTGGTCACGATCTAGCTCAATGGGCCAAAACTAATTTTAGCAATATGGCTTGGTCTGTACCCCTTTCTGGCTCCTGCCTTCTCTATGTAAGGACCATAGGGCAGGACATATGTAATTATCTGTTTATTGCTTTTAAAAAAAAAAACAAAAAAAAAAACAAGCAGACCATCAACATTTTGCACTAGCCAGTAGCATGGAAGATTCGGCGAGCTCAATACTTCACGTGCTTTATTTTTTTCTTTCCTTTTCCTTTTATGAAAAATGATGACAAATTTTAGTGATATATTAATAGGGTGTTTTGGATACCATCGGTATTTTCAGAACCATAAGTCAATCTAAGAAGTCATAAGCACAAATAATTTGTTTTTTTTTTTCTTCTAATCGTTCGAAAAATGTGTTGTCAAATTAACTTCTGATTCTTTTGCTTGTAGAAGTCAAAAAAAGTAACTTCTTAAGCGATATCCAAACAGGATATAAATAAGAATACAAGAATTATCCTTTTTTATACTCTCAATAAAGAAATGTGGAAGATAATCCAACCATTCACATCCACTAATTCTTCTGGAAAGTAATCCATTACATTGGCAACATAATTTGCATCTCTTCAAACATAAGAGCAACAAGTTTACTTTTGTGAATTTTGTGAATTTTTTAAGTAAAGATAAATAAACATTCATAGACAACATTATTTTTTATCCATTAATGAACCGTTAATTACACTGATAACGTTCTTATTATCTCCTTAGAATTATTATCTCCTTCCAAGTGAAGAGAGGTATCTCCTTTCTCAGTAGCCCATTTTACAGGTTTTATCATCTGATCCAACTGCGACCCATTTTACAGGTTTTATCTCAGTAGCCCAATACGGATCAACCATGACCCGATGGCCAGAGACGAGTTTGAATTAGATAGTGAAAGCCCAATAATCCTTCATCTCAGGGATCAAGTTTTTTACATCCTACTGCTCAATCCCACTCACAACCTCATGCCCCCATCTAGAAACCGCGCATGGCTTTGGCTCCAACCCCCAAGCTACACTAACTCAAGCTCCCAGCACAAAGGAAGGACAAGCTACAATCTCGTAAACAAGGTTTGTGAATGCACGTGCACCAGGTATGTTAAAAACCGAGTTATAGATCAAAGTTATATGAGATACCATGAATGTAATGTTACTATCACATTACAATCCAAATCTAAAAGAATCTTACAACGTCTAAGACCTCACAACACCTTTCTTACTTGCCTCCACATCGGGTACCATAGTCTTAACGCCTGTAGCATGCACATCATAAAGCACAACCATCACACAAAGTACAATTCCATCACATGGATTACAAAATGCATGAAACATCATTATCAAAGTTTGACCACAAAAAACTATCTTCAATCAATAACTCACAAACTCTGTCCTCCTTTAGGTAATTATCTATCGTTTTGTAGAAATCGCTTTGTCTTCTGCTTAATTTACAGGTTCCAACCTACCAGATTGCTAGTAGTTACAAAGGCCATCAAGCAAAGATGTACTCCATGGTGCCAACCTCTGCAAAACCCTCAGCTACTATCTGTCAATCTGCAACAAAACAACAATCTGTACTATCTGAGCAACCCTGACCAGCATCTCAAAATTCAAATTAAAGTGCTTCACAAAAATACAAATATTCCCTCCAATCGTAAAATTCTATACATAGAATACCATCTCAAGATAACCATCAGAAAAAACATCAATACCCAAATTCCCATGGCCTCTTCCACAGGAACTAAAAATACTGGAAATATAGAAAACCTTGTGAGTCAAATGAACGCCTCTCTAAATTTCCCAAAAGATCTATTCCCAAAAGATTTTATTAATAAAGCCAACATCCTACCCAAGAAAAAGATAGATTGGAAATGGGTCTTCATTGGAAGATACTGCAGCAAAACTTCACATGAAACTAGAACTATAACAAATTTCATCAACAACAACTGGGAGCTGCGCCGAAATGCTGAAGTATCTCTATGGAAGAAAAGAAGAAACTATTACCAAATTCGTCTATCTAGCATGGATGATTACAAGGTTTTTAGAAAAGGAGGAACAAGAGGAATTTTTGACAAGCTCATAGTTCTCACAGAAGTCCCGCCATCAGGACCAGATTTCATTGATGAAGTTGAATTCTACAAAGTTCTTATTTGGGTGCTGGTGAAGAGAATCCCAACTCATATTATTCCTGATATTAGGAATATCATTGAACCAGTCGGAATCTACCAAGGTTCTAAGAAAGCCTATGGAAGAGATGAGGATGAAAAGAATCTTGAAGTCTTGATTACTTTAGATGTCACCAAAGCATTAAAGTATGGAGTGGATGCTTATGAGGATGAGACTACCTCTCACTGGATTGAACTAGCATATGCTCTTAATGGTATAGCATTCTGTAAAGTCTGCAGAACCCTGGATCACCCAGGTCCCCTTTGTGTTGAGGAATAGAGAAATGCTCAGCAAACCCCATCCAACCAATATACATCTACCTCCAAAGCCAAATACCCACCATCACCCAATACCCCCTCACCTTCAAATAACTCTCAAAACCCAACAAGTGGCTGGAAGGAATCCCAACCACCACCCCTTATACGCCAGTATACTGACAAAGCTGGTGCAGAAAAATTTGCTATCAAAATGAAAAGAGCACAACATCAGACCCTTCTTAAAAACTCTTCCAAAGAGATGGATGGAACCCCTAGGCATATAATATTCAAAGCTTGTCTAGATCAACCAAGCTCCACTGCTTACCCCACCACCACCAACCCCAAAGTTATTGCCTGCCAGAAGAGGCGTAAGAAATTGATGGAAAACTACATAAGCAAATATCCTAAAATGAAGAAGAAAAACAACATCAAAGCTGCAGCAAGACAGCATCACAACAACAACTCCACTTTCTCTGAGCTGGAGGTAACCATTGATCCCTCAACAATATTTCCAAAACTTGGAAATAACCTTCACCATTCAAATGAGGGCCTCTCCTCAATCAATACCCCACAGACCATACCCTCTCTAGCTGATATCCAAAAGCAAATGATGGAGGATCATAACAAACAGAAAAAACTCATATGGGAAAGGAAAAGATCTGAATTCAAACTGAAAGCAGTAGATGTTGAGCAACATCCCCAATTGGTTGATCCCAAGATAAAACTATACACCCAATCCAACACTACTGAGAGCCATGCTATGCAGTGGGAAGGGCACCAATCTGCTAAGAGGAGCAATAATAAGACCACTCACATGGAGGAGGAGCCCATAACAGAGTCTACTGCTAGCAATCTGATAGGAGCTAACCCCCTTAGCATCACTCGGGTAATCTCTTACAAGGTGACTTATAAAGTTACCATATTTATCATTCTTAACCCGAAATCTCTTAGTTGGGTTGTCCTACTCAAGTATCACTAGCCATCCATGAGATAACTCTAGGATACATAATCATCATATTTTCCTATCCGATCATTTCATACTTTTGGCAATTTTATACAATTATTGCTTGGAATTGTCAAGGCCTAGGACAAAATAACACCATTAGACACCTGGATAATATGCTAAACAAACAACAGCCTAATATTATCTTCCTATCTGAAACCAAACAACAATCTAGAAACCTTAAGAAAATCTTAGGTACCATAGGTGTCACAAATTTTTGGTATGTAGAACCAAAAGGAAAAACCAAATCGGCTGGTGGTTTAGTTCTTGCTTGGAAAACCAATCTAGATGTCACAATAAAAGACTTTTCAGACTACCACATTAGTGCAACCATAAAACCATTACAAGGAGACCCTTGGATGTTTACTGGATACTATGGTAGCCCCTATTCTACTAATGATAAACTTCACTCCTGGAAGATGATTGAAAATACTTGTGCTACTAACCCCTTACCTTGGTTAATCATGGGAGATTGTAATTTTGTCCTTCATGAGCATGAGAAGTTCAGTCAACATCCTATTGATCATGATGAAGCTGAGTTGTTTCTAAACAAGATTGAGGAAGCTAATCTCACTGATTTAAGCTACATTGAATGTCCTTTCACTTGGACAAACAAAAGAACTGGTCCCCAACTCACTGAGCAGAGATTGGACAGAGGTCTAGCTAATGAAGCCTGGTTAGAAATCCAACCTAATACTACCATCTCTAACATCCCAGCCATTAGTTCTGATCACAATCCCATTTTACTCAATACCAACCCCTCTTGGAAACAAGGACACTTCCCCTTCAAATTCTTTGGACCTTGGCTCAACCATGATTTACTCAAATTCTTTGGACCTTGGAAACAATGACACATCCCCTTCAAATTCTTCTAACTTCTCCCATCGCCTACAACCCTCTCCAAGAGGACAAGTAGCAAGCGTCATTTACAACAAAATCGGCATCTTTCTCTTTGTGCAGGCGACAATGTTGCACCATCCCGCGCCATTATCAATGCTCCATCATCTTTAGTCAGTACAAGTAGTACCACTTTATCATCCAAGCGTCTCTAACTATCACCATCAGCGGAGTCCCAGTAACCACCAGTGTCAAACGCTCATCACCATTATCCTCCGATGATTACTGCAACTCGTCTGTAATATCGAGCCCTCAACAACAGCAAGCGGACTCGTTCACTTTCCTTCACCAGCGCCTCCATCCCCCTTCAACTTCTCTAAAAACAGCCGCTAAAGTATTATCATCAAACGCTCATCGCCATCATCCGCCGAAGACTCTATGCTGACCCATCTGCAATGCCGAGCCTTCAACAATAGGAAGCGGCGTCATTCATTTTTCTTTACCCAGCGCCTCCACATATGAGATTCATTTTTTTTTTCTTTAATGAGAAGAGATCATCGCCTGCACATCAATTCACTACACCAAAACCAGGATTTTGTAACAGTGCAACCTGTCACAGTTTATTTTTCAGTCACAGATTCACCTGTGATAAGTCCTGTGATTATAATGTTATTAAATTTTGTATTCGTGATAATAATTAGAAATATTAAATTCTTTTATTAGTCACAATAATATTTGTCGACAATTTTACAGACAATCACAATTATAAATCAAAGTGATGATTCCACCCAAATATTTCATAACATCTAAAACAACCCCAAAATTATAACACTTTGAATTTTACTTGTCACTAATTTTCCCACATTTGTACAAACTAACAATTATATTTCATTTATATAAATCAAAATATATTTTTCTTTTTCTTTTTAATTTTCTTAATATTGGAAAACATGATCAAGACCAAGTCAACAAGTCATGACTTTATAGAAATTTGACTTTGACATATCTGCTTCTTCCGAAGACGGTGAAAATTATCGGAATAATCTAAAAAATTTCAAGATTGTGAAAATGACCAGACTACCCCTTATCAGAAATAAGTAAAGTAAATATTATAGACTGTTAAAATGACCATATTACCCTTCATGGAAAAAAGTGCAACAAAATACTATGCAGACTGTGATAATGACCAGACTACCCTTATCAGAAATAAGTGAAGTAAATATTACATACTGTGAAAATGACCATATTACCCTTAACAAAATTAGTGCAATAAATATTGTGGAAACTGTGAAAATGACCGGACTACCCTTATCTAAATAAGTAAAGTAAATATTACAGGACTATGAAAATAACCATACAACCCTTATAAGAAATAAATAAAGAAAATATTACAGACCGTGAAAAATGACCATCTTACCCTTACTAGAAATAATGGAGACTGTGGAAATGACCAAACTACCCTTATCAGAAATAAGTAAAGGAAATATTACACATTTTGAAAACGACCATATTACCCTTACTGTAAAAATGACCATATTACCCTTACTAGAAATAAGTGCAATAAATATCATGGAGACTATGAAAATGACTATATTACACTTACAAGAAATAAGTACAATAAATATCATGGAGACTGTGAAAATGACTATATTACACTTACAAGAAATAAGTGCAATAAATATCATAGAGACTATGAAAATGACCAAACTACCCTTATCATAAATAAGTAAGGTAAGTATTACATATTGTGGAAATGACTATTTTACCCTTACTGGAAATAAGTGTAATAAATATTCTGGAGACTATGAAAATGACCAGGCTACCCTTATCATAAATAAGTAAAGTAAAATATTATAGACTGTGAAAATGACCATATTACCCTTAATGGAAATAAATGCAATAAATATCATGGAGACAATGAAAATGACCAAACTACCCTTATCAAAAATAAGTAAAGTAAATATTACAGACTAAAAATGACCATATTACCCTTACTGGAAATAAGTGCAATAAATATCATGGAGACTATGAAAATTACCAAACTACCCTTATCAAAAATAAGTAAAGTAAATATTACAGACTATGAAAATGACCATATTAAATAAATACAATAAATATCATGGAGACTATAAAAATGACCAAACTACCCTTATCAAAAATAAGTAAGTAAATATTACAGACTGAAAATGACCATATTACCCTTACTAGAAATAAGTGCAATAAATATCATGGATACTTTGAAAGTTACCAAACTACTCTTATCAAAAATAAGTAAAGTAAATATTACAGACTATGAAAATGACACTTTACCCTTATTGGAAACATATGCAATAAATATTATGGACACTGTGAAAATGACCAAACTACCCTTATCGGAAATAAGTAACGTAAATATTTCGAAAATGTATGTGAAAATGACCATATTCCCCTTAATGGGAAATTAGTGCATTAAACATTATGGAGATCAAAATGACCAGGACTATCCTTATAAGAAATAAGTCAAGTAAATATTACAAACTATTGTGAAAATGACCATTTTACCCTTACAGGAAATAAGGTTAATAAATGTAATGGAGACTGCGATAAGGGTAAAATGGTCATTTTCACAATCTATAATATTTACTTAACTTATTTCCGATAAGGGTAGTCTGGTCATTTTCTTTGTCACCGTAGGATCATAATATCGCAACGTACAAGACTCGCGGGATTAATAAAAGCAGCCATTTGTCGCGAGGCGATCGTGAGGAGCTAAAATAAACGACCTTAAATGAATAACGGCCAGGCAAAACATAAAAAGACGAGAGACACTGGCGAGGGTTAAGAAGTGTCGCGAGAGTGAATGTTTGTGCATCTGCGACACTTCGCGAGACATTCCCGAAAATAAAGGGTAGCATAGCTGTCATCCACTATGTATTACCCTATATAAAGGGCTAAATGAGTCTGTAAAGAAAGGGGGATCTTTTGGAATTGTTGGGCAAGTCATTAGGAGAGAGAAAGTTTAAGAGTGTTTTAATTTCTAAGTGTAATTCTATTTTCTTGTGTAAACAATTCATGGATTCAATCAATAAATATTCTTGATCTTACATCTTTCAATGGACTAATTAAGCAAAATCGAGTAAGGGGTGTAGTGTGGGAAAACTGCTACTACATATGCGCTAGAAACGAGGATTGAGCGAGAGATTGACGTAGAAATTGGAAGGAATTTGGATTGTGAGAGAAAAGATTTGGAGAAGATACTCAAGAATTCATTGGAAAAGAAAAATGGCTAGAAGAAGAAATGTACAAGGGCAACCAACAACAGTAAGAAGAAGTGGGAGACTTCTTTGGAGAAAGGAGGAATGAAACGGGGAGAATCGTCAAGAATGAATATGAGAAATGATGGAGAAGATCAAAACCAACCACCGATCTCCCCGAGTAGCAAACGCGGCTGTGGATTATGATAGAGTAAGTGTGCATACTTGGAGGTCGATTCGAAGATGAGAGAGAAGAGGAGCATTTGGTGAACAATGGACAAGGAGAGCAAGGAATGAATGGAGAAAACGAAGAAATCGCGGCATTAGAAAGATTGAGAAAAACAATACACGAAGAGAGACGACTAGAGGCGGAGGAGCGAGCAAACTTGACAAGACAAAACCATGAATTGAGGATGGAAAATATGAGGTTGCAAAATAGGAGATCTAGAAGTAGCGTGAGATCAAGTTCAAGATCGAATAGGGAAGAAAGAAGGAGAGTTTTACCAACAAAGTACTTGGGAAGAGACACAAAATCCGAGTACGAACATGGCGAGAGAAGAGGGGAAATAGAAGATCGTTACATTCCTCGGCCCGAAAATCCTCAAAATGAGCGGAATAGGGAAAATCAAGGAAACATGCAACTCCAAGAACCAAATGACCCATTCTGAAGGGAGAATAATCTTGCACGGGAGAGAAGAAGCGAGAAGAAACCGAGAGATTGAGGATGACATCGAGAGACACTACATTGAACAAGCACGGCTAGCTCGCGAGAGAGAAAGGATAAGAGAAGAAATGGAAAATCAAGAGATGGAAGAGGCAATCCGGCAGAATAACCATGACAACCGCGAAAGAAGGAGAGAGAACAAAATCGTACCAATAGAAATATTAATGAAGAATATGAGAGGGTGCAGATGAGAGCTGAGAGACAGCCAATAAGAGAGAACAACCGATATAATGGCGTGCGAATTGACGAAAGAAACAAAGAAGAGCGTCGCAGGGAAAGAAGAGGAGAAAATAACGAGCAGGAAGGTCAAAATAGGCACGAGCGAAGAAGGAGAGAAGCGAGTTAAAAAGACCCAGTAGAATCAAACTCTGAGGCAAATGAACAAATCTTAAGAGAACTGGCTGAAATGAGAGGATTGCTGAATAGTAGAAGGGAAGGAGGAAGGAGACAATTAGACGAAGCCATCGCAGATGCCGCGAAGAATCCCTTCACGCTAGAAGTACAGATGGGAGGAATACCTCCTAAGTGCAATCTACCCGCGTTAACCAACATCTTTGATGGAAACTTTGTGCGGTACAACATATCAAGGCTTATATGAGATGTATGTTACAGTTGGAGAATCATGATGCTATACTATGCAAATATTTCGCATCAAGCCTAATAGGAGAAGCACTAAAATGGTTTGAAGGTACGCAAGGAACACAATCACATCATTTAACCACTTGCAAGCCACATTCACGGGAGCATACATAATGTGACTCTTCGCGACCGGGTATTGAAGATGTATTCGGGTTGAAACAAAGGGTTGGCGAGAGCTTAAGGCGATTGACAATAAGATGGAGAACCATGTGTAGCGAAATGGCGGGACGGGTTGAAGAAAGATATCTCATCCTCTCATTTGTGAATGCTCTCTTTGCGACTAACTTGTTGTACATTCAAATTTTTAGAATCAAAAATACAATCACAATGGCGAACCGCGAGAGTTACAGGAAGAATATATTGCTTTAGAAGAGAGACGAGAATGAAATGAATTCTTATCCGTCGCGAACACAAGCTCGAATGCTGCGAACGCAAGTTTGTTGCCTCAATTCATAAATACAAAGTGGCGAGTACTTCGCAAGGACAGCAAGCAAGGAAAGGCGATGAGGGACATGAGAGAAGATAGTAGCCATGGGAAGCCACGATCAAGAGGAATTTGAACGAGAAAGGAACTATCACAATCGTAATGACAATAATGAGATTCGGAGGCTAGATCATGTGCAAGAAACATACGGTGGACGAAGGCATAATAACCGTGGAGGCAGAGAAGTCGAGAATAGTATGGGAAGAGATTAAGATGCCTCCACTTGAATGCTAGTGTGGAAAAGATGCGGGAAGCTATACTTGTGATGGAAAATGTACCAAACACCTTGGAACGTGGGAATGGAACCACCGCCAGGCGATAGAAGTCATGAGTTTTGTTCTTACCATCGCTTCCATGGACATCAGACGAACGATTGTAGAAACATAAAGAGAATTATTCTCAGGATGATTGATCAGGGGAAGCTAAATCACTTTCTAAAGGGAGAAGAAACAGGCCAAACATTACCACCACCGCCAGAGATGCACAGAACAGTGTCAACGAAAGGAAAGGAAACATTTGTTATAGAAGTTGGAACAAAAGCTAGAAATTTAAACTGCAACTCTATCGTCCACTCCTATCGCACAATCGAAGATTTTCATGACAACGTGCTCAGTAGAGTCTTTGCGAGAGATGCTAATGATAAAGAAATAATGAGTGCGGGCGAGAACGACGATTAGAAAAGTGGCAGCTGAAGACTATTTCTTTCTCTGCGCAGATGAAGTGCCAAAAGGAAGAGAAACACACGATAGCCCGTTGGTTGTGAGACTAGAGATTAACCCGAAACCAGTCGATGGAGAAGATGATGAGGCAGAAGCTTGTTGGGCGATCAACCGAATTCTAATTGACACCGGAAGTTCGGTGAATATTCTCTTCTACCATACTTACAAGACGATGGGAGGAAAAGATGAGGATTTGATTCCCTCGACATACAAGATATATGGCTTTAATGGCACCGCAAACAAACCAAAGGGAGAGGTTCACATGAGAATACCTCTACAAGGATTATCAAGCGATATTTTATTCTCGTGTGGTTGACGTGGAATCTCCCTATAATGCGCTGATTGGGAGGCCATGGCTTCATGAAATCTTGGGAATCGCATCAACATATCATCAATGTATAAAATTTCCACATCCAAATGGTATCGGTATCATACAAGGAGATTGGAAGGAGTCGCAACAATGTCATGAGGTCGATGTAGAAAGTCGGGGTGAAGAAAGAAATACCAAAAGAAAAGGATGGAAGCAACATGTGAGAGATGAGCAGAGAAAGAAAAAGCGATGGTGAATGCTATAGAAGTAAGGATTGAACATACCTCGCGAGGTGAATACCTAGAGATAGGCGAATATTATGATAATAGAGGAGTAAAAGATATGAGGAACAAAAGGCATAAGAAGTGAATAATCAAAAAGCAGCAATTGAAGTAATGATGTGCGAGAATCTCGCAGCCTGGAGTATATGGGAATTCAGTTAAGAAAGAAAAATGAAAATACAACAAATGAAACAGAATTGTGCGAATACTTCGTAAACAAATATCAGCAAATAATGAAACATGAATGATTGAATGATTTAACAAATATGAATGAGTAAAAGAATGGGACGAACCTTTATGGCGTACACCCTAGTTCGCGAATAAACATTTCGTAAGAGGCAAATGTAAGACCTAAAGTGCGTCATATAAGGGGGTATCTCTCGACATGGCTCAGGGGGAAGGTTACACCGCTCCTGAAGCCTAGGTCATGGACATTTGGGGCCCATGAAAGCCTATCAGGGGGAGATACCTTGGATTCCCAACTATATATGTAGGTTATACCCTGGTTGGGCGACCGAGGGTCTCTTCTTAGGAGTCGAGTGTATGCTCAAGGCGCCGAGGTACACGGTTGAGCCGAGTGCCGGGATGGATGAACCTACCACGGCCATTCTTGGCAAGTCTTGGCATATGTTGCACTCGCCCGAAGAAAACTCCACTTAGGGTGCAGTCTCGTAACCATAAACCATATAGGTATAAGGGATAAGAGGCTGAAAAAAACAACTGGTTGTTGTTAAGACCGGATGGGAGGAGCTAGTCTTGTATGGCCGATGTTTCGCCTCCTTGAAGGGGCAACCGGGGGAGATGATAAGGGCGACGCTCTCCATTAGGGGTGTCAAAAGAGACGCAAATGTCATAAGGCTATGTTTTCGCAAGAGAATTTAGGCTCGTCATATTTGTGCAATAATCCTGCAGAGGCAATAATACTAACGCGAGGGTAAGGCGAGATCAATGGGTCTTTACATGAAAGTGTACGGACGTCTGCGATTTCGTCGCACGACCGGCAATGTCATGGGGCTATGTGTTCGCAAGGACATATAGGCCTGTCATATTGTCGCAACTAAAACATCCTGCAGAGGCAAAAATACTTGGAAAATGATAAGGCAAGATCAATGGGTCTTTACATGCAAGTGCAAAGACGTCCTGCGATTTTGCCGCAATAAAAGGTGGCAGGGGAAGACCTCTAATTAGGGAGGTCTAACTCGGAAGACCACACAAAAATGATAAGGCGGGTCAATGGGTCCTTACTTGAAATGTGAGGGCGGCTTGCGACCTTGTCGCCATGAGAAGAGATAAAATACATTTATGAAGATACTGCGACCTCATCGCAACAATACATTTCAATAACAATAAAATTATTATTCAACCACATACATGATGAATGACTAAAATCTTCCATCTGAAGATAAATAACAGAGGCAAGTATGGGAATGGAAAAGATAGAATATTGTTATTCATCTTCTGATGAAAGAGTTATACATCAGTAATGTTAGCCAATTATATTACAAGGAAGAACTATCAAAAAAGGGGGAGTGAAGATTGAAATGTACACTATAATAAGGATACAGAAATGTACAGATATTACAAGTAGAGAAAGAAAACAGAAAGAGTTATCTCTTTGGTGATTCTTCTTCTTCATCCGATTCTTCAGTCCTATTATTCTCATCTGGCGATGAGAATTTTCTTCTTCGCCGGCCTCGCTATCGAAACGTCACGAGACAGGCAGATTCTCAGGAACCTTTTCAAGGAGCCAGGGATATGAATGCAGAGGGATATTGTGGTCTTTACAAACATACTCCATGGCTCCATTGCGATAGCGGCTGCATCATTATTAAAATTCGCCACTGTCGTTTCAAATTGTTTCTTCAACTTGGAATACTTGTTATTGCGAAGGGAGAGACTCTTGGCGAGTTGTTGTTTTTCAGTTTCGAGTTCTTCAATTCTCGCGGGAAAATTTCTGGCGAGTTGTTCTTTCTCAGATTCAAGCTCTCTAATTCTAACTTGAAGCCTCTTCTCAGATTCTGCAAATAAGAAACAACAAGTTAATAATTTACAAGCAATACTACAAAAGTAAGAAGCAGTAGGGTATAATAAATAACCTTCTCTATCAGATATCATATCCTTAATCAAGGAAGTATGCTCAGCATGAAGACTAACATCAACACCTAGGTTATTCCTGGCATTATCTAAAACTTTCGCAGCCTAGGCGAATTCATCATCACTACTAATAACGAGAAGAGAACGAACTTGCTCTTCTCGCTGCTTAAGCATGGTATTCTGATGAAGGAGTTCATCTCGTTCAACTTGCACACCAAGGAGAGATTTGTGGAATTCTGCTAACGCCTGTGCACCTCTGTTAGTAATGCGATCATTCTCATCTATGAGATCGCTTATTCTCTTCCTCAAAGTTTTGACTTTCTCCTCGGAATCAAGGTACATTCGTTTAAAGCGATTAGTTAGATTTAAACTAGATCTATGTTCGATCTCTAAGAGGTGATATTTGGATTGAAGATCCTTTAATGAAAGGAGGTTAGTTTTATTTGAGGAACTACTTAGAGATTGATTAAGGTGAGCGAGAAGGAGGTCATTATCCAAAGGTTCAGGAAATGTATGGAGAAGAATAGCCTCATCGGAGAGATTATATACATCTGCGAAGGTAATAAGTTAGGTAGCAATATGCGACCGATAAGATAGAAATAATAAAAGAAGGAAAAATCTTATACCATAAAGTTCTTTGATTAGCGTTCTGAAGAGTGGACACCCTATCCTTTTGAGAGTCAAGCTCGGTATTTAACTTTTGAATTCTCTCGTCTTTATCGCGAGATGACGCAACTTCAGTCTCTAATTCTTGAATCTTCTTGCTCAATTGCAAATTCTTCTTTTCAAAATTATTGCGTCTTCTCTCAAGATCTGAGGCAACTACAAAAGAAGTTCTTCCAACCTATAAAAGAAGATAGAAAAATCATTAATATATATATATACATTTAAAAATTTAAAATTAACAAGGAAATATGACTGCATACTTACCAAAGATCCAAGTGCATTCAAGAAGTCAGGAGACACAATTCTAGAGGCTCCATTGAAAGAATTATTGCCCTCTAATAAAGTAGCATTACACACGTTTGCGAGAGCCCCGCAAAAGAAAGCTAGGGAGCATCTCCCATTCCTTGGAAAGAGTCCGAGAAGATGCTAGATAACTGATCCATAGAAGAACTGGTTGACGGAATCTTCTTGGCAAGAGAAGGATTCGAGTCATGGTTATCCTCGTCAGAAGATTCAGAGCTTGAGCTAAGGCGAGAAGAAGATTGGACCTTTCGCTTCTTAGTTAATGGAGCGAAGATTTACCCTTGCGAAACAGCAGTTTTGCCCTTACTTTTAATCTTCGCGGCTCTGACTTCTTCAACTCCAACCTTCGCATACAGTTAAAGATAAGAAACAGAGGCAACAATATTGTGAAAATGATAAAGGAAATGTTTCTTACTTCACCCGTAAGCGATCGAAGTCTCGTCAGAGTACTCTCCAACGGATTATCCTTGTAGCTTTTTCTCAATTTGTTGATCTGAAAAAATTCCACAAACTCAGCAAATATAAAAAGAAAATTGCGAAAGCAAGATTCGAAGTAGAAAACATACCTCTTTTGCCCTATCAGGCCATTTGAATTCCCAAGGATGATACCCTGCGAGATTCGCAGGAAGAACGTCTTGAACCCGCGATATAAGGGCCGTTTAAAATCAAGGGTACAACCCACCACTTCTCATCTTTGGAGTGGCGAGGAGTAGTGTTATTGCCCGGGTGCCAATCAATATCCTGCATGAGCAATTTATCCTCAGGGACATTATCCTTCTTTTGTGCGAATGCCCCAGGAGATTTCGCATTAATCATCTGTATCACCTTTGAATAGTTTTCAAAAAAGTTCTCTACAATGTATTTCTCGGCGTCTATTTCCAAAGTCTGCGAACTCGGGGTTTCTAACAGTATTAGGGTATAAAGATCCTTTGCCAGCACCACGGTTCGCGAACTCAAGCATTAGGCGAATGCAATCGCCACATAATTGATAAACAGCCCGAGAGAATTTTTCATGGGACAAGATTTCATAAAATAAGGGCATCTCAGGATTGTATAAGGGAATGGGAAGTCTGCGAGAAGGCCGACCTAGCGAGACTATAATTTTTTGATCATCACATTGATGATCGGAAAAAACTTTTTGCGAAAGGATAGATGAAGGTTCTTGATCAGGAATGGTTGATAGAGTGAAACCCTTCTCGAGCAATTTCTGTTGAACTTCATCGAAAGAAGCTTTGTATGCACGACTAATGGCAGCCATTATCAGTATGGGAATGAATGGGAGGTTGAAGGTTAAGATCAGTACTAGAAAGGACGAAGAAAAGATTTGCGAAGAGCGGGAGCGCAAATTGCGGAAGGAGAGAGTCAAAGAAAAGTTGCGTAGAGACAAACTAAAGGATGAAAAGGAGGGGAAAAGAAAACTATATATAGGGAAAAAGATCCTCGAGAAAAACGAGGTCATTTAATGCGAGAAGAGACATGAATGGTCAAGAATAAGCGGTTGAAAGAGACGTGTCAAGAAAAGACATTAATAATCAAAATCCGTGTAAAAGTACAAAGCGAAACAGAGATAAAGATAAGCGATCGCGGCAACAATATTGTAAAACTCTCATGATACTCTTCCCTCGCGGGAGAAATATGAGGAGTGATGGGAGACGATACTTCGTATATATCTCAAAGAAGCTTCGGAACTTTGCAAAAGAATAGAGGCAAGTACGTACTTTTCAAGTCCAGTATTCTTCTGCTCGTTCCTTCATCAACAAAAATCAAAGATTGCTACCACAAAAGATTTTTCCTTAAAGATCGCTCTTCAAGCAATATTTAAGGAAAAAGAGGCAAGATGTAGGATCATAATATCGCAACGCGTACAAGACTCGCGGGATTAATAAACGACTATATTTGTCGCGAGGCGATCGCAGGAGCTAAAATAAACGACGCAATGAATAACGACCGGCAAAACATAAAAAGACGAGAGACACGGCGAGGTTAAGAAGTGTCGCGAGAGTGAATGTTTGTGCATCTCGCGACACTTCGCGAGACATTCCCGAAAATAAAGGGTAGCATATTTGTCATCCACTATGTATTACCCTATATAAAGGGCTAAATGAGTGATGTAAAAGGGGGATCTTTTGGAATTGTTGGGCAAGTCATTAGGAGAGAGAAAGTTTAAGAGTGTTTTAATTTCTAAGTGTAATTCTATTTTCTTGTGTAAACAATTCATGGATTCAATCAATAAATATTCTTGATCTTACATCTTTCAATGGACTAATTAAGCAAAATCGAGTAAGGGGTGTAGTGTGGGAAAACCTGCTACTACAGTCACCATGTATTTATTGCACTAATTTTTAGTAAGAGTAATTTGGTCATTTTCACCGTCGGTGATATTTACTTTACTTATTTCCGATAAGTGTAGTATGGTCATTTTCACAATATCCATAAAATTTATTGCATTTATTTCCCCTAAGGGTAAAATGGTCATTTTCACATACTGTACTACTTACTTTACTCATATCCGAAAAAGGTGGTCTGGTCATTTTCACGGTCTCCATAATATTTATTGCACTTATTTCCAGTAAGGGTAGTATGGTAATTTTCACCGTCGGTGTGATATTTATTGCACTTATTTCGAATAAGGGTAGTTTGGTCATTTTGATGGTCTCCATAACATTTATTGCACTTATTTCCCTAAGGGTAAAATGGCCATTTTAGCAGACTGTAATAATTACTTTACTCATATCCGATAAGGGTGGTCTGGTCATTTTTACAGTCTCCAAAATATTTATTGTATTTACTTCCAGTAAGGGTAAAATAGTCATTTTCACAGTCTATAATATTTACTTTACTTATTTAGATAAGGTTAGTATGGTCATTTTAACTTGTCTCCATGATATTTATTGCACTAATTCCTAGTAAGGGTAATATGGTCATTTTCCTTTATCTGTGTGATATTTATTGCACTTATTTCTAGTAAGGGTAATATAGTCATTTTCACAATCTGTAATATTTATTTCACTTATTTTCGATAAGGGTAGTATGGTCATTTTCACTATCCCCGTGATATTTATTGCACTAATTCCTAGTAAGGGTAATATGGTTATTTTCACTGTCTGTGTTATATTTAGTGCAGTTATTTCTAGTAAGAGTAATATGGTCATTTTCACAATCTATAATATTTATTTCACTTATTTCCTATAAGGGTAGTCTGGTCATTTTCACTATCTCCATGATATTTATTGCACTAATTTCTATTAAGGGTAATATGGTCATTTTCATTGTTTGTACTATTTATTTTACTTATATCCGATAAGGGTAATATGGTCATTTTCTTGATCTGTAATATTACTATACTTATTTCCAATAAGGGTAGTCTTGTCATTTTCACTCTAGTAATCTGTAAATGGATGGATTCGTCGTTCTTACCGAATTTCTGAATTAGAGTAGTCAACTCGCGGCCAGGTTTCGATCTCGGAGCCTGGTTTGCATACATATATGCATAAATAGGGTTTGTTTAAGGTTTCGTAGAATATCTCGAAGAAATCTTACCTGTAAATGGATGAATTCGTGGTTCTTACCTTATTTCTGACTTATAGTAGTCAACTCGCGGCCAGGTTTCGATCTCGGATCCTTGTACGCATATAATATGCAGAAATAGGGTTTTTCTTAAGGTTTCGTAGAATATCTTGAAGGAATCTTACTTGTAAATGGATGGATTCGTCATTCTTACCAAGTTTCTGACTTATAGTAGTCAACTCGCGGCCAGGTTTCGATCTCGGATCCAGTACGCATACAATATACAGAAATAGGGTTTTTTTTAAGGTTTCGTAGAATATCTGGAAGGAATCTTACCTGTAAATGGATGGATTCGTCATTCTTACCAAATTTCTGACTTAGAGTAGTCAACTCGCGGCCAAGTTTCGATCTCGGATCCTGGTACGCATACAATATGCACAAATAGGGTTTTTTTAAGGTTTCGTAGAATATCTCGAAGAAATCTTACCTATAAATGGATGAATTCGTCGTTCTTACCGAATTTCTGACTTAGAGTAGTCAACTCGCGGCCACGTTTCGATCTCGGATCCTGGTACGCATACAATAGGCAGAAATATGGTTTTTTAAAGGTTTCGTAGAATATCTCGAAGGAATCTTACCTGTAAATGGATGGATTCGTCATTCTTACCAAGTTTCTGACTTAGAGTAGTCAACTCGCGGCCAGGTTTCGATCTCGGATCCTGGTACGCATACAATATGCAGAAATAGGGTTTTTTAAAGGTTTTGTAGAATATCTCGAAGGAATCTTACCTGTAAATGGATGGATTCATCATTCTTACCAAGTTTCTGACTTATAGTAGTCAACTCGCGGCCAGGTTTCGATCTCGGATCCTGGTACGCATATAATATACAGAAATAGGGTTTTTTTAAGGTTTCGTAGAATATCTGGAAGGAATCTTACCTGTAAATGGATGGATTCGTCATTCTTACCAAGTTTCTGACTTAGAGTAGTCAACTCGCGGCTAGGTTTCGATCTCGGATCCTGGTACGCATACAATATGCACAAATAGGGTTTTTTTAAGGTTTCGTAGAATATCTCGAAGAAATCTTACTTGTAAATGGATGAATTCGTCGTTCTTACCGAATTTCTGACTTATAGTAGTTCACTCGCGGCCAGGTTTCGATCTCGGATCCTGGTACGCATACAATAGGCAGAAATAGGGTTTTTTTAAGGTTTCGTAGAATATCTCGAAGGAATCTGACCTGTAAATGGATGGATTCGTCGTTCTTACCGAATTTCTGACTTAGAGTAGTCAACTCGCGGCCAGGTTTCGATCTCGGATCCTGTTACGCATACAATATGCAGAAATAGGGTTTTTTTAAGGTTTCGTAGAATATCTCGAAGAAATCTTACCTGTAAATGGATGGATTCGTCGTTCTTACCGAATTTCTGACTTATAGTAGTCCACTCGCGGCCAGGTTTCGATCTCGGATCCTGGTACGCATACAATAGGCAGAAATAGGGTTTTTTAAAGGTTTCGTACAATATCTCGAAGAAATCTTACCTGTAAATGGATGGATTCGTCATTCTTACCAAGTTTCTCACTTAGAGTAGTCAACTCGCGGCCAGGTTTCGATCTCGGATCCTGGTACGCATACAATATACAGAAATAGTTTTTTTTTAAGGTTTCTTAGTATATCTCGAAGGAATCTTACCTATAAATGGATGGATTCGTCATTCTTACCAAGTTTCTGACTTAAAGTAGTCAAATCGCGGCCAGGTTTCGATCTCGGATCCTGGTACGCATACAATATGCAGAAATAGGGTTTTTTAAGGTTTCGTAGAATATCTGAAAGGAATCTTACCTGTAAATGGATGAATTCGTCGTTCTTACGAATTTCTGACTTATAGTAGTCAACTCGCGGCCAGGTTTCGATCTCGGATCCTGGTACGCATACAATATGCAGAAATATGGTTTTTTTGAGGTTTCGTAGAATATCTCGAAGGAATCTTACCTGTAAATGGATGGATTCGTCATTCTTACCAAGTTTCTGACTTAGAGTGGTCAACTCGCGGCCAGGTTTCGATCTCGGATCCTTGTACGCATACAATATGCAGAAATAGGGTTTTTTTTAGGTTTCGTAGAATATCTCGAAGAAATCTTACCTGTAAATGGATGGATTCGTCATTCTTACCAAGTTTCTGACTTAAAGTAGTCAACTCGCGGCCAGGTTTCGATCTCGGATCCTGGTACGCATACAATATGCAGAAATAAGGTTTTTTTAAGGTTTCGTAGAATATCTGGAAGGAATCTGTAGTTGCAGAATTTCCCACACTACACCCCTCACTCAAATCTGTTTAATCAATCCATTGGAAGATGAACAATGATGTATTTTTCTAATTGTTTTCTTGAATGATTTACAAAGAAATGTAGAACAAAATTAAAGAAATTACAATCTCTCTTTCCTTTCTCTCTCCTAATGACTTGTTTCTCAATTCAAAAAGCTCTCCCCTACAACAGACTTGCTCGACCCTTTATATAGGGTATTACATAGTGGGTGACAAACTATCTTGTCCCTTATTTTCGGAATCGTCTCGCGAGTGCTCGCGAATATACAACTGTTTGCCTTCGCGACACTCTTAAATCTCGCCAAGTCTTTCATACTTTCCTCATGTTCTAACTATCGTCATCTATTACGTCATTGATTTACCTCCATGCGACTCCTTCGCGACGCAGTCGTTTATTAATCTCGTGAAGTATTGTTGTCGCGATATTCTGGTCCTACATCTTGCCTCTTCTCATGTCTTCTCTGAAGAAGAGAATGTCATGAGAACCAATATTTTAAAGTGCCGCAATCGCTTATTTTTATCTTGTGATTGTTTATTTTCACTCGTTTTGTTTATGTACGGAATTTATTACGTGTGTTTCTTCTTCCACTCTTTTCTTGACACGTCTCTTTCAACCGATTATTCTTAACCATTCACGTCCCTTCTCTCATTAAATGCATTTGTTTTCTCGAGAACTCTCTTCTCTATATATAGTTTTCTCCTCTTTCTCTTCTTCTCTTTTTATTTTCCTCTCGCAACTTTTCTTCACCTTTCTCCTTCCGCAATTTGCGCTTCGCTCTCGCTTCCTTTTCAATTCTTCACTTCTCCCTTCATTCCTATACTCGATAATGGCTTCACTTGGTCGTACATACGCTCCTCATTTTTCGATATTCAAAAGAAATTACGGGGAAAAGGGTTTCACTTTATCTACCATTCCACATCAAGAATCCTCATCTATGCTTTCTGCAAAATTGTTTTCTGATCATCAATGTGATGATCAGAAAATTATAGTCTCGCTAGGTCAACTTCTCGCAGGGCTCCCCATTCCTTTATATAATCCCGAAATACCATTATTTTATGATATTCTTGCTCACGAGAAATTCTCGCGGGCTATTTATCAATTGAACGGCGATTGTATTCGCCTAATGCTTGAGTTCGCCTCTCGTGGTGCCGGTAAAGGATCTTTATATCCTGACAATGTTAGAAATCCCCAATTTGCGAATTTACCAATAGTTGCCGAGAAGTATCTGTGGATAATTTCTTTGCAAATTATTCAGTCATAACTATGAGAAACGATAAATCTCGTTGGGGTGTTCGATTGAAGAAAAATGATAACGTTGATCCGACAAACCGCTTATGCAAGACATTGACTGGCATTCGGGTAAAAATAATATCCTCGCTACTCCAAAGATGAAAAGTGGTGGTTTGTACCTCTCTTTCGAGTGGACCTTATATCGCAGCTCACATGCACTCCCGACCAATCTCGCGAATTATCATCCTTGGGAATTTAAGTGGCCTGAGAAGACAAAAGAGGTATATACATATCATTCATTTTAGATTTGCTTCGCTATGTCTTCCATTTCTTGCCTTCATTAACTTTTTAGAAAAATTTTAGGTCACCAGAATGAGAAAGAAATACAAAGAGAATCCTCAGCCAAATATCCTAGCGATACTTCGATCACTCACGGATGAAGTAAGAAACATTTTCTTTTGTTATTTTAAACAATATTGTTGCCTCTGTTTCTTATCTTTATTCGTGTGTGAAGATTGGTGTTGAAGAAGTTGAAATCGTAAAGATTAATGATGGACAAACTGAAGCTGCGAAGGCTAAAGGCAAGAACAAGGCCATTTCTCGCAAGGACAAATCTTCTGGCCCATCCTCCAAAAGACGGAGACTCCAACCTCCTTCACATTCTAACTCCCAATCTAGCGAGAATTCGGAAGATGAAAATGAGATTGGCACCTCTTCTGCTAAGGGAAGTCATTCAGATACTTCTGCTATGGCGCTTTTATCTAATGTCTTTACCGATTCTATGCAAGGTTTTGGCGATAGCAACTTGTCCGCTACTTGCGAAACTATCGCTAAGATCTGTGATGCCCCGTTGTTGGAGGATATCGAGTCTTTTCGTGGAGTTTCTCGAACAATAACACCCAGCCTTTTAAATGCTCTCAATGCTTTGGTATGTTCACACCTCTTTACCTCTTTGTGACTCCGCTCTTATCTTTAATTATTTCTCTATATTTTTTTTTTTTTTTTTTTTTTTTTTTACAGTCTGGGAGAGCTGCTTTTGTTGCTGCCTCAGACCTTGAGAGAAGACGCAACAACCTTGAAAAGAAGAACTTGCAATTGAACAAGAGGATTCGAGAACTAGAGATTGGGGCTGCGTCATCTCGCGAGAAGGATGAACGGATTAAACAACTGGAGGCTGAACTTACTTCTCAACAAGATAGAGTATCTACTCTTGAAAGCGCAAATAAGCAGCTTTATGGTATAACAATTTTTATTCCTCAGATTTCTTTTATTTTACCATTTACTTTTCTTTGCCTAATTTACTATTTTCGCAGACATATATAATCTCTCTGAAGAGTCCATTCTTCTTCATTCATTTCCCGAGCCCATGGATGATGATGTACTCCTTGCTCGCCTCAATGAATCTCTAAGTAGTTCTTCAAATGATGCTAACCTTCTTTCATTAAAGGATCTTCAATCCAAACATCATCTCTTAAAAATCGAGCATAGATCTAGTTTAAATTTGGCTAATCTTTTTAAACGAAAGTACGTTGACTCCAAGAAGAAGACCAAAACTTTAAGGAAGAAATTTAGTGATCTCATAGATGAAAAAGATCGCATTACTAACAGAGGTGCACAGGCATTAGAAAAATTTCAAAAATCTCTCCTTGATGTGCAAGTTGAGCGAGATGAACTCCTTCGTCAGAATACCATGCTTAGCGAGCGAGAAGACCAAATTCGTTCACTTTTTGTCATAAATAATGATGATGAATTTGCCTGGGCTGCGAAGGTTTTAGATAACGCTAGAAATAACTTAGGTGTTGATGTTAGTCTTCGCACCGAGCAAACTACCTTAATCAAGGATATGATCTTTGAAAGAGAAGGTTGTTTGTTATACTTCTTTACTTTTCTCGTTATTTTTCCTTTTGTATTATTAAAATTAATTCATTTCCTCATGTTTTGAGAATCAAAAGAGATTTGAGACAAGGATTGGAGAGCTTGAAATCGAAAAGAGCGTCTCGCAAAAGATCTCTCTCTTCGCGAGAATAGATATTCTAAATTGAAGCGGCAATTCCAAACTACAGTGGCGAATTTTAATAATGATGTTGTTCGTTTTCGCAATCAAGCTATGGAAATAGTTTGTAAGGATCACAACATCCCTCTTCATTCATATCCCTTTCTCATTTGAAGAAGTTCCCGAGAACTTGCCTGTCTCGGATGTTTCGATAGTGAAGCTAATGAAGAAGAAGAAGAACGACGACGAGAGTGATGGAACCAAAGAATCAGATGAAGAAGAAGAAACCCAAGAATCAGATGAAGAAGAACCAGCAAAGAAATAACTTCTCTTTCTTCTTTGATTTCTTGTAATATCTGTATACATATATCTTTGACTATTGAATGTAAATTTCAACTTTTGCTCCCTTTGTTCAGATATATTAATCAAACAACCCTTCTTTATAATTATAACTTCACACTTGCCTCTGCCTCTGTTCATAAGATATAATCAACTTTGCGAGTTAAATAATATAATCATTCTCGCGAGATATATATATCATTTTTTTTATTTTTTTTATTTTTTTTATTTTTTTATTTTTTTTTTGACAATATCACCGCGACAAGATCGCAAGATATCTTCATGGATTAAGAAATCTATTGATCTTGCCTTATCATTATTTGTGTGGTCTTATTATGCCTTCCTAAGTAAAGGTCTTATTTTGCCACCCCTCATTGCGACAAGATCGCAGGCCGTCTTTACACTTTCATATAATGACCCATTGACCTTGTCTTATCATTTTTTTAGTATTTTTGCCTTTGTAGGACATTATATTTGCGACAATATGGCAAGTTTAAATGTTCTTGCGACCACAAAATCCCGGCACATTGTCGTCTTTGCGACGAAATCGCAGGACGTTCTTACATTTTCATGTAAAAACCCATTGATCTCGTCTTACCCTCGCGTTAGTATTATTGCCTCTGCAGGATTATTGCACAAATATGACAAGCCTAAATTCTCTTGCGAGAATAAAGCCTCATGACATTTGCGTCTTTTGACACTTATCAGCTCCCTAATGGAGGGTGCCGCCCTTATCTTCTCCCTGGTTGCCCCTTCAAGGAGGCGTACATCGGCCATACAAGGCTAGCTCCTCCCATCCAGTCTTAACAACAACCAGTTGTTTTCGCAGCCTCTTATCCCTTATACCTATATGGTTTATGGTTACGAGACTTCACCCTAAGTGGAGTTTTCTTCGGGCCGAGTGCAGCATGTGCCAAGACTTGTCAAGAGTGGTAAGGAAGTTCCATGCTCCCCGCACTCTTGACTCAACCGTGTACCTCGGCGCCTTGGTCATACACTCGACTCCTTGGAAGAGACCCTCGGGCGTCCAACCGGGTATAACCGTATATATATAGTTGGAAATCCAAGGTATCTCCCGGATAGGCTTTCATGGGCCCCAAATCTCCATGACCCAGGTTTCGGGGGAGCGGTGTAACCTTCCACCGAGCCATGTTAAGAGATACCCCTTATATGACGTACTTTAGGTCTTACATTTACCTCTTGCGAAATATCATTCGCGAACTAGGGTGTACGCCATAAAGGTTTGTCCCATTCACTCACTCATTCATTTTATCAATTTATTCAATCATTTGTCTCTGAAGTTATCGCACAATCTCAGTTCCATTATTCAATAGATTTGTATACATTCTTCATGGCGAGATTCTCGCACAATTTTTCCGCAACCATCATCTCTCGCCTCTTATCCTTATCATGCTTTCATCATTAAATTGTTATCTTTTCTTGCAATTATTCATTTTTTACACCTTTTATTCTTACTTCCTTCTGCCTCCGCATCAATCCACCATTTCAATGTCTCCTTTGCATCATGATACTCAGTTGTTTTTGTGCAGTCACTTCGCAGCATCTCTTCTTCTTTTGTTTCTATGGCATCTACCATTAATCTTTCTTTTCTTTGTTCATCCTGTACATTCTTCCTCCAACCTTTCTTTTTTGCTGTTCTCTCTTGCAGCTCTCTACATCCACCTCATAACACTTTTGCCCCTCTATCCAATCTCCTTTTATAATTCCGACACCGCTAGGATGTGGAAATTTTATGCACTGATGGTATGTCGATGCTATGCCAGAATTTGATGAAGCCATGGTCTTCCAATCAATGCATTGTAGGGAGATTCCACATCAACTACGCAAAACAAAATATCGATCGATAACCCCCGCAAGGGTATCCTCATGTGCACTTCTCCTTTGGGCTTGTTCGCGGTACCGTTGAAACCATATATTTTGTATGTTGAAGGGATCAAGTCTTCATCTCTTCCTCCCATAGTTTTGTAAGTATGATAGAAAAGAATGTTGACTGAACTGCCAGTATCAATCAATATTCTATTGATTGCCCAACAATTTTCCGCTTCATCATCTTCGCCATCAATGGGTTTTGGATTAATTTCCAGCTTCACAACCAGTGGGCTATCATGTATTTCTCTTCCTTTGGGTACTTCTTCAGCTGAGAAAGAAATAATCTGCAGTTGCCACTCTTTTAGCTGCGATGTCTTCGCAACATTCATCACTTCTTTATCATCAGCATCTCTCGCGAAAACTCTACTAAGTACATTGTCATGAAAATCTTCAATAGTGCGGTATGAGTGTACAATGGAGTTGCAAAATAAATTTTTAGCCTTTGCCCCAACTTCTATAACGAATGTTTCTTTTCCCTTTGCCGGTGGGGGTGGTAAATGTTGAACTTTCTCTTCTTCTTTTAAAAAGTGATTTAGTTTCCCTTGATCAATCATTCTTAGGATAATTCTCTTGATGTTTCTGCAGTCATTTGTTAGGTGCCCATGAAAGCGATGGTAAGAACAGAACTCATGACTTCTATCTCCAGGTGGTGGCTCACTTCCCATGTTCCATGGTGCTGGTATATTTTCCATCAAAAGTATTGCTTCCCATATCTTTTCCACACTGGCATTCAATGGCGGCATTTTAATTTCCTCCCACACTACTCTGCGACTTCGCTGTCCTCTATTATAATTCCGCCTCGGCCTCCATAAGTCTCTTGCGAATTATACCTTTGACCTCCATAGGTTTCTTGTGGTTGATCAAGTCTTTGAATTTTATTGTTTCCGCCACGATTGTAGAAATTTCTTTCTCTTTCAAACTCTTCCTGATCGCGACTTCCCATAGCTACTAACTTTGGTTCTATATCAACTGCTTTTCTTTCTTGTTGACCTTGCGATGTGCTCGCCACGTGTGTATTAGTTGAGGTAATAAACTTCCATTCGCAACATTAGAATTTGTGCTTGCCACTGGGTAAGATTCCATCTCGTTCTGTCTTTCTTCTAAAGCAATATATTCCTCTGGAGCTCTCGTAATTCAGTCATTGTAATTGTATTCTTAACTCAAAACCCGAACATATAATAGATTGGTTGCAAACATAGCATTTATGAATGACAAGTATGAGGTATCTTTCATCTACCCTGCCGGCCATCTCGCTGCACATCGTCTTCCATCTGACAGTTAAATGTCTCAAACTCTCGCCAATTCTTTGTTTCGGTCCAAATACATCTTCAATGCCAGGTCGCAAGAGTTGTTACTTATATACGCCCCCAAGAATATAGCCTGTAAATGATTGAATGATGTGATCGTATTCCTTGGTAAACCCTCAAACCATTTCAATGCTTCTCTGTTAAACTTGACGCAAAATATTTGCATAATATAGTGTCATGGTTTTCCCATTGTAGCATACATCTCACATAAGCCTTGATGTGTTGTACCGCACAAGTGGATCCATCAAAAATCTTGGTTAACGCTGGTAAGTTGCATTTTGGGGTATTCCTCCTAATCGCACTTCTAATGTAAAAGGATTTTTCGCACCTCCGCGATAGCTTCATCTAACCGCCTTCTCCCTCCTCCTTCTCTTCGTTGTTCAATATTCCTCTCATCTCTCGCCAATTCTCGCAGAATTTGTTCATTTGCCTCGAGTAATCTGAATTGATCGGTCTCTTTAATTCGCTTCTCTCCTTCTTCGTCGTGTCTACTTTTTTGTATTCTTTCGTATTTTTCGTTAATGTCTCCATCATTGCGATTTCGCTCACGCCTCCTCTCTCGATTATCATGGTTATTCTGCCGGATCGCTTCTTCTAATTCCCGATTTTCCATTTCTGCTCTCAATCTCTCTCTCGCGAGCTAGACGTGCTTGCTCAATGTAATGCTTTTCAATATCATTTTCAATTTCCTTTTGTTTCCTTTGTGTTTCTCTCCCATGTAGTGCTCTTCTTCTTTCCTCCTGATTTTCTTCATTAATTGGGTTATTCTGTCCTCGAGGCTGCCTATCTTCTTGATTTCCATCATCGTGGTTGTTTACCAAAATATAACGATTTTCTATTAGTTCTCTCTCTTCGCGACCTCCTTCGCCATGACTTAACTCTCTTTCCAAATTTTCTTCATTAATGTTTTCTACAGGCAATGTTCTCCTCCCATTTTCTCTACTCGATACTGATCTCGATCTGTTACTACTTCTTGACCTTCTGTTTTGCAGCCTCCTATTTTCCATCCTCAACTCGTGGTTTTGCCTTGTTAGATTCGCGCGTTCTTCTCGCTTTCTAACCGCCTTTCTTCGTGTATTGTTTGTCTCGGCGCTTCTAATGCCGCGATTTCTTCATTTCACGAATTGTTTCTCCTATCTCTTCTCGATTTCTCTCTTCCGTCTATTATTCATCAAATTCGTTGTACTTCTTCTCTTTCTTCCGTAGAATCTGATCTCCATGTATGCACGCTCACTCTATCATAATCGATTACTCTGTTTAGTGCTGGTTGAATTGGTGGTTGAGTTGATGGTTGAGTTGATGGTTGAATTGGTGGTTGAGTTGATGGTTGAATTGGTGGTTGAATTGGATCTTCTTCTCCATTTCTTGCATTTATCCTTGATGGTTCACCTACTTCATTTCTTCTTTCTCCCACTAATCTTCCACTTCTCCTTATGATTGTTGGTTGTTCTGATGCATTCTTTCTCCTAGCCATTTCTTAATTTTAGTAACTTGTTAAAAATTATTCAAGATTTCTTTCTTGTTATCCCTAATTCTTCCAATTCACAAGGTTGATCTTCTTCATTCCCTGTTTCTAGCGCATATGTAGTTGCAGAATTTCCCACACTACACCCCTCACTCAAATCTGTTTAATCAATCCATTGGAAGATGAACAATGATGTATTTTTCTAATTGTTTTCTTGAATGATTTACAAAGAAATGTAGAACAAAGTTAAAGAAATTACAATCTCTCTTTCCTTTCTCTCTCCTAATGACTTGTTTCTCAATTCAAAAAGCTCTCCCCCTACAACAGACTTACTCGACCCTTTATATAGGGTATTACATAGTGGGTGACAGCTATATTGTCCCTTATTTTCGGAATCGTCTCGCGAGTGCTCGCGAATATACAACTGTTTGCCTTCGCGACACTCTTAAATCTCGCCAAGTCTTTCATACTTTCCTCATGTTCTAATTATCGTCATCTATTACGTCATTGATTTACCTCCATGCGACTCCTTCGCGACGCAGTCGTTTATTAATCTCGTGAAGTATTGCTGTCGCGATATTCTGGTCCTACAGAATCTTACCTGTAAATGGATGAATTCGTCGTTCTTACCGAATTTCTGACTTATAGTAGTCCACTCGCGGCCAGGTTTCGATCTCGGATCCTGGTACGCATACAATAGACAGAAATATGGTTTTTTAAAGGTTTCGTAGAATATCTCAAAGGAATCTTACCGTAAATGGATGGATTCGTCATTCTTACCAAGTTTCTGACTTAGAGTGGTCAACTCGCGGCCAGGTTTCGATCTCGGATCCCTGTACGCATACAATATGCAGAAATAGGGTTTTTTTAACGTTTCGTAGAATATCTCGAAGGAATCTGACCTGTAAATGGATGGATTCGTCGTTCTTACCGAATTTCTGACTTAGAGTAGTCAACTCGCGTCCAGGTTTCGATATCGGATCCTGGTACGCATACAATATGCAGAAATAGGGTTTTTTTTTAAGATTTCGTAGAATATCTCGAAGAAATCTTACCTGTAAATGGATGGATTCGTCATTCTTACCAAGTTTCTGACTTAAAGTAGTCAACTCGCGGCCAGGTTTCGATCTCGGATCCTTGTACGCATACAATATGCAGAAATAACTTTTTTTTAAGGTTTCGTAAAATATCTGGAAGGAATCTTACCTGTAAATGGATGAATTCGTCGTTCTTACCGAATTTCTGACTTATAGTAGTCCACTCGCGGCCAGGTTTCGATCTCGGATCCTGGTACGCATACAATAGGCAGAAATATGGTTTTTTAAAGGTTTCGTAGAATATCTCAAAGGAATCTTACCGTAAATGGATGGATTCGTCATTCTTACCAAGTTTCTGACTTTAGTAATCTTTGAACCTGTGATGTTCAATTATGATATATTTTGTCTCCAGTTCATCCGAAAGAGAAACTCAGCTCTACCTTTAGTAATATTTGAACCTGTGATGTTCAATTCAGATATGTTTCGTCTCCAGTTCATCCGAACGAGAAACTCAGGTATAACTTTAGTAATCTTTGAACCTGTGATATTCAATTATGATATATTTCGTCTCCAGTTCATCCGAACGAGAAACTCAGGTCTAACTTTGGTAATCTTTGAACCTGTGATGTTCAATTTATGATATATTTCGTCTCCAGTTCACCCGAACGAGAAACTCAGGTCTAACTTTAGTAATCTTTGAACCTTTGATGTTCAATTCAGATATATTTCGTCTCCAGTTCATCCGAACGAGAAACTCAGGTATAACTTTAGTAATCTTTGAACCTGTGATGTTCAATTATGATATATTTCGTCTCCAGTTCATCCGAACGAGAAACTCAAGTCTAACTATAGCAATCTTTGAACCTTTGATGTTCGAATCTTATATATTTCATCTTCAATTCATCCAAACGAGAAACTCAGGTCTAACTCTAGTAATATATGAACCCGAGATGATAAAATCAGATAAAATCCTTCTTCAGTTCATCCGAATGAGAAACTCAGGTCTAACTCTAGTAATCATTGAACCTGGGATGTTGAAAACTAATATATATTTCTGATCCAGTTCATCAAAATGAGAAACTCAAGTCTAACTGTAGTAATTTTTGAACCTGCGATGTTCGAAAATGATATATTTCTTTTCCACTTCATCCGAATGAGAAACTCAGGTTTAACTCTAGTAATCTTTGAACTTGGGATGTTCAAAACTGATATATTTCTGATCCAGTTCATCCGAATGAGAAACTCAGGTCTAACTCTAGTAATCTTTGAACCTGGGATGTTAAAAACTCATATATTTTTGATCCAGTTCGTCCGAATGAGAATTTCAGGTCTAACTCTATTAATCTTTGAACCTGGGATGTTGAAAACTGATATATTTCTTCTCCAGTTCATCCGAATGAGAGACTCAAGTTTAACTTTAGTAATCTTTGAGCCTGAGATATTTGAATCTGATATATATTTCGTCTTCAGTTCATCAAAACGAGAAACTCAGGTATAAATCCAGTAATATTTGAACCTGAGATGTTCGAAACTGATATATTTCTTATCCAATTCACCCGAATGAGAAACTCAGGTTTAACTCTAGTAATCTTTGAACTTAGGATGTTCAAAACTGATATATTTCTTCTCCTCTTCATCCGAGTGAGAAACTCAGGTCTAACTCTAGTAATCTTTGAACATGGGATGTTTAAAACATGATATATTTCTTCTCCAGTTCATCCAAAGGAGAAACTCAGGTTCAACTCCAGTAATCTTTGGCCCTGCGATGTTCGAAAATGATATATTTCTAATCTAGTTCATCCAAATGAGAAACTCATGCCTAACTCTAGTAATCTTTAAACCTGTGATGTTTAAGTCTGATATATTTCGTCTTCAATTCATCCGAATGAGAAACTCAGGTCCAACTCTAGTAATCTTTTAACCTGTGATGTTTAAGTCTGATATATTTCGTCTCCAGTTCATCCGAACGAGAAACTCAGGTCTAACTCTAGTAATCTTTTAACTTGTGATGTTTAAGTCTGATATATTTTGTCTTCAGTTCATCCGAACGAGAAACTCAGGTCTAACTCTAGTAATCTTTTAACCTGTGATGTTTAAGTCTTATATATTTCGTCTAATCGGCCCGTAAACGGGTTAACCCGTAAAAAATCCTTAAGTAATAAGCTTTATTTAATTTCCACTGTCAGATCATCTAGGATTAATCCTATTCGTCCGTTTAAGATATAAAAGTATAAGAAAACCCTAGAAGATAGATCATTTCTTCTTCATCTTTCTTTTCTTTCTTCCCCTCAACTGTTTTCTCATCTTTTCCCTACTGCGGCTGCGCCTCCTCACCTGTCATCACTCCATCTTTCTTCCGTTTTGTTTGTTTCTTTCTCATCTCTTTATCTCCTCCTGTATGTAAGAAGAAGAATATATTATCATAGATCTCAGAAGAATATTTTTTAGGGTTTATAGTTTCTCAAACTATCAGGATTTGCACCTTTACTGAAAAAGAAGATAACTATGCAATTTTGTATCCTGGGTTCGGATTTGTTTTCTCTTTTTGTTTTTGATTTGGTGATTTTATCGGGAAAGTGGAAATTTTTAGGGTTTTATGAGATGAATCACAACTGAAAACACTAATTCCATTAGCAATATAACATCCAAAATTCGTATTTTAATTTTGTGCGATTGAATTTTGTGGGATTCAAGTGGTAATTTGTCTAAAGGTGCAATTGCAACCCTAGTTGATGAAGTTGGTGCAGCTGCAGTTCACAGTGATAATCAACCCCTGAAAGTTGATATGTCAATTTCTGACTTATCAACTGCAAAGCTCGATGTAAGAAAACTAGATATTTCAAGTTTTATGTGTTGATTGATTCATACATAGCTTTCTTTCTTGATTTTGCATTTGGGAGATCTGTAGGATGAGTTACAGATTGGGTTTTCTTAAGTGGGATTCTTTGCTGGGTTTTAGTGATTTTTAGGTTCAAATGTATGGGTTTTAGTGGAAATTCACACTTCACAGACTTAAATGAAAAATAATTTTTTTTTTGGGTTGATTAAGGGATTTACTGATTTTTTGAATTTTTTTTTGGCTGTTTTAGAATGGAGTATTGAAGATAAGACTAAGGAATTTTGTTTCAGGTAACATAAACTTATTTTTTCATTAATTTAGGCGTGCTTTGCTTCTTGTTTTCATGTCCATGTAATTTGGTGTTTTCACTTGAGAGGCTTAATGTTGGAGACTTAGAACATAGTTTACTGTCTTAAAGTTAAATTACTGAGGCTTTGTTGAGTAAGGAGTGTATTTTGGAAGTTAGAATCAAAACAAATGTGGAAATTCCTTGTTTTTCAGATGGTTTATTGTAACACTTTCTCTTGAACACTGACATCATTTGGCAGGGTATTAAGCTTCTTATTGAAAATGTTCATTTACATTTTGTCTTTAATGGGTTTTAAGAGTCTGGTGTTTTAACTTTTTGTTTAGGAGATTTTTCCCCTGATGTAACTCGCGGCAAAACTGCAAATTCCGTAGGTTCACGATTCGTGACCTACTTTGCTCACACTTTTGACTAACCATTTAAACTCGGAATCTGAATTTTTAAAATGCATGTGAAAGATGTGTCTTTCTTCTTGCTAAATTAGGGTCAAGCTCTGAATTCCGACTTCTGACGAAGTCTGTGGAGCCTCGACAATGAAGGCTGTTAGGGATGCGTTTCTGCGGCACTTTTTGTCCAGATTTCTTCCGTACATTGCTTACTTCCCTTTCATCCTTGTACTTTGAACTTTAAGACTTACTAGGTTGAGATGAACCTTTTTGTGAGACTAGTTAAGGCCTGGGTACTAAAATGAAAGAATGAGAATGTAATCCAAGGAATTAGTTTAGGCTTCGATACCCGCCTGTAACACCTAGAATTTGGATCAATCCATGATCCAAATTTTGGGGTGTTACAAAAGAGGTTTGTTCTTTGAAACCTTTAAGAGTATATTTCATTATTTCTTTGAAGTCATTTAAAATTATTAACATTGTTGTAATTTAGATTGTTTGATTTTGCAGGTAGAAGATGAATATGATGAGTGTTTGTCCTAGTGTCTCAATATCTGTATGCTTGCAGCGTATACCAAATGATTGTTGTGAACAAATCTTATTGAAGTTATTGGTGGTGTTCTCATGTCCGTCACTTGGGACCAAGTGAGATTGGATTAGTTGTAAATGAAAGTCACTAATTAGAAGGGCTTGCACCTATTTAGGAACATTGAAAAGGGAAGTATAGAAATGAGTCTTACCGCAGTCGTTTATGTATTTTATTGATTTTTTTTAAAGGGGTTTCCTTCTTTTTTAGTTTACTGTTTTCTGTTTTTTCCCTTAGGAAATTTATGTTTTGTATTCCTTCTTGGTAAGAGAAAGTGATGGTCACAAATATTTGTAGTTTTAAATTTTACTTTGAACTTTAGATTACTTTCAATCCATATTTTTTGTGTCATGTTTCACTTATAGTTTTCAGCTCTTCTTGAACTTCCATATTTTTTTTAGCCTTTTTGTATATACTAACATATTGTTATGTAAGTGTCAGATCCATGATATATCGAGCTTTTGGACATGTTATTTCAACGGTCAATTTCGTTGTTGTGATCGATTCACTTTCTAAACTTCAAACTTCGATTGTGATTTTGTAGGCAAGTGTGTTCTTTATAATCATTTTGAACTTGTCATTTTTCTTTTTCATTGCAGTCATTTCGCATTGTTGGATTGTTTGTCCTTGTTGATCTTGGATGAGCGAGATAAAGATCGATGTATAGCTTCTTGCTTGTCTTATCGGGGATTATAATGGATGAAAATGGTGAGATTTTTGTATCATACGTGTGTATATCCTGTGTGTCTTGATTGATAATCAGTTGTAGAGTTTTGTAAGTTTTTCAATCAGCTTGTGTGCATTTTGCATAATGATAAGTGCATTGTTTGTTCTTATTTTTCCTCACACAGGGAAAGAAGCCGTATCAGAGAATGCATCCATCATTATAAATCGCCTTATTGGACTAATTACATTCCTCCCTATGATGGTATAACTTGTTTGTGGATCTATAATTCAAACACATACCTATATTTTTAAAGTAGTCTTGCTTTTTGCAATTTTCTTCTCTACAAATATCATGCATTTTTCACAAATCTAACTACTCTCTACTCCACACTCTTGGTCATGTTCCAGCTTGTTAGGGAGACAACAATTCAATGTCTTTTAGCCACGTCAGGGCTCCCCCACACAAGGATTTATCCCATGAGACCACAGGTTGATATGATTACTGCTCAAGACTTGTAATATAGTGGTATTCTATCGCCCAAAATGTATAATACAATGAAATTTTGTTCAGGTAGTGAAAGCAATTACAAGTGCTTTTGATGATCCAATGAGGATATCTCGTCAAGAAGCTGCTAGGTGTCGTCATGCAGGGTAAGATTTTATAGTCCTTGTTTATTTGTTTTTATTTTATTTTTCCCGAATCCTAATGATGTATGAGCTTGTATGTTGTTAATCCTTAGTGCTGTTATTGACTCTAACGACTATTTGACTGAAATGTAGGGTATCTCTCGCATCAGGAAGTACTTGTTATTGAAGAACATATCTAGAACATTTGTACATAGCAAAGTCCTCGCTGAGATTCGATTTTACAGCGAGTTGTGGAGAGATTGAGCAAGATCCATTTTGAGAAAGGGATCTGGTAATCTTTGATGCTGAAATAGGAGCAGTTCTTTGATGCTGATAGTTGAGTTTCTGATGGCTGATACTGGTGATGGTGGTTGAGTCACAGCAGATTGAGGGAAATGGCGGTGACATTGCAGTTAGCATCAGCTGGGTATGGAGCTACAGATGAAATTGATTTGAAGCTGCAATAGATGTATGTTTAGATTTGATTCGTTAATTTTTGGTTTTTATGTTTGTTGGCTAAATCTACAGCTAATTGAGAACCACAACTTCTTTTCTGAGCTAAAGAATTGTCTCCTGAACTACAGCTTCGTCGTCACTGATGGAGACAAGGGTTGCAGATATTTCACTAAGGTTTCATACCTTTGCTTTAACTTCTGCATCTTTCTAACATTGTTTTAGAATGAATCTGATTGAATCATTTGTGTTACATTTGGAACAGAACTTCAAGGGGTCTGTGAAAGGATTCCTCAGTGAATACAGTAGATACTACAGGTGTTGGTGATGATTTTGTTGGATCACTTCTTTGCACACTAGCCAAATATCCATCACTTTACAAGGTCTGTTTCCTATCCTTTCTCTATTTATATGTAGGTCTCCTTAGGCAACTAATTTTCTATGCAGAACTCCATGCTAATGTCATATTTTCTTAACATAAATATCAAAGAATGAAGGGAAATTGAAAGAGACGCTCACACTTGCAAATGCTTGCGGATCAATCTGTACAATTCGAGAAAGGAGCAATCCCAAAGACTCTTAGACATTGCTGCTGCTCAAAAACTTATCTCAGTCTCCAAATGGGAAGGCTACAGGTCCTAATGAGAAGAAGAGATCAAAGTGTCCAGTTTATATAGTTTCCCCAATGTGAGTCTAGTCACTTAAACTTCGTGTTTACCGTTTCATTGCTTGTCATTATTAAATCTTTTTCCTTCTGGTAAGGTTCAATCCAGTTTTTTCACATAATGCATTTCTGAAAATCCACTTGTTGGTTGTTGTGTAGCCTTTCTAGATTTCATAAGTTTTATTCTTTTGTTTCCCATATTTGTTTTCCACTTGTGAGTTATGATGTAGTTATTTGTTAGGCTTAAAAAATCTAAATTTTGAGAATTATGTGGTGACAGGTTATTTCCGGGTACGTGCGGTTAGAAGTTTAGTGTGAAAAAGGCGCAATCGTTGTTTAATACCGATTGTCGGGGGCATATTGTTATACCTACTCATAACCATTCACGTTGATTATAATATCTAGACGGGGAAGGAATTTCGTTGTCTTATATTTTATATCAGCTAGAGAAGGTTACTTATGCTAAGTTTGCGTGAAGCTTCCTTTTTTTGATATACACACTGAAATGAATTTGGGTTTGTTTTTCAGTGCCAAAGATGAGGGGGAGGTCGCTCTATGCATCAAAGAATTGAATTCTCCAAGTTTCTCAAGTGAATCTCAGTGAACCCTGGATTATGTGGAGATTATGTGGAGCCTCAATTTAAGGTCAAGTTAAAAAGAACTTTGACTGGAGAAGATTGGGTGTAGAGAAGGTATTAAGAGATTAAAGCTCTTACTTCCTTTAGATGTGTTCTTATTTTTTGGTTTTTGATAGTTCTTAGATGTGCATATGCAGGGGTTGCAGGGGGCATTGTAGGACACATATATGGGCACTGTAAAATAGGAGTTGTAGAGGGGGACACAGAAGTGGAACTGCATTCCAGAAGGGGTTACTTAAACCTCTTTAATCTTGATACTGGTTATGTTACTTCCATATGGTGCCCTTAAAGAAATTCCAAGATGATTTATTACTTTGTGTACTGATGCCCTTAAGATGTTTTTATTGTGGATGCAGACTAAGCGTATGAAGAAGGCCGGAATCGTTGGCAAATAAGGTAAGTTGTTGCTATCCGAATGCATATTAATATTGCCTCTTCGCCCTCTTCAATTCAAAAAGTCTTGTTTGAGTCTATGTTGTTTAGCTGAGCATAGAGCATTGAACCTTGGTGCTCCTGTGAAATGAGGGTCAACTTGTTCTGAGAATTTGTATTCATACGTTAAATTCTTTTATCGAGTTTTTACGGTTGAACTCTTCAGACTATTAACGCTTGTAGAATATCATAAAACTTCAGAATTATTATGCTTTTGATATTTCCTTTTGATCATGAGTTTGTGCATAGTTGTTTTCTTTTTGTTACACCAGTTTCAGTGTAGTATCTTTGTTATGTTTTGTTTTCCCTTCTAAAATCGAGTTAGTAATCAATTTTGTTCCTCCGTTCCTTGTGCAGTATGCCGTGAAGAGGAAGGCCATAGGAATTCGGGGATGCCAAGACTCACTCTCATGTTCACTTTCCTGATATTCCTTTTTTTAGAAGTAGCTGATATGAGCTTCACATCTAGTAGTGGTCCTGCTACTTCACATCTAGTAGTAGTTAAATAGCATCTAAGATGCACTTGTCTATTGATTGTGTCATTGACTGATATATATGCTCAATTTTTATTGTTGGATGATTAGTAGTATCGGATGCCAATCTGGAAACCGGTGTAAACTAAAGAGAAAACTTGGTGCTTCGTTCTTGACCTTGGATATGCACTTCAGGTATTTCTAGTGATAGACTTTATCATGCCTGCAACCTATAGTCTTGTATCAAGCAAATGGAGAAGAATTTTTGTGTTGTGCGGGAGCGTACTTGAATAAGATTGAATTCTTTGTTTTTTGGGTAGATTTCATAATGAATCTAGATGCAGATTAAGATCGTGTCATAATGAATGTATGAATGGTAGAATGCGGATAGCTCGCAAATTGAAAAAGAAGAAATTGCAATTGTGTTTTAGGTTTATTTGTATTTCGGCCCTGTAACCCGAAAGGGTAGGTCCTCGATAATGACCAGTATTACATGTGCTGTAAACTGGAAGGCCAGGTCCATGAAAATGATCTGGGCTACCCATTTTTTTTTAATGTTAACAGAAACAATTGTCACGGTTATAACTGTGACACAAATTGTAAAGAAAAAATAACACGCGTCATCATAGGCCGTGACAAAAGGACGACACGTGTCCTATGAGTAATCATTACAAATTCATGGCAACACTAATATGTGTTACTTTAACCGTGACAAAAAAGGACACGTGTCGCCGAAGCAATCGTTGCAAGGATTGAGAATTGATTATATGCGTTCTTTGTAAATGTGACTCTTTAAGACACGTGTCATACTCCGAATTGTGGTTAATAGAGAGTAACAGTTAAAACCGTTAAGATAAATGTGACAAAAATGACACGTGTCGCTATAATAAAATTAGGTCAATTGTGGCTATTAATTATTGTAACGCTTTTTATCTGTGACTGTTTCTGCCTTTGTCACAGATAAAACCGTTACAAAATACCATCACAATTATTAATAACGGCCTATTTAGTCCAGTTATAACCGTTACAAATTCAATAAGTAACATGTATAGCCTGTGACAAAATCCTGGAAATGGTGTAGTGATTGCTTGAAAAAGACCCGTAGAGAAGCATGTAAATAGAATTCGTCTTCTTGCAAAAAAAAAAGAAGAGAGATAAGTACTTCACGCCAGCATATACAAATCGTTTGATGATAATCGTCGATGCTTCAAGATTAATTAATAACGTTTCTGCTTTGTGATGTTACATTGATATCCTAAAATCCATTAGCGTTAAATTGATCTTCTTAAATTTTTGTTTGTATCAGCAGTAGAGACCCATTATGGTAGTATATATGAGGATCTCTCTGGCGGGTCAGAGCTATATGAATAGTTGGAAGAGAAATGGGGAGGTTAGCACTAGTTCGGAAGTTCCACCCGCTACCGGTCCAACTCTTGACGATGCCATTAATGTTCTCCTCCTGAACTCCATGAAGCCAGCGGCTCATATTAAGAAAAAAGTCAGCACCAATAAGACCCACTTGAAAGCACGTTGTTTCCTCCATAAAGCATTGTCGAATGAAAGTGTTGCGTGGACTACAGGTGCAAACACCACAAGCGGAATCAGATCGATAGGATAGCTTATCAAAGCTTAAGAAAAGTAATGAAACTCACCAACGACCACCTCTATCCAGCGCCATCATCCCTACCCCGCGAGAGAAGCGCCTCCATCTCTCTCACGACCGCCTGTCTCTCTCGAGCGCCTCCGTCTCTCACCAGCACATATTTCTCTCTGGCGCCTCCATCTTTCTGTCTTGCTATCGCCTGTTACTCTTCCCGGCATCTTATTATTTGCTTCACCAACGCCTCAAGCTACATGACCAAAACAACAAGGAAGAGCTGTTTACAGAAAAACCATCGCCTGCACGTAGAAACCCCACAGAAGAACTTTTAGACTCTGCTGCAGACGCCTCTAATGTGAAGTGCGGTACGGGCGAGGACAAGAGCATCAGTTCCAGCCGCTACCGGTTCGACTTTCGACAACAAAGGAAATGCTCCAGCAAGCGCAACCCCCCCAGCTCCAACAACGCCACTAATGCCCGACGCCGACCTATTTCAATGCACGCCAGAATCATCAACCAATGCACCAGTGTCAAATCATCAACCGCCTCCGTCTCTATCTTGCCATCGCCTGCTTCTCCCAGCGCCTTCATCCCTCTCCGACGCCTCCACGTCTCTCTACAGCGCCTCCATCTCTCTCTAGCGGCTATCGCCTATATGCCCAGCACTCAGCGGCTATCACCTCATCAGTGTTTCCAGCTTGTCTCTCAACAGTGAACATCGAGTCCTCAAGAGTAACCAGCGGCATCATTTTAACTTCTTCTCATTCTGCGTCTTCATCATTTTCAACTCTTCCGGCGACATAACCACCAACGGTTATAACTTGGGTTATGAATGGCAGTAGCGGGTCCTCAGAGCAATTTGAAAGGTAGGAACTTTCGTTGTCGCCGGTATTCAATTTTCCCAAAATTAGAGGGGTAGATAGATGGCCATGCACGCACATCACCCGTTTGTAAAAACTGAACAGAGAAGAACTTTTAGACTCTTTCTGGTTTACAAGGCATCGAACCAGAATCCAAGAAGTGGTGAAAATAGGTCAGGGAAAGTATATCAATCCCAGCCGCTGACGGTTCAATTCTTACCGACACCGCTAATGCTCCTCATGCCAAGAAGGAGACCACCAGCTCAATTTTAAGAGAATAAATTTAACACCAACAGAACCCCATCTCAACGCACTCCAGCTCTTCCACATAACATCATCGAGTGCAAATACCGTATGAATTTTGGTGCAAACAACACGGAGTCGGTCTACAGCCGCTGATGAAGAATGAAATTCAAAATACAATGACGTTCATGTTTTCAACAGAACTGCAGTTAACGATGAGGGTAGCGTGGACTTACTAGGAACGAGAACTGAATTACCTGAATTCATTGCGTCGTCTCGTGAACATCTATGAGGGTCGATTATCATGACGCACATATGAAAACTTCCACGAGTCAAAGATGAAAGGACGATTGGAAAAAGATAAGGAAGGGAGCACCAGTTCCATCAGCTACCAGTTCGACTCTTGATAATACCCTCCATGAGACCAGCAACCCATTACTAAGAGAAGAAATCCAGCATCCATAGCACGACCCCATCCACAAAGCACGCCAAAATTTGATAAGGAAAGGAGAGACGACGCTGTTGCTTCGAGGTTTGAACGACGCATCATGTAGAAGTAGCTTCAAAACAAGCCCGAGCTTGGCAAGACGTCCAGACTCTAGGTTGCATACCATGGTGGGAAACAATGTCTACATCCGCTGATGAAGAAGGGGACATCCAAACCGTCATGGCGGTAATAGTTTACTCATTCTGTCTAATAGTTTTACAACTCTCGATCTTATTTTAAGCATATCCGTGTGTCCCTCCTGAACTATACTAGTGTAACATCAAATGCATATCCCATACGCGCTGATCTTATGCACCCAAAAAATGCATATCGCTAGAAAGTATGTACGCCGCCCTTATAGATAAAGTAGTTAACTAGACATCGTAGTTATCATGACATTTAAGTTTCGAACATGTTTGCTCAAAGGATAAAATCTTTGATAATGAAGTAACGCACTAATATAGCCGTTGGGCAATAACTAAGCCATACATCTATGCCAATATATATATCTCACATAATTATGTGGTATAGAAGTCACCTAGGCGACAAAATGTACCTGCTGCATATTTACCTCTTTTAAAGTATGTTCGCCTGTTGCTCTTGATAACAATCGATTTACTATTACCATTCTTGTAATTGCTATATATAAAAAAAAAAAAAAAAAAAAAAAAAAAAAAATCAAACGCTTTTGACAAAATATATATATTTGAAAAAATTAAAGCCTCCCTCGACAAGAGGTACGAGCAATCAAAAATAAATCCTCTTGCCCTCGACAACCAAGAGGCTTGAGTGTCTAAGAAATCATCCCGCTCTCGACAACCAAGAGGCTCGAGTGTTTAAATCCTCCCACCATCGATAAGAGGGGGAGTGTCAAAATCCTCAAAATCCTCTTGATCTCACTCTTTGAGACTCGAGTGTCAAAATCCTCTTGTGCTCACTCTTTGAGACTTGAGTGTCTAAATCCTCCCACCCTCAATAAGAGGGGGAGTGTCAAAATCCTATTGTGCTCACTCTTCGAGACTCGAGTGTCTAAATCCTCTTGTGCTCACTCTATGAGACTTGAGTGTCTAAATCCTGCCACCCTTGCGAGGGAGAAAACTCTATCTTAAAAGCGGCTCTCCGAAAACTCTATCCTGCCACCCTTCAACCCAAAAGCGGCTCTTACGCCCAAGATAAAAGAAAGAAATAAAGGAGCGGCTCCTGAAGCCCTTAAAAGCGGCTCTTAAGCCTTTGATAAAAATAAATGAAAGAAGAAGCGGCTCTCAAGCCTTTGTTAAAAATAAAGAACAAAGCATCTCTCAAACCTTTGGAAAAAAAAAAAAAAAGCGGAGAACATCTTTTTCTCCCGCCAAGAGACTGTCCGGGTGCCCCCAATTGCGCGGGCGCCCTAATCACATTTCCATGTCGCTCCTAGAAGTAGAACACAATTTCCCAGAGACAAGCTCTCCTGGCGAAATGTCGCGGGCGCCCTACCAACATTTCCTTTGGAAAAAAAAAAAAAAATATCAAAGGGGAGAACATCTTTTGCTCCCGCCAAGAAAAGGTCCGGGCGCCCCCAATGACGCGGGCGCCCTACCCACATTTCCTTTGAAATAAAATAAAATAATAATAATCAAAGGGGAGAACATCTTTTCCTCCTGACAAGAAAGGGTCCGGGCGCCCCAAACTCGAATTCTATAAAAAATGCTCTTACGCCTATGATAATAATAATAATAATAATAAATAAAAGCTGCTCTTACGCCCATGAGGAAACCCGTCCATGAAGAAACTTGCCTCTATCACTAAAAGGCGGCTAGCCTTTGACAAAAGGAAGAGAAAAGGTAGAAACCCTTTATCATCAAATGGAGAAACTTACGCTTTTGACAGAAGAATAGGGAAGCGCCACTCGAACCTCTAACAAAAAGGAAGGGAAGAAAAGAGGGCAGAAACCCTCCGTCTCCAAATGGCGCCCGCAAGCCTTCAACAACGTAAGAGACGCCAAGAAGAAGGCAAGTCGAAGACACATCACACAAGGGGACTTGCAGGAAGAGAGCAAACAAGCCCAAGAGACGCCAAGAAGAAAGCAAGTCGAAGACACATCACACAAGGGGACTTGCAGGAAGAGAGCAAACAAGCCCAAGAGACGCCAAGAAGAAGGCGAGTCGAAGACACATCACACAAGGGGACTTGCAGGAAGAGAGCAAGCCCAACAGATGCTGAGAAGAGAAAAAGTCGAAGAGACGCGCACAAGAGGACTTGCAAGAAGAGAGCAAGCCCAAATGACGCCAGGAAGAGTGCAAGTCCAAAAGACGCCGAGAATAAAACGAGTGTAAGAGACAAGGGGACTTGCAAAGAGCAAGTCAAGACAAGGAAATCTACAAAGAGAGTACAGGTGTTTGAAGACGAGCGAACCCGAGAAAGGAAACATCCTGCCTAGGCGATGAGCTGAGGACACGCCCAGCTGGGAGACTTGTAAGATCAAGAGGCAAGTATCAAGGGAAGGTCGCCTGAGAGAAGCAATAGACTGTTGAGAAGACTAACGCCTTGCCAAAACAGCCAGGGGACTTAATGTAGATACCTGGAAAATGTCAAAGTAGAAGGTCAGCCTCCCCATATCCAAGAAGAGATGCTAAAGAGTATTCCACCCAAGATTGGGGAAATCTCCCCATATCCAAGAGAAAACCCTACACAACGCCCCTTCCCTATTGACAAGCACGTGTGCAGTCCAAATCACGTGAGTTCATGAAGAAGAATCTAAAGTACACTTGTACTATTGTAAGGACAGATGTAGGATAAGAAAAGATAAGAGAGGATGCATGTTGGACATTCTCATTTCAAGAAATGTCTATAAATAGGGATCCTCTCTCAACTAAGAAAAAAGAGCTAACTTCTTGTGGCTAACCATGTACTACTTTCTAGAGTAGGCTTCCGACTCTACTATGATATTTGTACCTATTACACCAAGTTTAGTTTATATCCTTTGTATTTGTTAACCGTTTTGCAAATGGAGCTGGTCACGATCTAGCTCAATGGGCCAAAACTAATTTTAGCAATATGGCTTGGTTTGTACCCCTTTCTGGATCCTGCCTTCTCTATGTAAGGACCATAGGGCATGACATATGTAATTATCTTTTTATTGCTTTTAAAAAAAAAAACAAAAAAAAAAACAAGCAGACCATCAACATTTTGCACTAGCCAGTAGCATGGAAGATTCGGCGAGCTCAATACTTCACGTGTTTTATTTTTTTCTTTCCTTTTCCTTTTATGAAAAATGATGACAAATTTTAGTGATATATTAATAGGGTGTTTTGGATACCATCGGTATTTTCAGAACCATAAGTCAATCTAAGAAGTCATAAGCACAAATAATTTGTTTTTTTTTTCTTCTAATCATTCGAAAAATGTGTTGCCAAATTAACTTCTGATTCTTTTGCTTGTAGAAGTCAAAAAAAGTAACTTCTTAAGCGATATCCAAACAGGATATAAATAAGAATACAAGAATTATCCTTTTTTATACTCTCAATAAAGAAATGTGGAAGATAATCCAACCATTCACATCCACTAATTCTTCTGGAAAGTAATCCATTACATTGGAAACATAATTTGCATCTCTTCAAACATAAGAGCACCAAGTTTACTTTTGTGAATTTTGTGAATTTTTTAAGTAAAGATAAATAAACATTCATAGACAACATTATTTTTTATCCATTAATGAACCGTTAATTACACTGATAACGTTCTTATTATCTCCTTAGAATTATTATCTCCTTCCAAGTGAAGAGAGGTATCTCCTTTCTTATTAGCCCATTTTACAGGTTTTATCATCTGATCCAACTGTGACCCATTTTACAAGTTTTATCTCAGTAGCCCAATACGGATCAACCGTGACCCGATGGCCAGAGACGAGTTTGAATTAGATAGTGAAAGCCCAATAATCCTTCATCTCAGAGATCAAGTTTTTTACATCCTACTGCTCAAGCCCACTCACAACCTCATGCCCCCAGCTGGAAACCGCGCATGGCTTTGGCTCCAACCCCCAAGCTACACTAACTCAAGCTCCCAGCACAAAGGAAGGACAAGCTACAATCTCGTAAACAAGGTTTGTGAATGCACGTGCGCCAGGTATGTTAAAAACCGAGTTATAGATCAAAGTTATATGAGATACCATGAATGTAATGTTACTACCACATTACAATCCAAATCTAAAAGAATCTTACAACGTCTAAGACCTCACAACACCTTTCTTACTTGCCTCCACATCGGGTACCATAGTCTTAACGCCTGTAGCATGCACATCATAAAGCACAACCATCACACAAAGTACAATTCCATCACATGGATTACAAAATGCATGAAACATCATTATCAAAGTTTGACCACAAAAAACTATCTTCAATCAATAACTCACAAACTCTGTCCTCCTTTAGGTAATTATCTATCGTTTTGTAGAAATCGCTTTGTCTTCTGCTTAATTTACAGGTTCCAACCTACCAGATTGCTAGTAGTTACAAAGGCCATCAAGCAAAGCTGTACTCCATGGTGCCAACCTCTGCAAAACCCTCAGCTACTATCTGTCAATCTGCAACAAAACAACAATCTGTACTATCTGAGCAACCCTGACCAAAGATCTCAAAATTCAAATTAAAGTGCTTCACAAAAATACAAATATTCCCTCCAATCCTAAAATTCTATACATAGAATACCATCTCAAGATAACCATCAGAAAAAACATCAATACCCAAATTCCCATGGCCTCTTCCACAGGAACTAAAAATACTGGAAATATAGAAAACCTTGTGAGTCAAATGAACGCCTCTCTAAATTTCCCAGAAGATCTATTCCCAAAAGATTTTATTAATAAAGCCAACATCCTACCCAAGAAAAAGATAGATTGGAAATGGGTCTTCATTGGAAGATACTGCAGCAAAACTTCACATGAAACTAGAACTATAACAAATTTCATCAACAACAAACTGGAGTCGCGCAACGAAATGTGAAGTATCTCTATGGAAGAAAAGAAGAAACTATTACCAAATTCGTCTATCTAGCATGGATGATTACAAGGTTTTTAGAAAAGGAGGAACAAGAGGAAAAGATCTGAATCCAAACAGAAAAAACTCATATGGGAAAGGAAAAGATCTGAATTCAAACTGAAAGCAGTAGATGTTGAGCAACATCCCCAATTGGTTGATCCCAAGATAAAACTATACACCCAATCCAACACTACTGAGAGCCATGCTATGCAGTGGGAAGGGCACCAATCTGCTAAGAGGAGCAATAATCAGACCACTCACATGGAGGAGGAGCCCATAACAGAGTCTACTACTAGCAATCTGATAGGAGCTAACCCCCTTAGCATCACTCAGGTAATCTCTTACAAGCTGACTTATAAAGTTACCATATTTATCATTCTTAACCTGAAATCTCTTAGTTGGGTTGTCCTACTCAGTATCACTAGCCATCCACATATAACTCTAGGATACATAATCATCATATTTGCCTATCCGATCATTTCATACTTTTGGCAATTTTATACAATTATTGCTTGGAATTGTCAAGGCCTAGGACAAAATAACACCATTAGACACCTGGATAATATGCTAAACAAACAACAGCCTAATATTATCTTCCTATCTGAAACCAAACAACAATCTAGAAACCTTAAGAAAATCTTAGGTACCATAGGTGTCACAAATTTTTGGTATGTAGAACCAAAAGGAAAAACCAAATCGGCTAGTGGTTTAGTTCTTGCTTGGAAAACCAATCTAGATGTCACAATAAAAGACTTTTCAGACTACCACATTAGTGCAACCATAAAACCATTACAAGGAGACCCTTGGATGTTTACTGGATACTATGGTAGCCCCTATTCTACTAATGATAAACTTCACTCCTGGAAGATGATTGAAAATACTTGTGCTACTAACCCCTTACCTTGGTTAATCATGGGAGATTGTAATTTTGTCCTTCATGAGCATGAGAAGTTCAGTCAACATCCTATTGATCATGATGAAGCTGAGTTTTTTCTAAACAAGATTGAGGAAGCTAATCTCATTGATTTAAGCTACATTGAATGTCCTTTCACTTGGACAAACAAAAGAACTGGTCCCCAACTCACTGAGCAGAGATTGGACAGAGGTCTAGCTAATGAAGCCTGGTTAGAAATCCAACCTAATACTACCATCTCTAACATCCCAGCCATTGGTTCTGATCACAATCCCATTTTACTCAATACCAACCCCTCTTGGAAACAAGGACACATCCCCTTCAAATTCTTTGGACCTTGGCTCAACCATGATGACTGCAGGAGCATAATAGCTGATTGCTGGAATGTTAACCATAAAGGATCCTTGGCTATAAGAATTGCTAGGAAACTCAGAGATATAAAAGTAAGACTAAAGAAATGGAATAAAGAAGTTTATGGCAACATCAAAACAAATCTGGAAGAAAGCATCCACCACCTTGTTTGGTTAACCAAGAATTAGTTCAACTCAAATAGAGGACAAGACCTTAAATAAGCTGTTTATGGGTGAAAACTATTCCTGCCGGATTTGGTAATTTGGGGTGTGTGGATGAGAAATGAATCTAAACCCTAAACAAATGCACTGCGCGGTGAGTGCTTGTAGATTCGGAAATCAATCTGTGCAAGTCCGGCCTAAACCAAGAAATGGTCGTTCCAGACTTGTTTCGGTCACAAAGTAAAGGAGATGGGGTTGATCTTAGGGAGGGAAGCGAAGAAGGTGTTGAGAATGTGAAGGTGTTGGCTATGTATGACTTGTATCAGAAAGATGAACTGGCTTGCAGGGTGTAAGCTATCAGTTCCGGTGTTTGAATACAATTGTATCAACACTTGCCTCTGTTGTCTGGACTTGTTCCTTGTTGTTGTGGAAATAGGGAGGAGAACCTATTTATACAAGTCATTTGAGCCCTATTCACGTCTCTCATGGGAAGTGGAGGAAGTGGAGTGATGGAGTAGTGGAGTTGTGTGTTGGTGTCACACGACCAGTCTTGCCCACTTCTCCTGTCACCTCTAACAGTCCATGACTTCCTAACACGTTCTTGTGATGGCGCGTTGCACGCTGCACGCTGTAAACTGCCAGACCAATACCCCAGTATGTATCCCCCAGTTTGTGACATGATTGATGTCTGGAATGTGTGGATCATGGTACCCACAAAAGTAGCATGTAATGCTAAACTGAATACTTGTGTTATTCAGGAAGTTGATACTTGTGAAGTATCATGTGTATTTTATGCAGGTACTGCATCATGGTGTGGTAAAGTGACGGGTGATGACGCCTCACTGACCAATTAACTCTTGACCAGGGTTGTATAACCAAGCTGGTGAAGTTGGACGGATGAGATGATCTTTGAGACACTCATCTGCGACCTTTAATGGAATTAAGGTTTTTGAAGAGGTGCGCAAGCATCACTCTTCAGCTTGGTCGAAACCAAGCATGGGATACAATTTTGACAGTGCCGACCGTGTATGTGTGTAGACAACATGACGGTGTAGGCGCCCATACCTCATTGTCTCGTGAAAGTGTGATCTGGGCCACTCAATTCATCCGGTGAAGTTGGGTGGTCGAGATCAATTTGCAACAGAAATTTGGTGCCGCAAAAAGCCGCACATCGTGCCATCTTCAAGCGCGCGTTCCAAGACAACCAACTCTTGGTTAGTCTTGGTCGGTCGGCCTGGAGTGTAGGTGGTAGGCTGGTGTTCACGCCTATACCTGACTGTCCCACGAAAACGTGATCTAAGCCACTCAAATCGTCCGGTGAAGTTGAGTGGTTGAGATCAGTTTGCAATTCGGGAAGTGTGACCACGCTAGTTTGGACACGCGTTTTGGGATAGCCAGCATGATATGCCTTGGCCGATCAGGTGAGGGGATAGACGGGCCCACGGTGGTCATCTTTGGTATGACCGGACCTGTTTAATCTAACTGGGACCCTCCATTCGTGCCGGAGAAGATGGACGCTCGTGATGCTCAAAACCCTAATTTTGGGTTCCAAGGCCGTGCGTCATGCTTGATTCGGGCGTTCGGATCGAGATGACCAACCATGGTTGGTCCTGACCGATTGGTCAGGTATGTAGGCGGGCCCACGGTGATTGTGTTGACATGCTCTGGGCCCTTTGAATCTGCATCTACACCCTCCATCTATACCTGCGAAGATGGATGGTTGAGACTGTTTTGTGACACATGTAATGTGCCGCAAACCCCAATTTAGGGTTTCCGTCCATACTGCTCTGGTTTGAACGTTTTGGCAAGCTAGGCCAATCTTTGGGGAGGCCGACCATGCGGGGTCCGCGTTGGTTCGACAGTGAATATTCCATACCTGCTTGGGGTTATGGAATTGATCTGAGTCATCCAATCATGCTGGTGGAGTTGGATGATCGAGATCATATCCAGATTGATACGGACAGTCTGGATGCTTAATCGGGCTAGTATAACACACCGAGAGTTCTCAATCGGGCTAGTATAACACACCGAGAGTTGCAACCTATACGAGTATTTCGTACATGCTTTCATTATAATGCTTGGAGGTTCGTGTTGCTCTGCTGAGAGCAACACTCAGTCGTCATGCCGCACTGATAATGAGTACAGGAAATACAAGGCTGCTTGCGCATTAATCAATAATGCTATAAATTCACAGGGTATATGGGATTGTTGCTACATGCTCCAACCTGGATGAATTTCATGTATTCACAGAATGGGATTGTTGCCACATGCTCCATTCTCGGTGAATTAAGTGAGGGAGTATCCAACACTTATTAATGGCTTTATCTTTTACAAGATGTCAGCGCATATTTTTCTGGCTTTTACAATTTTAACCTTAAATGAAAATCCACCATCAACATTAAGTCCCATGCCTAGCACATAATGGTTACACCATTGTGGGGTAGGCATGAGATGGTGACAGTTAAAGACAAAGCTTATGAGACAAAGTTAGATGTTATCAGGAGAGACGGGTCATCCTGTCCTTGGAGCATGTCACGTTCAAGAGGCATCTAGGCGAGTGTTCCCCTAGCATGATGTCGGTCTTGCCTGCTTTGATGGACTGTTACGCCTGTTTCGTTCGTGGTGCTACTTCACCTGCTTGATCTAACGTGGGCTTGATGTGCCTGTTTTGGTTAATCGTGGGTCCGCTGAGTCTGCTTGATCGAACGTGGGACCCGATGTAAGCATGCTTGATTCGAACATGGGCAGATGTGCATGCTTCGATCAAACGCGGGACCACCGTGTACATGTTTCAAACGTCGGCCATGTCCTGCGCCTACTTTGACCGCATACGGTTGATGTAATTGCTCGAGTGTCATCTTGCTACTTCGACCAAACACCGAGGCCAGCTAGCTTGACTAAACACCGGACTTGATGCTTTGACCAAACACGGCCTTGATGTTTGCTTTGCTCGAACGTGGGACCCGATGTGAGCAAGCTTGCTTTTTAAAAAATGAACCTTGTGTGCTCAAATGTAAATGTGGGTCCTGTAGAAAGCGTCGAAGCAGCTTCTGGAGCAGGCCCGGGAGAGCGTTGAAGTGTTGGAGATGAAACGCCTTCTTCTGGAGAGAGAGCTTTGATTGGGGACGGCTGTGTCTGCTTCGACCAATCTTGGGCTGGGATCAAGTGGGACCCGCCGCGTGCCTGACTGAACGTCGACCCTGTGTTTCGACTGAAAACCGTCCCCTGCTGCGTGCGCTGTTTTATTCGAATACCAGCCTTGTGAATTTGATCAATACAAGACTTGAAACTTGAGCAATACCGGACTTGTGACTTGATCAATACCGGACTTGTGACTTGATCAACACTGGACTTGAAACTTGAGCAATACCGGACTTGTGACTTGAGCAACACCGGACTTGTGACTTGATCAACACCGGACTTGTGACTTGAGCAATACCGGACTTGAGACTTGAGCAATACCGGACTTGTGACTTGATCAACACCGGACTTGAAACTTGATCAATACCGGTGTTTGGACCCAATACCAGCCTTGTGTACTCCAACGTGAATGTGTGTTCTGTCGTGTGTGACTACACATCTCACGCGTTTTTATACAAGTACTGACTCATGTCTTTTATTGTAGAATGAAGAAAAGAACTCTTGTTGAGATGTCTTCTGGGGATAATGCTGGTGCCAAGTCAGGAGGTGTTGACAGCTTCAAAGATATGCCGAATATTGATGATGAGTTGTTCACCGCGCCCTTTCAACTATATGAAAATATCCGTTCCACAAGATAACCCTTCTCCTATCGACTTCAAGGTTTTTCATGCTCATTACCGGGCCCTCATGAAGGATGGATGAGACGTATGTTGAGCAATGGGAACATCAAAGATAACTTGACCAGAGCGCAGATTATTGATGCAGCTTGAGTGTTGAAACAACTCGAGAGGATGTTAAAGTGGTTTCTGGTGCGAACGTTGAGGTGGATCCTGGAGAGAGTGTTGAAGAAAGATTCTGAAGCGAACGTCGGTCCCGAGAGAGAGCGTTGAGGCGGCTCTTGAATAGACCATTGAAGCGGCTCTTCGCTAGAGGGAGAGTTGAAGTGTTTCCCTCTTCGATTCGATTTACTCTTGCGAATTCCATGCTTCTTGACTGACCATCTCTCTCATGTTGAAGAATTCCTTGATCGATGGTGAAGGAACTTCATGCTTGAGCCTCGAGTCCCCAAGCGTGGTTTACATGGTTTGTTCGTAGTGGTTGTTGTCGAGCCAGATATGGAATATCTTGGACATTGTTTCATCATTGTGGGAGTCGTGCATGTGGTACTGGAGTTGGAGTTGACGGACGCGCAGGATGTTGTATCTCGGTGGTTTTCCTCTTGCTGCTTCAGGAACTGCTTACATAAGACTGAAGGTTGTATCGCCTGTTGGTGAGATATATGCCCCTACAAACATTATGAGGCTCTTCATTACCGGCAGGCCAGGTTCTTTCTATCAGGGCATATGTTGTTGTAGATGAGCGTTCAACATCTCCAGAGGATGACCAAAAGCGCGGATTCTCCAACATAACATGATAGACATGTACCACTGTCTGATAAAGTGACTCGCCCGGATCTTGTTCGACCACTGTCTGATAGAGTGACTCGCCCGGATCTTGCTCGATATGATGCGTGGACATCGTTATCTTCTTGAGGCTGCTCCCTTGAGGTATCGGCTCCAGTGGAAGATTGCCGTGATAAAGCGTTGATACGTTGCACCGGCATTCTTTAAACCAAATGGCAGTATGGTATAATAAAAATTTCCGAGAGGAGTTCGAAAAGCTATCTTACTTGCATCATGCTCGTACATCCTTATCTGGTTGTAGCCGCTACATCCATCCATGGAGGAGAACATGCCGTGTCCGCTGGTTGCATCTATTAACATGTCGATGTTAGGTAGAGGAGGATCGTTTTTGGAGCAGCACCTGTTCAAGTCTCTGAAGTCTATGCAGCACCTGATCTATCCATTTTCCTCGTGTCTGAACTACAACTGTTTAACCGAATTGGATCCAGGTATGACATGTAGATGATGGGTGACCAATTTTCATCTAAATCCGGCATTTCTTCATATCTCCAAGCGAATATGTCCTGGTACTCTTTGAGAAGTTCCACGAGCTTCATGCGTTTATCCGTACACAAGGTTGAGCTGATAGAGGTAGGCCTAGGAGATTCCTCGACGATTTCAATCTCATCAGTTGTGGAGTTGGTGCCATCTTGCAGCTGTTGTGGAGCATCTAGCACTTGTTCTTGAGGTTCGTTGATGTTGTAGCATTCCATTGGGTGGAGAGACTGGGTAACAGTCTCCCCTGCTAATTGATAATGGCAGTGTCGGTATACCGTTTTCCCTTTCTGGTCACCACTCGCCACAAAAGTTCGTTCCCTCTTCGTGTGAACGTGGGTCGTGGCTTCAAGTATCAATCAATTTCAATCAACAACCAAAGGTCGGATTTCCAGTTGATTGATTCAAACGCACAACCTGTGATATTTCTATTATATAACAAAATATACCGCGGAAAAGAAATAACACAGACACCATAATTTTGTTAACGAGGAAACCGTAAATGCAGAAAAACCCCGGGACCTAGTCCAAATTGAACACACAATGTATTAAGCCGTTACAGACACTAGCCTACTGCAAACAAACTTCGGTCTGGACTGTTGTTGAACCCCAATCAATCTCACACTGATCCAAGGTACAGTTGCGCTCCTTACGTCTCTGATCACAATAGGATACTACGCAGTTGATTCTGATCTCACCCACAACTAAGAGTTGCTACGACCCAAAGTCGAAGACTTTAATAAACTAATACGTTACAAGTATTTATTCTTGAAAACAATGAAAATACAGAATTTGGGATAATATATGATTTTAAAGCGCAAAAGATGAGTTAATTACCAATAAAAAGGTGTAGAAATATGCACTATTTGGCACTCATCAGAACTTTTTTTTTTTTGGTTTTTTAATAAAGAGGTGTTTAGAAGGTATACTATAAATCAGGTTTTGTTTCGCTGGGAGAAAATTATTCACTTATAATGTTGTGCTCGATTACTCTATAGCTTTGTAGATACTCTTTTCTTCTTTTAATATAATCTTCTACTCAAAAAAATAAATATAAATTACTGCTACTTCTTTCCGCCACAAAAATTATATTTGGTTTTGATTCGCTTCGGCTTAGATTCTTCAGCTGTTATTGTTTTCATCCTCCCCCACTTAACACCAGTCTTTGGAACAAGGAGTGGGATAAAATGAAGTACATAAAGTCGGCATCTTCCCACCCAAAGTTGGAAACGACTTCAATCAGCATCTTCTTCGTGATTACCATAGAACCTTCCCGGGCATTATACCAATCCACAAAATTCATGATATGTTTCGACTACATGGTAGTGAAATAAAAACAAAATAGGTGAGATAATGTATGTATACTGGTCCCGAAGTAAAATGATTACCAGCAAGCAAACATATATCCCAAATAGTTGTTATCTTTTAATTTGGGGTGGTGTTTTAAAACTAAGATCGAATCACACAAATGTGTGTAAAATCTTACCACGATTTTCTTGTGCTCAATTGGTTCGGAATTTCACCGCCCTAGATGATAAGTTTATTCATGTGGACAGTTGCAAATGTGAAACTAATTCTAACCATTACGTGTATTCAAAAGATACTCCAATACTTTCTGCCACCCTTCCACATCCAAGTAACTTCTGGGAGTCTTGTTCTAGGCACTTATACATGTATTTTATTTTATTTTTTTTCTAATTTTCTTCGCATCAACTTCAAAAATAATATACACTTTCTGCTGGTGGTAACCAAGTTGACGTATGACTCTAATCGGATTGAAGAGGATGTACCCACCACAATAAAACAAAGGTTCATGGTACATAGAAATTGGTTCTTTTTCATAAGCATCTCTCATTACAACAGAAGGTCAAGTTGGACATTCTTGTTGTCTTCCCACTTCAAGTGATCCAACGACGCCTTTATGCACACTAAGTCTCGAGATTGGTGGTACGAGGACACACCCTGTGATTTCTACTGCATTGCAATTGGCAATCATACAGCCTACACTGTTTCGCTTGTCATGAACCTCTTTATCAATCCTGGAAAAGGTTTGTATATCCAAACCTATATACATACGTCATAATTAATCCATCATTGCATAATTATCAACCACATAGTAACCAAATAAAAAACTAATAATCAAGACTGTACAAATCAATTCTGTCATACTTAAGGGTAAAACTATACACAGAGATACCACAATACAATTATAAAAGAGATCAAAGATTTCTTACTTGGAGAAAATTTATATTACCACCCATTTGCCGATACTTTTTTGAGAAGCTTCTCTCAAATTCTTGACTAAAAGCAATGCAAGCAGTGCCCCATGAATACATACTAACATCATAGATATTTTGAAACAATTAAAAGGTATCTGACATCCACCAAGTTCCATGTTTTGTCCAGAAATATTGTTGTACCAAGTACAAACATTAAGGACGCAGTAGCAGTCCACTTAATTTCTCATGGGGATAGAGGAATCGGTGTTTTCACACTCCCCTTAAAACGATCCTCAATTTTGTTATCCTGAAGAATTTCAATCTCTTTTTATTATTCTTAGGTTCTTCATCCGGGTTATCTTTAAGCAATTTAGCAGTAGCCTTGAATTGAACCTCTATTTCAGCGTCATCTCATCCAAGCAAATTCAAACCAAAGTCTTTCAGGGGTTTCTAATCAATTTTGGGGTCGTACCCAACATCTATCGACTCTCTCCAACCATGGGTAAACCCAAAATGCAGAGATGGAAACTCTAAAATTCTCCTGATGGACAAATTTAACTGCGCTATATAATCTCGAATCATGCACAATCTCTTGAACCACCACAGATTCTTCGTCAAGCGGCCAGCTTGACATTGTCTCGTGTAGATTGCGGAGCTTCAAAATTCTTGCGCCACGTTCAGGATTCTACACAGTAAAAACACGTAAGTGAATACGTGTAATATGCCTAAGAAAATTTACCAAAAAAAAAAAACAAAAACAACAACATCGCCATTACCGGGTGACGCCAAATTTCAACAGCGATGTGGTCTTCGTATCCAAGTAGGACTTCACCATTATCACTGGTTAACGCATGACCGACCTCTTCAATTGGCAAAATCTGGTTAATAGTGTTTCTTTTTTCTTTTTTCTTTTTTCTTTTTTGGACCCTTCTTCGACCCCCTTTACTGAATCTGGTTCCTCACTTAGTTCCTCGTAAACTTGGTAATCAAACTTATATGACTATTGTTCCTCATTAAATACTTTCAGTTTCACCAATATTAGGCCGTGAAGGTTGAACATCATTCAGCTGGGAAAACCCTTACTTTTCTCTCTCTTTCCCTTTCTTTCTCTCCTACTCCTCTTAACGAAAACCCTTACTTTTGTTGCCGCCTCCTGCTCAGATCGGCTCCTTTGGAGCAGATCTGAGCAGCCTTGTTCCCCTGTTAATCTTCAGTTTTGTTTATGGGTTAATGCTAGCATTTTTTTTTTTCAGTTATGTAGTGTTTTAATTTCTGTTCATGGGTTGGCTTTTGCTGTATTGCTTTTTTGGATTTGTTTGTTTGGGTTTAGGGTTGTTTGTGCTTCTATGTTTGGGGTTTTGATGAAGAAAATAGACCGTCGATTGGCATCATTCTCAACTCCGTCCTACAGGCAAAGTGCAATTTCAGCATCAACTCCGGCGGCTTTGTTTACATCGGCGTTTTTCATCAGCTGTGAATATACTCTGGTTCTTCAATCAGGGTTTATTCTTGATCTATCAACTGAATCAATTTACATTTCGGCTATTAGAACTAGTTTTAGGGTCTTCAGGTCTGCAATGGTGTTTTCTTTGATGGCTTATGTGCTAATCTTTGTCATGAGATTCTTATGTTCGGGTCACTATGTGTTTGATACTAGCCCCAAGTGTGGTAAAGATCTCTGCTGGCAGGAACAGCAGCTCCGAAGTTTATTCCGGCGAGCTACTTATGTTCCGGCAGGCAAAGTTTCTGATAAATCGTTCTTGGAAGGTCTTGGGATTCAGATAAAAATTAAAACTTGTTCTAGGGTTGTGGATCATGCATCAACGATCCAAGCTCTCCTGTATTTAAGCGGGTGTTACTGTTACTGTTACTATGGGTCTCTCCCGTGTTTAATCGGGCGTTACTGCTACTGCTACCGGTTTCTGGTATACGTGATTCTGTTAACTGAGATTTTATTGTTGAAGATTCGTCACTTGGTCATGTTTGAAAGTCACTTGCAGTTTGGTCCTGTTCTTGTTTTGTGTCCTGGTTTAATACCTGGTTTATCTATTAAAAAAAAGGTATATTGGCAGGGAACCAAGGACTGATTTATTAAGTAAACAGAGTGCAAGCAAAATGGTGATTTACACGTTCACAGCAACTTTATGCGACATTTAGGAAAGTGGGATGTGATGGTAAGTGTTTGATCGTAAATTGGTAGCTACTGAACTGTGATAACGATAAACGAAAGACAAAAATATACTAACAGATGTAGTTCATGGCCAAATGAGCTCAATTAGATTGGTAACTTGGTTGTTTTTGCATCTTGTGCGATTTTTTAAGGGGCTTACTAGCTGGTTCTTCAAATTAAGAGAATCAACAAAACCAGATAGATAAAAAGAAAAGATTTTATATTCCACTCTATGTCTGATAACATCTTCCATCATCATACATCTAAATATTTATATTTTCAGAACCTCCATGATCATATTTCAAACCCTCCCCTCAAAAAGAAAAATAGAACCTAACAGACATGGATTATAACAAGGTAGTAGTAGCAGTAGTAGTACTATGGTGCAACAGGGAAATAACTACTATTTGTCCTATGATAATATTAATATTCAGCAACAACTACCTATGATTTCTACTACTGCTACTACATTCTTTTTTCATGGTTCTACACAAAAAAGCAAAAGGAGTATATAACTAATAAGCCATTTCTTTTCTTTCCTTCATCGTCTCTTAACCTTCTTTTTCTTCATGGTTTGCTAGAATTGGCAGTGTTAGAAGTAGAGCTGAGATTGAGATCAGGAAGAGGGTTGGAATTGTTTTTCTTGTTTGATGATGACTTTGACAGTTTCTGTTTGAGTTCAGTCAAAAGTGCTTGATTTTCTTGATTGAGGAGCTGAGCTTTCTTCCTAAGCCTTTCATTCTCTTGGATTATGTAACAGTTTTGCAAGTAAAGCTTTGAGTTCAATCTTTCCATGACTTCGAACCTAAACACAACAAATACATAACAAAAAGGAAATGCATTAGTACTCCAAATATAAATAACAAAACTTGAACAAACAACAACATTCAAATTGTAAGAAGAGAATAAATGTTTTATTTTTTTCCTTCAAAACGCATTAAATTTGAAAAATCGTCCAAGGAAAGAATAAATGTCATGACGGATTGGAATGGAATATGGAAGATTTTTTGGCTAAAGAATCTAATGAAATATAAAAAAAATATTCCCCTCCCCTGTTTTAGAAACACATTCAACCCAAAAAAATTGGTTTCATCAATCTCTATTATACGAATTATTAACATTGTGGGTCTTGTTTTCATGAATATTCAGATATGTTTATAACAGGATCGTCTAAATAAACTATTGCAAGAAACAGAGGATGACAAAACCAGATAGAAAAGAACACATTATAGAGAAAATGTCTAGTTAATATAATAGGAGGAATTAGAGATTACCACTATATACAAAGACTCTGATTTTTCTATTTGAGATTAAAAAAACTCAATGGGGAAAGGAATCATCTAAGAAAAACAGAATATATGAAGGTAGAATAAGAAGAAACAAACAAAGAAATAATAATTAAAGGATATACTCAATAATAAAACCAGGAAGAAAGATTAAAAAAGAATAGAGTATTGCAAGGAAACTCCTTTGCTTTTACATAAAAAGAAAAAGAAAAGAAGATAGAAAATTCATTCACCTTTTTAATGTGTTGGAAGTTGTTAGCTTTGTTGTTTATGTTCCGGTAACTAAGCAAGCAAGTAAAAACCAGCAACAGAAGGATAGTTATTGATTTTTTTTTCCTCTCAAGTGAAAAAGAAAGGAAGATTGGATTGGGTAGAGATCTGATGAATGGGTGCCAATATTTATAGTGAAAGAAGAAGCAGCTAGAAAGGTATGAAGAGGATTGAGTAGAGGAGGAGGAGGAAGCGGTGGTGGTGGGATGGAGGAGACATGCCTAGTTCTGCCACAACAATCATGCATATTTTTGTAAGCACGGAAGGCGGCCGGTAGAGGCAAGGATTTAATGGTGTATAATGATTATGATGAGCTCAATTTGTGCCAGTAGAGAGAGAGAGAGAGCGAACAAGAAACAATAAGAACAATTAGAAGAAGAGAGATTCACTAGGAAAGAGAGAGGATTTGACGCGTAGGAAAAAGAGATGGCGTCATGTAAATGATGGTAGTATGGCAGTCAAGGGTATTACGGTAATTAGTTTCGGTGATTTTAACTCACTTCTCTCTCTATATGATGGTGGGCTATGTGTCTCTAGTCTCGGCCAGGCCGTCCGAAGATTCGCAATGATGGTTAGATTTTTGGGCTCAAAACCGACGCACCCCCATCATCACCCCCACACCCTTGACCTTCCTTCCATTCATGCTCTTTTGTTTTTTCTTCTAATCTCTTATCTCACTATCAAAACTTAAACCGTTAGAACCTAGTCCACAACCGCAAGTCAAGCTTGTTTATGGCAAATATTCAAAAAAAATAATTATAAATTAGTATATTTATTTTTTTAATAGCTTTAAGTTGGGTTGATACTTTGTTTTGGAAGATTGTGTGGCTTTGAGACGCTTACAAGATTATGTGCAAATTTTGGTCATTTTTGGTTTGTCGATAGTCTTACCTCGTGATGCTCGTTTAAGAAAGAAGTAGAAGGGACAAGGTTTTAGTCTCTTTTTTCCCTTTTATTTTTGTATTCAAGGGGCTATATATATAAGAAGAACAGGTATCAGAAAGGTTGCAGCACAAAAAGACATAAATACCCCTGTTGGGTTTATTTTTCCAATTGTGGCGGTAATAATTGATGATGTTATCTTGGTTTACGTTATTATAGCTAGTAATGATAGTTGCTTAAAAAATATACTGTGGTGATTGAGAGTTACTTATTGAGATGCATAAAATTGAGATTTTTGAAAAATTTGTTCAAATGAACCATATAAGTTATGAGTGCTTAACGTGAACATCATGTTTGCAGTTTTGGAAGAAAATAAAAAAAATTGGACGTTTTCTGGTGTGCATTCATTCATTCACTCACTCATATGGGATGTTGGCGTTTGAAAGTTGTTTTACAGGGTTATAGTTGTCCTTTAAATTTGATGCCTCGTGGAGCTCGTTTTGAAGAGTCTCATGATCTTGTTGTTTTTTTGTTTCGTATAAGAAAGTTTGGTTTACCTTTCAAGGAGCTTAAATGGCTATCTTGTCCCTGTTGGTTCATTTGCTTGATTTGCACAAAAGTAATGCTATATATATATATATATATATAAAAGTATCACTTTTCCTAAAACGAAGGTAGTATATTTTTGAACAACCAGTTTTAGGGCGTATAAGCTTGTAAAATCAAAGCGCAAGAAGTCCATGTCTGTCAACGAGGACAATGCAGTACCGAAGGGACATAGTATAAGTTACCAAGGTTTTGGATGGCGCGGAAAATGCTTTGGGACACATTTCTTTGTCCATGACAGCTGGAGGGCTTGACAACAGTTCACTTCACTTTCCAAGTCACTTCTCAACCTTGCGTTACACCACCCGAACATTTTGTGCACCTGCAAGCGCAATCCCATATGAGAGTTTTAAGCATGAAAATGCTGGATTGACTTCATAAGGCGAATTTTAAAGACGGAAATCCTAATTTTTAGGATTTGAAAATGCTAGACTAACTTTGGGATTTCTCCAGGAGAATGCAGCTACAGAAACAAAAAGAGAAAGACCCACTCTAACGGCACACATCCAAATGATAGAGCAACTGTTAAAGGCCATCCGATTTCCCAGACAAGAAATCACAAGACAAAATGCGGTGCATCCAGTATTACTGTTTAGGATAAATGCAAACATCTGACAATGAAATTAGACAAGCATTTGGAGCCGCATATTATTTTTAAACTCGATTGCATATATGCCTAAGTATATGATGATGTTTTGGGTGCTAAATTGGCAATTCCATGTACAAACCCACTCCCCGGACTGGTTCTCCAACCTTTTTAATATTCGACTAAAGATAAACCAAATACTTTATCACTTAAATCGGTTTACCTTTTTGGAGAAAAGGGCGTTTCTGGAAAAAGAAAGACACAATCCACATAAGGGTACGGTACAATCTAGTAAACGGTTGCATCTGCCAGACAACTAGGTCCACTGAACAAATGGACCACATCAAGATTGTCATGTCAGATAGTAGCAGTAGTATAGACCAAAATGATTTTCTAATATTAACCAGTCAAAATGTGAATAGAGTTTTTGAGAGTTATAGAGTCAGCGTAACGTGCAGGGGCACAGGGAAGTAGCAGGGAGATGATGATCATCAACGGGCTTTGGCCTTCAATCTTGTTAGATAGTACTCGTATAAATTTTGAGCTGAACTTATAATGATGGCAAGAAATCCTAATTATAGTTTTCTTTTACTTTTTTGTAACCCTTTTCCCTCAACTTTTTACATCTTTAATAAACATTTTCTTTTTCAAGCAAACGTGTGTGTGTGTGTATCTGGTATATCGCTGCTCTGCTTCATTGTGTTTGAACGAAATAAATTGAAAGGTTTGCTTTTCTGATCTAAATAAATTAGGGTTAGGTTTTTCATAAATGTAGGGCGTATTGATGAAGAGATTTTGCATGGTATCTACCGAGAAGAGCAGCACTCAAGTGCAATCCATCAATCTTTACATTTAACTACATTTCATCATTCATGGCTATAATGGATGAGAGAGATGTGTAATTTTATTTTTAATTTTTTTTACTTTTATTGTAGGTAATAGATGGATTGATACCAAACCCAAACAAGGGAGGAGGAAGGCATATGACCTCATCAATAGTGCACCCATCAAAACATCTTACTGTCTGCTGAGGGGGCCATTAAATCATATCCCATAATAACACTGCATGGTGAATCATGCCATGGAACTTGCATTATTAGGATTTCTATTATGACCCTCTTAAAACCCTAAAACCTTTCATCCACTACACTAGTACTGATGCAACAGATAGGGGTTGGGTAGATGATGAGATCCAATTGTATCACCAAGTGATGTATCTGGGGTTTTGCATGATTATGGTACACAATATACACCAACCAGTCCAAGTTCAACTTGGGAGGACCATTTTCAAAGAACAATCAAGTAAAACTGTCACCAATTTCACCTTAGACATGAGTAGGTTAGGCAGAGATTATTATTATAACAGAAGAAACACCATAATTACTAGCAACCAGCAAACAGCTCACTTATTTGACATTTTAGGATTGAAGGAAAACTCAAATGCGTAATTATGGTTCTAACCCCAAACCAGTGAATCAAAGAAACCATACATTCCACCACCAAATGTCTTAAGATTTTAGGCCGACCCTTTGTGAGATTTGGGATCGGATAATCGCATACGGCCCTGTCAAGGAGACGACTAGAAAAAATATTCTTTAAATAATCAAGTGAAGAGAAACTAAAAATGGAAGGGAATGGAAACTGCAGAACATATTAAAGATAACACTTGAGACTAACAACCCATACATACATTCTTCGTTTTGGTTGTTTCATTCTCTGTTTTGGTTAAACACTTGGCTACTTATTCATTACATCCATTATTGTCTAGGCACACAAATGAAAGCAAAAAAGAAAGGTTAAAATTACTACTGGAACCAGAATTGACATGGAAACCATAGCTGAAGGAACATATAGCTTGAATTCTTTTCATCAAGTAAAATACCGCAACACCCATAACAATGTCAATGCTTTTTTTGGCATGGCAAACCCGAGTTAGTTCTGCTTCGTTTGTTGCTTTCTATGGAAGTCTTTAAGAAGTACACATTATTAAAGATCAAAGGTAGATGGCACAGTCTCATTTCAAGTACTGCTTGTTGGCAAATTCAGCAAGTGGACTAGGTGACTTGGCTAGTGGTAAATTTCTAAGTGTGCTGCTGGTGTGGTCCCATGGAATTCACAAAACTAATCTGTAAAAGACTTCACCTGAAATTTCCAAAACTAAAAATGGGGGAAGGCTTGCTCATGTATGTTGTCTCATTTAATTGGATGTCTACATGGGCTTGGCCATATATTACCTTGTCCAAAAGGTACTTGACATGGCTTCAGAAACTCACTCATCTGAACAATCCTGATTTTCTTGTAATACCTGACACCACATTCTCCAAACTTTGCAGCACTGAAATGATACGTATATTCTGATTCCCTGCAAATAATATAGACAGTTAAAATTGTGCAACTAATCGTGCTAACAAGGCAAAAGTGATAAAAACTCAAGAAGCAACAGATAAATAAAGGTTATAAATGTTTGACAACAAACCTTCATGGTAACCATGTTCATACATGCGAATTGTATATTCTTCTTCCTAATTTGTCATCATCAACAGTTTTAAAGCAAAGCTCTCTAAGAGCTCGCCCCATTGAAAACGACTACATTAAGGTCAAGCTTCTCCATATAAGATGTAAGAAGCATCCTTGGGATCAAGGTTGACAGAGTGGCATATGAGAAGTCCAATGTCGATGCCCAACTCTAGCCAACCTTGGATCCTTATGCCTGCACTTTTGCCAGATCAAGAAATAGGTGCCAGGATGCAACCTTAAAACGATTTTGTGCTTCCATCTGTACTGGCAAAGTGCAGGCATGGCCCAAGCCCCTCACCGGGGCCGGGCTAATCCATAACTCGCTTCAGGTTGCTGCTGATGTTGCTGCAAGTTCCACAAGAAATACATTAGAGAAAGAACATCCATAAAATGTATAATTTGAATAATAGCAAATACGCCCAATTAGAAGTTCTTCGGCTGAAGGGTTCTCTGAGAATTTACATAGCACATATTGGTACAGGACGGGGCAAGTGAGTTAGCAGTAGCACCAAATCCACTGTCCTTGTAGCTTATTGAGAGAGAGGAAGTGATGATGTGATTAGGAAAGATCAAACAATGCCATGCATATAGTTAACATTAAAGTTCCCTGCAACTATGTCATCCTTGGTCTATGGCACCTATAGAGGCTCTCAAAATCTCACTGGAATAACATTAAAGTGATGATGACTCCCTAAACATCTTCACACCCTCAAAATATCATACTTGCGCCTTAGCACTCCTTTTAGCACTGTCTTGCTTGTGAACATTTAATCATACACTATGACATAGGCTCTTCTGAAAGTTGACCAGTGGCATTATTTTTTCCCAAGTGTTCCAATACGAGGTGAACAATGAACAGCTCACCTAGTAGCTCACCACTCAGATATGAGCCCAAAAGAATAATATTCATCATGTCATTTAGACAGTTTGTCAATATTATAGATGACTTTCAAAAACAAATCCTAGTAATATTTCACATAATAATAACAAAACAAAAAAAGAAAAGAAAAGAACACACAAAACCTACTAGATGGTACAAAAACATGAATAAGTAATGCACTTGCATAACTAGCAATTCTTCCTCCATACACAAAATCAAAAATTCCCTTTGAACTTTTATTGTTGAGCAAATCGAGACTAGGATCATGCAGAAAATAATATAAATTTACATGTCTACCTGTGCAAAAGGTTGGTGCACGTGTTCATGAGGATTGATAAATTGCATTCCAGGTCGTGGAGGACAAGGGTAATGAGAGGAATGCATATAGATGGGAGAGGTGGACTGAGCACCAACATGATTAGGGTTGAAAGGTCCCATCATTGTCTCAGGAGGGCCATACCCAATCCCAGGTGGTGTTGATGCCCCAGTCCAAGAACCATGTAGATGTTGAGGAATTGGCCGGGCTTGGTGCTCAGTAGGAATTTGAGGCCGATGGACTGCGCCAAGCTGTGGGAATTCAGTGTTGTAGTTGATGACAGGGGCGTACAGGGGCTGCATTGTGTATGGTCCTCCGCTAAAGCCAAACCCAGGGTCAAATCTTTGCATATACCTACAAAAGCCAACAATTATTTATGTACATTATTGGTTATTGATACTGTTCAAAATTTACCCAGACATGATAAGCACCGCCTTTTCTCTAAAAGAATAGAGGTTATCTCTATAGCAAGTATCTTTCCCAGAATTTTTGTCACAAAACAGTTGAAGACGGCTATAAAACACATGTAATAACTACAATGCTCACTAGGCCTGTACCCTAGCAACAGAAGGGTACAGGCCTACAACACTTCACTATATTACACAATATTGTCAAACAAAACACATGTAATAACTACAATGCTCCGAAAATAAAGAAGCAAAAAAAACAAGGCAGTAGAGTCAGAGCACCAAAGCCAGTCAGTCAGCCTTCCTTACATAGCTGTGCGAACAGAGAAATTATAGTGCTGGATATTTTTGCATACATCTGATGGAACTGACTCTTTAATGGATATAACATAAATGTATGTGATCAGATGGGTGTCTTCCAACTCTCACAAATCCAATGTAAAATAAAATGTAATGGGCATAACTGCGACTTGTTCCACACAAGTTTAAATGTGACCGATACTCTGTGCAAAATAGAACCAGAACCCAGATAACTAGGCATGCTTGAATCTGCTTAACAACCAAGCAGATGCTCGAACTCTATAAAGTCAAAATTCTCCAAACATAATGCTGACCGAGGGTACTAACTGATCAACATACCTGTCATAACTCCTGTCGTAATCGGGATCTTTACGATCAACATCACGATCCCGAAAGATAGCCACTCTGCTGTTTGATCGGTACCTACTACCTACTGGCTCTTTTTCTACCCGACCTCTACCTGATGATCTACTGCTATCTGCAGAAGAATCTCCCAAGCCTCTACCGACACTCGCTACAGGCAATTCAACTACGGGTTTCTCTTCCATCCTTCTAGGACCAACAGGACAATGCTGGAATGTATCTGGCACCACCGACTCAATTTCTGGTTTACCGCCAGGCTGTGCCCCAGCGACACTAGTACTATTAGAATTAAATATTCGTGCCCGGGCCCTATTGTATTCCTCTTTTCTTTCCTCCACACTTTTGGCGTGATTTGACTTGGACGAATTTGAGTTTCCACTGTTCTGAGACCGCCTCTGTGGTCTTTGCTTGATAGCAACTTTAACAGCAGAGTTGCTTTCTTCTTGTCCCACAGTAACAGGAATGTCTGCCAGTCGAATAGAAGGATATCTGAATCCAGAAGCTTTATGAACAATAATTCTAGAACCAGACACATCAGGTTGATTGTTGTCTAATACAACCATTGATTGAAGACAGTAATGCTGTGCCACACGATGAGCTGCCAATCTCAAATAAGAAGTAGGTAGCTGCTGAAACTCCAGCTGCTGTTGTGTAGAGTCACGGATAAACTTCTCTACTTCTTGCTCCATCCTCAAAACTGTTCAACAATGGCAGAGAGAGAGATATAAAACTATCAATAACTGACATAAACTACATTTAAAATCAAAAAAGAAAAGACATAATATGCAAAATCAATGACCAGAGTAAAACCGCTAAGTTCGGGACTGCCAAGCAAATTTATTAGCTAAGCCAGATAGCTCAATCATTGACTCATTCATGGAAGTACTAACTCAACTAACTAATCCGAGCTGGACCGAAGTAATTTATCAATTTATCAAGATTAATTATCATGTTATCAAGTATACATATTCTGTTCCTGTACTTATTGACGTTTTTCTTTGTTTAGTTTCAGTTGCCACTTAACATTTCACTCCACTTCTTCCCTAAGATGTTTGCCTTTTCTAATATTACTCTTAGTTCCCTTACTATTAAGTCGAACTTCCCACACTCACTCTGAAACTTAATAATCTAATCGGGTAATAGTGGATAATAGTGCATAAAGAAAGAACAAAAATTAAAAAATCTGGTGGATACATGGATATTTATTCTATCAAAATACAGCAACACTAATTAACATTCCCAGCAAATAAATTCTAATAAAATTAATAAGATTAACCATTAGACCACAAACAATACCCTTCTGAAAGAGAGGTAACCTAGGAAGCAAATTAAGACAGACCATTATCATGAAAATCCCTAATTATTAATAGAATTAGGGAACAGTAACAAAAATACAAACCCTAACACTAAAACATAAAAGACCACCAAACATTATACTTACTTGATAATCTCTCACGGGGGTTCTGCAAAGCATCTCTAAGGAATTGATCGACTTGATTGATAGAATCATCAGAAACTACTCCTCCTCCTCCGTTCCTTTCAGTAGATGTTGATTCAGTTGAAGTGTGAGGTTGAGCTTCTGTAGATTCATCGACATGAAAACCAGATGATGATGATGAAGAAGATAGAGTAGAATTCTTCTTCTTAGATGACGAAGAGACCATTAATCTAGTCATACTTTCGTCTAAATCAGCCAATTCCCATGAATCTGGGGCTCCGAGTTGTTCTGCTGCCACAGAGCCCTCCATGGCTAAGTGTGAAAATTGAAAATTGGGCTTAGGGTTAGAGAATGAAATAGTTCATGAAATTATTATTAGGTATTTAATTTAACTCTGCATAGGGGAATATTTTGTAAGATATATACCAAATTGGGCTACCGAAGGAAGCAAAAGGAATGAGGAGATTAGGGTATTGAATAGGAAAAGGAAATTTAAGAGAAGATGGAAAGAGAGAGAGAGAAGTGTTTTATTGGTTTTCTTTTTCTTTTTGATTCGATAAAGGAGCAAGTTATGAATGTGCGAGTATGGGCATGTCATGTGCATACCGGTTCTGGACTACAGGACTGCCGGTTCAGAAAGTAGTTCTAAGGCCTCTTCCTATGCACATGCCAAAAAAATGGTGTTTGGCATGCCAAACCATTTGCGCCACTATGGGGAAACCGCTGAGCGATCGAATCCCTAGCGAGCGATATTGACAATATCGACAGCAATATTCACTTTATCGCTGGCGATATTCATAATACCGCCAGCGATATTCACTCTAGCGTTAACGGCTATTTCTTCATCGCTACAAATAGGTAACTTTCAAACTCAACACTTACCCCAAATTTTTTACACAAAAAATTTCTCTTCTTCTCAATCTATTATTCTCTTTTCTCAATCTAATTTATTTCTTCTATTTTATCCAAATGGCACAATTAACCCAACTTGATTCTAAGAACACAACTTGATTTTTTCCGAGTAGTACTTGAAGGTGCCGTTGAGAAGATATGTGATAAATTTAAAGAAATAAGTAAGAAGCAAAGAAGTCTCCAAGTTTTGGATATCAACCAAGTCAAAACCGCAACTAAGAGAAGGCCAAGAAAGGTTAAAGGCAAGGAAAATCAAGGCAAAACAAATTTGAAGCCAAAGAAGAAGATAAACAAAGGAGACTCGTTCATGAGCGCATTGATTGGAAGTTTAGTGAAATGAAGAAGATGAACAATATGAAGAACATTGTTCCAAAAATTTTTTTTTAGAGTCTTTCCAATTATTGTCTAGTTTTATGTCTTGTAAAATGACTATTTTAATTATATTGAAGTTTTTAATTTTGTGAAGTTTAATGAATTTGAAAATTTGACGAATATTGTTGAAAATTAATATTAATTATATTCTTAAACATTAAAAGTATTACAAATATTTAAACTTAAACAAATATTAAAAATATTAATATTTTAAAAATTTTAAACAAATATTAAAACTTTAAAAGTGGACAATTGAGAAATTACAACACAAATGTTGGACAATATTGGGGCAAATATCTTAAAACCTCGAAACAACTTTCAAAATGGAATTTTTGCCCGTAGATGCGACGATATTCCACACGACACCTTTCCTGAAATTCCACCGTGGTTTCACCACTTCTCAAGGTTGGACCTTCTCGCTAAAGTAAAGCAAAATACCTAGTAACTTCCTGCTTAATTATACCGAAGCGTTGAACCAAATCTGAAACACTACGACCGCGTAGGTTCATTGTTTGTTCTTGAAATTTAAAAAAAATCCTTTCCCACAATAGTTGGTGATCAAATACTGGCTCCATTGTCAAATCAATATAATTCCTACAAATACATTCATCTTCTGCAGTTTTGAATTTTAGGTTTCGCCTCACTTGACATCTCCTAATTTGACTTCTCCTAATATAGTGGTTTGCCATGCACTCAGCCAGATTCATATTATCAGCCATGCTCTCTAAGGAATTGGAAGAGTGATGAAAAGAATTGGAGATTAAGAAATTCTAGAGAGGTTGAGAAATTCTTAAGAGATTAAGAAATTCTGGTGTGAGTTGAAATGAGATTAAAATTAGGTATTTATAGAGGGGGAAATATTAGCCATTGGATGAAGATCTGATGAGCGATTATCATAGTATCGAGCGATAGCTTGACTGTCGCTGTCGAGTGAATGACCATCGAACGATTTTTTGACCATCGAGCGACCGAGACTCTATCGCTCGCTGGAAACTCTGTCGTGTATGCCTATATGCCAGGAAAAACATATTGGCATATGAGTTTGGCAGTTTGGCATACCCATAGTGGGTGCATATATGCCAAATACCATGTTTTGGCATGTGCATAGGAAGAGGCCTAATAAATTATTAGAGGATATCCAATGCAAGGGCGAAGGTCTTAAAATTTCATGACTTCTGTTGTAGGGATTATAGCCCATGTATGTGCGGCCCAATATAGTAGCTATGGCTTTATTTCTATTGTATATAAAGGACTGTATCCATGTAACATAGACTACCTCTAATGAATGGAATCTCTTTCTCTTGGTGTCTCTTTATCTTTCTCATCCACTGCAATACGTTATCAGGCACGAGCTCTATCCTGCGGCAATGGATTTTGATTTTTTCATTTGGGTTGCTATCAAATACAGTGCGTTGGAAATCGTTGGAATCAAATCAGATAAGTTGGATCTACTTTTGCTCCTGATTTTTTTTTTCTTTTCACCCCTTTTGATTTTGGCTTATACTTTGGGTATATAAAATCTGTGGCAAAAATTGATTTAATCAGGAATTAGGGATTATGTTGATTGATCTAATCGTTATTGTGTGGTATGCATATACTATACTAATAAGGAATTAGTTTTGATTGATTATTATTTAATCAGTAATCTCGTACTGAGTTGTATGCATATACTATACTAATTGATTGATTATTATTATATTCTTTCTTCTTCGTACTGAACTGGGTACGTTTGTTAATTTGTTGGGATTTGACATCTAGATTTAGGTTGGAAAATCTGGTGTTCCGTGCGAAAGAAAAGAAGAGGAAGGGACGTCATGTCCTATCCCGTCCCCTGTCCTGTTCCAGGTGGTTAACTGTTCCTGTCCCGTACTGATCTGGTTTGGGGCTTGAGGTCGCGCGCGACTAAATCCGTTCTGGTTCTGTCTATATGCAGCGGGAATCAAATTTTGAGGTATGTAACTATAACGCGAGTTTTTATATGCTAAGTTTATTTACTCGCTAGGCTTATTTATTTGTTTTTAGAATATGCCTAGTTTTGTTTATTTTTGTCTTAAAATAAGTCAACATCATATAAACGGTCAATTTAAATTATTTTTATTGATCTCAATCATTAAGAATTTTGGTCTTAATGCTATTTGTTCTCTTGAATATGATATTGGATATAGTTGAATGGTGTATTTTGTTTAATTGGTTGTACCAAATCAATTCCAATGTATTCATTTGGGGCTTAGAGGTACTTGAGCACCATTATTGGATATTTGATATTTTCCCAAACTTTTCTGAATGTTCCGTGGAATGTATCCACTTGCTCGACTATTAATCTGTCAATAGTTTTAAAACATACGTTCAAATAAAATCACATGTATTCCAATTTTTGTGGAAGAACTCACAAAAGATGATATGAGTCATAAAATTTTCATTTCTCTACTTCATCCATAATACTAACGAACCGGTATATGTTGAAGTATGACAACAAGAGAATTATCTTTAGTAATATATTCAACCTAAAGTAAGTGGTTGACATGTGTAGTGAGATTCTCTTGGCCTATTCAGATAAAGAAATTTCTCAAATTAAGCTAAATGAAGCAAAATTGAAAATGGAAAGAACCCCAAAGTAATGAGGGTTAGACGTACCGACTCATATAAAGAATGTGAAAAGGGACATATATATCATGAGACAAAAAAAAAATATTATTATTTCCCCAGTAGCAATGACACCAAAGTATAGGTATCAATTGAACATGGGATCAGCTAAAATGTAATTCTAGCTCCCATCATAAATAAAAGAGTTGGAAATGCACCTTGGTCATAGGTGTTGGTATATACAATATAATGTATATGTGTATCATAGTAACAACCAATTTTCACATCAAATTTAATGGCAACAAGAATTTTGCATGGCCAATTGACTATCTTATCGAGCGCAGCACTGCTCATTTTTTTTTTCAAGATAGAACAAAGACGTCGCAAAATCTCTAGATGTACCAAGAGATAATCACACCTTGTTAAATTCCCAAGTAACCCGTGCAAATGGATATCATGTGGAACATCAAAATGATGAGAATGTAGTTGATTGCATCTTTTATAGTCTCTAATATATTTGGAAGGAAATATATTTTAGAGAAACTAATGAGTCAATCTAGTGCAATGTAATTCACTATAATATTTGGATTATTGAATCATATTGACTCCGATGATGAAATGTTGGAAACTAGCTCATACAGGCTTTGGGCATAACCATAAAGAAACTTTGGTTGTGACATGATGATTGTTTTGAAAGAACTAATACAAATATCACTTTATTTGAGTGAACGAAAATGGGAAAAAGATTGACAGAATGCAAAGTGACGACATATCTCTCAATAAGTGTTTTCTAAATTACTAGATGCACAAACCCCCTTCCCATTATGCTTTTAGGTAAGAAAGCATATCACTCATTTTTACAAAGTCTTCAGTAAAACAGGATCGAGACCATCCTAAGATGCAAATGGTAAAAATTCCATATTACAAAGAAAACAAGGTGAACTTTAGAAAAATATTCATGCAGAATGCGGACCATTAAAGTGACTGATGGATCTAGTGAATGTTTTGACTTTTTGGACTAGTTATAATTCCCAAGAAATTTGCGTTTGAAAACTACTAGCACATACCACACAATGCAAAGTGCAAAGGCTAACCACCCTTGTTAATGCTAGAGAATTTACATCAAAAGGACTTGATGAATATTGCATGTTTAATAGGATCAATATACAACATCTTATACCCAATGGTCTCGCAGAGTCTACCATCAAAGCTTACAAATGGTGTCTAAGGAATAGGTTATGCGTACCAACCTACATTTTATTGCTTTGGGGATATGCAATATTACACGCATCTTACTTAATTTGTTTTTAGAACCCAATATTAGTCAACCTTTTCTGCGTACCAGTTGGTAACTGGATTTAAGCCTGACATTCGTGTTTTTATGCATTTTTGGTTGCACTATATATGTGCCATTACGACTCCACATCGTACTATGATGGGTCTTCAAAAATGTTAAGTAGTTATGTTTGAAATGAGTTCCCAACAATTATCCGCATTTTAAAACTTTTGGCAGGAGATCTCTTACCGATAGATTTGCGGGTTATCACTTTAATGAGACAGTCTTCCCGTCGTTAGGGGGAGATAAAAAAAAGTATTTTCTAAGGGAACGACAGGAATTGTCATGGTGTGTTCCCACTGTGTCTCATATTGATTGTTGTACTCCACAAATGTAAATGTGAATTGATAAAGAATATTCGATTTTCAGAATGTACAATGATGTTGCTAAAGTGATGAGATCACACATACCAGCTGCAAACCTACTTGCAAAGTTACAAATCCTCAATACGAGATATACACCATAGACTAAGGTGTTGCAACTACACTCAGTGTAAGTGTGGTTGAGGCCGTGGCTCCATAAAGAAAGTTGGAGAGATCACTTGGTTCGATCAATCCTCACCTAGAAATTAAGTAGGTGGGTAAGGCACAACTTATTTATATCATCAGAAATCATCTCATAAGATTGTCTATGAATATGTCCATGGATCAAACTGGAGGACGCTCCGAAATTTTAAATGATTCTAGAGAACAATGAAATCCTGACGGATTATGAGAATGCACATGAGTCAATGGAAGGATCATGCGTGCATAGTGATTATATAATCCATAAATAGTTGCTCCAGAAGTAGAGCACAATGAGATTGAACCATGCTTTATTTTGATTAATTTCAAATAAATAGCATATTTGGCCTACACAATCCAGGTAGAACTTAGTTCTTTGGCAAATATACGGGTATTTGGTGTGGTAGTGCTAACCAACCAAGTGTAAATCCAATTGGACATACATAATTAATTTGTCATAAAGCATAATGAGAAGAAAGTAGTCTTAAAGTACAAAGACTCGCCTTGTGGCGCGAGGTTTCTCACAGAGCCCTGTAATTGTTCTCTTGTAATGAACGTTATAGAGTTCCGCTACTTAGTTAGCTTGGTAATTTCAAAAGGACTTGAAATGCAGCATATGTATGTGGTTGCTACGTATCTCTGAAAGAATCAAGAGATAGAAGATATTTACAAAAGTACTTGATAGACTTTTGTTTCCCAAATCAAATGACTCTAAACCACATAGTGCATTTACAGTTAGATAGAACGATCACTTATAGATTCAAGCAATCAGGCGGATGTGGTATACCCATCTAAGTGGCTATTTGATTTGGAGGGGGTAGACAAGTAAGTTATTTTTCCTTGCGTGTTCATAAGAAAGTTCCTGATTTGGAATTGTAGCTACTTATGTTGATGTTACAGACATGATGTGTACTCTTGATGTAATTAGAGACCTTAAAAGCTATTTAAAATCTGAATTTGAGATGAAAAATCTAGGGAAAGCTCGATCAAATACTGAGCTTGTGGTATATTATTCCACCAATTTGCATATGTCTAAAGTTTCCAGGCAATTTAACAAAGACATGCGTCCTGATAGCACTCCCATGATTAGTCGAGGTTCAAATGTAAGTAAGTAACCATTTCTTCCAAAGGAATATGACGAATATGTGTTGGGAGATGAAATTCCCATATCTAAGTACAATAGACGCATTTTTGTACTTAGTATAATAATGTACTCGATTAAATTTTACATCCTCAGGGAACTTGTTAGCTAGATATAGCTCCGCGCCAACGCAACGTCATTGGAATGGTATAGTGAATGTAATCATGTACTTAAAAGTAACCACTGACATAAATTTGTTTTATCCCTACAATGACATTAAAAGGAATGCTAATGAAAGTGCAATCCAAAAGTTGTTGACTATGAAGGAACAATAATCTCTTCTTCAACGAAAGTAATAAGAGGGAGATATGGTAGATTATTTTCTAAGTCATTACCAATATTCAGTTTCAAAAAATACATGACTAAAGAAACTGTCTGGAGCAACTCTGAAAGGATCCAAGGATATGATGTCGACATATTTACTTCGAAATTGAAGTTGTGTTGTACTCTTTTTCCCTTCGATCAAGAATAGTTTTTCCCAAAGGGTTTTGTTACTCGACAAGGTTTTTAGCGAGACAACACTAAAAACATCAAGTATGTTAAACGTTGAAGACATAAAGATCGTGTCGATATTATTGAAAATATCTGAATCAAAGAAAAGAAATGCGATAGTCTCTGTTAAGCAACGTAACTTCCAGAATCAACAACAGGGTTTTATAAACGTTCATGTCACCAAAGTAAAGTGTGATAAACTCCTTTTGACTGTATTAGACTAACGAAAATTGTCTGACATCAGGGGGAGCATCTAATGGTTTGTTGAACTATTTTCCTTCACCGAGGTTACTTTTTCCCACAGAGTTTTGTTACTCGGTGAGGTTTTCAATGAGACAACAACAAACATCGGGAATGTAATTTCCTAGCTAAGGCTATTGTCTTTCCCACGAGGATTTACTGCCTTAGGAGTTATGAAACAACTACTCAACTTTAACAAAGCAAAGTGATCATCTGCAACAGATCACCATTACTTGCATCTTCCACGTTGTACTCTTTTCCCTTCGTCAAGGTTTTGTCCCACTGGTTTTTTCCTTGTCAAGGTTTTAATGAGGCAACGTATACGCATCCAACTATGTTCTAAGTTTAATTAATATTGTACTCTTTTTCTTTAGTTCAGGTTTTGCCCCTCAGGGGTTTTCCTGACGAAGTTTTAACGAGGCAATTAACTTAGACTCGTCGATCTTTGAAGATCGTTTTGCATGTGATGAACTACATGTAAAATACGAGACAACATGTGAAGTACTACATGTAAAGAGTTGTACCAAGGTATTGTCCCACTGGGTTTTTCCTTGTTAAAGTTTTAATGGAGCAATTGTTTTAGACACAATAGTCATCAAGAAGAGAACTACATATGAAGACCAACATCTGAAGTACTGCATATGAAGTTCTATTGAACCGCACAAGGGGGAGTGTTGTAGGGCTTTATCCCATGAATGTGCGGCCCAATATAGTAGCTATGGATTTATTTCTATTGTATATAAAGGACTGTATCCATATAACATAGACTACCTCTAATGAATGGAATCTCTTTCTCTTGGTGTCTCTTTATCTTTCCCATCCACTGCAATAACTTCAAGAATTTAAGACCTTTTTCGTCAAATTTTCATCTCCGGTATAGAAAATGAAGGTAAAAAAAATGGGTGACATGGCTAAGTAGGGGTACATGACATGGGTTCTTAAATCCACATCATTGTCTGTCTCTAAATTCAAATAAGGTTTGTTAAATATAAGATTTTGGGGATTTGAGATGAACTTTAGGTAAAAAGTGTTATCTTTATTAATTTTTATTTATCATTTAACAATGACCCACAAAGAAAAAGGCGTTAATCAGACCTCCACCTAGAATGATCTTGATCCCTTGTATTGGAGATGATTTTATATATTGTCACTATAATAAGTTTAAAGGGTTATATGTACATATTAGATTGGTCATTGTATGCTTTCAAAACAGTTGATTATAGCCCGAAGGGTTTTCATTCGATTGCTACAATTATGTTAAATTCATCATGCGGGGCGATTTACTTCAGGGTGACGGTAATTTTTCCTTCCAATAAAAATCAATGGCTGCCTATAGTGATCGCTATCACGATGTTTTATGTATTTTTTATTTTTTACGAAGAAGTAAATTTATTAATTTCAATAATTCTGTATCAAATATGTTAGAGCACTGCTCGGTCGAACTCGCATGCGTTGCTATCACAAGCATGTTTTTCAATGTTAGTGATCAAAACTATAAGTCTTGATTTCTAGCCTATTTATAGATGTCTCGGACTAGGACAGAGATTGTGTAGTTGAGCTTAGACTTCACGGAGTTCATCATTTGAAGACGAAGAACTACTAAGGGGAGCTTGTGGAACTTCATCGACAAAAGGTATGTGGAGACTTAAACTCATCTATCACTTGGAAAGTCTATTTCTACTCTATCTCCTATATTGAGACCTAAGTCGTATTACGATATAGTTTTCTATATACACATTTGAGATTTCGAGCTGAGTTTATCTCGCTTACGTATTTCTCGAAATATTTGTTGGCAAGCTTTCGCTTCGACCAAGTTCATCTTATATCATGTGAAAAATTGCCGAGTAACATCTTACATGGTTTGTGTGATACAATCATTTGGTGTTGTCTTGGAATGTTTCGTTATGATTATTTCAATAACTTGAAAATTGCTTTGATGCTAATAGTGTGTGAAAACGGCTATTGTCATCCTTTAAGAAAGTTTCAATGATTGAAATAAGAGTTTAGAACACTTAACCATTATTGGATATGTCATGTTGTGCACTCTTGTACATATGTAATCCATGTGCGGGAACCATAGTATGCGCACCCGTTTGCGAACCCGTTGGTTTGAGAAATCCGGGAACCTAAGTATGCGTACCCGTTTGCGTACTGGTGTACAAGTTCATGTCCGAGAATTTTTGCTAGGATTTAAAGTTCGCGTACCCATTTGCGTACTGGTGTAACCCAATCTCAGTCCGGGTATTTCAAGTATGCGTACACGTTTGCATACTTGAAGGTTAAAGTTCTAAAATCGATTATGAACATGAACATAAACATTTATATATTAAGGAATGCAATCTTTGCAAACCGTGGATATAATGTTCATGATTGATTCGAGTGAATCAAACCGATTTTGCTTCAATTGTGTTCTTGTATAATTCTATGAGAATATAACAATTGAACAACTCTTTAACTAGTTTCATTTGAGTCATTTGAACTAGTTATGGTTAAGATGAATAAGTTTGATATGAGAGTAATCATATGGCTAACCTCGGTTAACTATTTGTGAACCAACATGGTGTACACGTTTGGGTACGGTTACATAAACCCAAATGAGGGTACATTTCATTTGTGTGTGACAAGCTAAGTTCGATCTAACGGTTGAAAGATATTAGCTTGGTTGAATCAGGTTTTTCATCTAACGGTGAATATTGAATGCTTTGTTACCAAGGTAACTTGGATTGCAAACCCTTATTTGAAAACTATATAAAGGAGAACTCTAGCAACTGGGAAAACTAATCCCCACACCTCCTGTGTGTTACTAGTTGCATAAACTAGAGTCGATTCTCCTTTAACCTTAGGTTTCTATCGAGACCCTGGAATTTAACGACTTGAAAGACTTCATTGGGATTGTGAAGCCAGACCCAACTATTTTCTTTGTAGTTGCGTGTTCTGATCTTGCCCGATTTTATCGTATTGAGTAAAATTGAAATAATTGACTCAAAATTAATTTCTCCGATGGGCAAGATAAAAGTAATCACAAACATCTTCGTCTCATCGTTTGTGATTCCACAATATCTTATTTCGCTAGTCGATTAAGATTATTGTGAGGTGATTGATAATACTAGGTTGTTCTTCGGGAATATAAGTCCGGATTATCAATTGGTTCATGTTCACCTTGATTTATCAAAAGACGGAACAAAAACTCTTGGGTATTTCTATGGGAGACAGATTTATTCAATCCATAGACTTTTCTGTGTGAGACAAATTTGTTTATCAAGTCTTCGACTTTGGGTCGTAGCAAATCTTGGTTGTGGGTAAGATCAACTAAGGGAATCAAATGCGTAGTATCCTGCTGGGATCAGAGACGTGAGGAACGCAACTGTACCTTGAATCAGTGTGAGATTGATTAGGGTTAAACTACAGTCCAGTCCGAAGTTAATTGGTAGTAGGCTAGAGTCTGTAGCGGCTTAATACAGTGTGGTGTTCAAACTGGACTAGGTCCCGGGGTTTTTCTGCATTTGCGTTTTTCCTCGTTAACAAAATTCTGGTGTCTCTGTTATTTATTTTCCACATTATATTTTGTTATATAATTGAAATATCATAGGTTGTACGTTAAGATCAATCAATTAGAATATCCAACCTTTGGTTGTTGATTTAAATTGATTGACACTCAAACATTGGTCTTTGGTACCATTTAAGTTGTTTCACATAATAATCAGGCTCGCGGATTTCTATCTGTTTGATTTGCTGATTACATTGTGAAACAGAGATATTTAACTCTTTGATATACTTTACTCTAGATTGAGTTTGACTGTCTAGTTGATTCTCTAGAAAGTATATTGGAGTAAGTCCTCTCAGATTGCCAAACGAATTGTTGGGTGTGGTTGTTAGACCCCCGCATTTTCAATTGGTATCAGAGCATGCAAACACCTTAAAGACCTTATAAGTCTGTGTTTGTAGCAATCTGATTATGGATGAGTCTATCTCTAATAACGTACCAGTTCAGAAATTGCCAGATGATTCTCAAATCTTGGATTCACCTGGGAGAACTGTCACATCTAAGTCAATATCTAAACATTCTCTTAATGTAAAAACTGTTGAAGTCTGGGAAACGCGCCTAGAAGAACAGTTGGATGAACTTTCTGATGAAGGTGATTCAGATATGGATAGAGATGTTGATGAGGAAGTCTCTGAGTATGTGAAGGTTTTGAATTCGTTATAAAAGAAGAAGATGACAACTTCTCATGTCACTCCTCTTTGTCGAGAAAACAAGAAATTGAGAAGATGTTACGCAGGTGTTTATGTTTCGAATCGTTCTAACGAATCAGTACCTTGCTTATCGTTCATTTCTACCTAACTTGATATGTGGGAAAACTCACAAGTTTTGGTATATCAAGCTCGTTGTGTCATATTTAGCTTATCAAAACTATATCTTGATTTATAGTCTACTAGAGTTAGTCTTAGATTTGGAATGGAGCAAGGTAGTTGAGTATCAGAATTCAACAATCGACCTCATTGAAGACTGAAGAATAACGACGTAAATCGAAACTTCATCAACAAAGTTATGTGAAGACTAACTATCCTATTTACTCATATTATTTGTCATTATATCTACTAAGATATATCGTACGAATTTAGTATTATGACGAACATTACAAAGAAAAAATTCAAGCAATATAGAACTTGTTGCATAATATATTGAGAACAATTTATTGTCTGAAATATCGCAATTGCATAATAAGTTCATAAGGACTTGTCGAGTTAATTCTTATGTTCACAAATTGATTTACTCAGTTCACGAACTTGAACTTATAAATTAAATGATTTGATGAATTAGATCTTAATTAACTCGCTTACACGAACTGATTTTATCAATTCGCAATCTGGTAGATTTTGAGATATTCATGGACAACCTTTCTTTCAATAGTACACAAACTGGTTGATTTTGAAAGAGTCATGGATACTTTTTATATTTGAGTATATAAACTAATTTGAAAATTTTGCGAACTTATTAAATATAAAAAGATTTAGATTTACGAGACAACTAATTATTCACAGACGGTTTTGGACAGTTCACGAATTGATTTTGGTCTTGTAACATTGAACTCCGATTTATGTTTGTCGGCTTCGGAACTACTTGACCGTTGTTCCTTGGCAAACCACTTGGTGCATAACGTGTATTTCAACTAATATACGCTTGCACATTTCTTCGTTGCGATTCAAAGCAAACTTCTCACATGCTTACATGAACAATCTATATGGAGAAGTTTAGCTTGCTTGGTTACAAAGAAATTCGTAGACATGGAAACTAGTTCACGAATTTAGCATTGTTTGTAAGCGTCCAAGCTCTGTTCATCTATATAAATAGCGGACTTCCTTAGTCCCGGCACTAAAATGTCCTAGTTGCGGTTAGAGTCGTCCTCTAAAACCTAGGTTTTCTATGGTGAAACTGTATAAGCTTACGACTTTGAAAGACTTCACTAATGAATTCTTGAATCCCAGTCAGATTATATTTTACCTGATAGTTCTTTGTTATCCGGATCTTGTTCTTACTGATTGTTGTAGTTTCCAAACTATAGATAATGAACAAGATAGATAGAAATCACAAAGTACTCCGCGTCTTTGACTTCGTGATTCCACAAGATATAAATCTTTAACACTTTTGTTTTGATTTTTTATGGTTGTTTTTGTGAGGTAGAATTAACTAGACATCTCTATAACTTTTGAAGAGAGTAAGTTGTCTTAATCATTGAGTTTGCTTGATTTTTTTTCCTTGAAGATCCCCCACAGCATATAGATTTCTGATAGGTGTTGTAAACACCTAAATTTATATTTATTGCTTATGCTTTCTTTGCGAGTTTTCTTGTAAAATATGTATCTTATGTTTGCTTTTGAGTGTTTAGGTACCTTGGAGTCATTTGGAGTAAAAGAAGGAGAAAACGTCAATTTGGAGCATAAAGGACAAAGAGGCTAATTCACAGGCGAGCTACACTTGGAGTCAGCTAGGTTGCACAAGAATGAACTGTCAGTTATGCGCAACTGACAATTAAGCAAGAAAACATAATAGACTGTCAGTTCTCTGGAACCGACAAGCCATGTAAGAAATGGGTAGCCCACATCTGGAGAGTGGGTGTTTTGATTAATTTCAATCATTACCAATCCGTAAAACAAAGAGAAATGTTTTCTCTTTGTAGATGAGGAAAAACGATTCGCTGGTTTTTACGGAATTGAGGAGATGATCGCGTGGAGGAGACTCCTTGAACCGAGCAAAATGCTTAACCTCACACAGATGCACTGCAAGAAGGGAGTGCTTTGAATTCGAGAGATCAATCTATAGTACTCCGGCCTAAACCAAGACAATGGTAGTTCCAGATTAAATTCGGTCACAAGAGAGGATGGGTCGGTCTGTAGGAGGGAAGCTGAGAAATGTGTGAGATCAATGGTGATCGAAGATTGTAGGTGTGTTGTGTATTCTGAAAATAAGATAAGTTCTGAATGATTGAATTTGCTTTGTTGAGAGTTGGATTGTTAATCTCGTGTTGTCTTGTTTGACGTGAGATTATCCTTGTTTCAATCATGATTCGGAGATTTATTTATATTCTTTGGAATTGAAAACACCATGATCTCATGAAGTGTGACAGTTGATGGAATCAAAGAATGGGGAAGTGGAAATCGTGTTAAAACCAGTTGCTCAACGTGCGGAGACTTGGTTGATTTTCCATCCGCTACTTTGTTAACTCCTTCAACTGATTGCACGACTTGCTCACATTCTCATCGTGTGTATGAACACACGTGCCGTATACCGCCAGACCAAAACCCTAGTTAATATCCCCCCATGTAACACGATTGATGTCTCGTGTGATTGTGGAGTCTTCAAGGCAGACGTGTATTTAGTTAGTCAGTTGATGACTTTATGACTTCATGGGACGATGAATCCTTGTTTTGTTGAGTCGAACGTGATTTGGAAATGTTCTGATACTTATGAATTGAACATGTCTGTTGAGACAGAGATATAATGCGTGAATAAGCTAACATGGGCAAATATTGCTCATTCGATGAATTGTAGAATATTGATAGTTGAACCAGTATTCCTTGGTTTGAGCAAATGTTGCTCATTAGATGAATTATTGGTAGCATGACCAAATAAGATACTAGCAATTGAACCGAGTATGATAAATAAAATGTTGATCATGGGATCAACGTAAAATTATTAGCGTTTGAATCTGGAATTATGAACCTTGGACTCAAAACCCTAATTTGATCAATTGATGATTAACTGATGGTTTATTGAAAATTAACCACGGAGCGAAGGAGGGACCGGCCACATGGGATTATGGATCAACCATGTATCGCCCAGATGCTCACGTGAGCAAATATTAAGGTCTCCTGAAGACCAGTTGATTTGATGAAAGGATGATTAAATGCTGGTTTAATCATTTATTAAAATAATGCTCGTCTGAACCTTAGGTAATAAAACCTAATTAATTATGAAGATGTGAGGGACCGACCAAGGGGTCATGAAACCGGCCCTGGGTAGTCACGGGATCGAATATTGATCGTCTTATGAAGTTCTAAGTTGTTTGGAAGAGTTTTGGACATAATACGTGCAATTGCGCAAATTAGGTCAAAATTTCAAAATACATGGGACCGGCCTCTTGCAAGCCAAAGAGCCAACCCTGGTCGGTCAAGGTAACATGCTCACGTCACCAAAGTGTTCGTATCTCAGTTATGAGAATTTTGATATTTTATGTTGTGCGTTTGAGCAACATTTTGAGAAAATATGGAGAAATCAGGGATTTTTGCTGAGACCGTGAAAACTTCATGAGATAAAGGAAAAATAATAAAATAATGAAGAAATCATAAAGTGTGGGACCGGCTATGGCCAAAGCATGGCCGGCCGGCCAAGGGGTCGGTCCCATGGTATTTTTCCTAATTTTATTATGTTTTCATGATTTTAGGGAAATATCATAAAACCAAGGAGTTTGTTAAAACCAAGGAGTTTTGTTGAAATCAAGGAGTTTCCATGAGATGAGGAAAACATAAAAAATAATAATAATAAAATAAGGGACGTGTGGGACCGGCTTGGGCATGGTTGGTCGGCTAGGGCCCGGTCCCGTGAGTTTTCCCTAATTTTATGTATTATTTCATGATTTGAAGGAATTTTCATAATTTGAAGGAAACATCATGAAATCAAGGAATTTCATGGGATTAAGGAAACATGAAAAATATAATAATAATAAAAAATAAGATGTGTGGGGCCAGCTAGGGCATGACCGGTACAAGGGCTATGGCCGGTCCCACTAGTTAATTGTTTCCCTAATTTTATATTATTTTTCATGGGATCAAGGAAATATCATGAGATTAAGGAGTTTTCATGAAATTAGGGAAATAATAATAAAATATTGAGGATTCATGAGGTGTGGGACCGGCCATGACAAGGCATAGCCGGTTGGATAATAATCACGGTCCCGTGACACCTTTCCCAATTTTATATTATTTCCTTGATGCGAAGGAAACACCATGAAACTGAGGAGTTTCCTTAAAACAAATGATATTTGTTCAAATGAAAGGATTTTCATGAGATCAAGGAAAATAATAAAAATATGATAAAATATAGAATTTGGGCGTGGGACTGGTCACGGCATGACTGGCCAGCCGGTGAGCCCAGTCCCCTAGCGCCTTGATTAATATTTTATTATTTATTATTGTCTTCCTATTTTGCATAGGTTCATCGTCTTGTCGTATTTTGAAATACTCATTCGTGTGGTGATTGTTAGTGCATTATTGTTAAATACACTTACACCATTTTGATCGGGGGCTTACTCAAAGGTAGCTCGGATGCCCGTGTATTGAATATTTATTACTAACCCATGGAATTCTTTGAGAAGAACCATAAATTGAAGTAACGAAATATTATGAAAATATTGAATATTTTCCAGGGATTAATGAATCTATTGATTTTGAGAATAATTAATTAATGGCTCTATACTAGTACGATCGTCTAGGAGCATTAATTATTCAGGAATCTAGTGTTATGAGCTTGTTGAAGCGTCATATTTCTTTCATATAGTCAGGGAAAACATTGTTACATCCTGAAGACGTTATTGCTCTATACTAGCAGGCAAGCTGTCTAGGAGCCGTCTAATCTTTCGATTCTATGTAGAAGTAGTTACTGAAATTGCTCAGTATTCATGAGATATGCCGTTGCCTCAGCTGAGAGACTACATATCCATATATACTCCGAGAGACAGTATTCTCAGTCAGAGATTCTTGTGGCATGAGCTTTCATGCTTTCGATAAGATACATGAGCCTCAATATTCGTCGATTGTTGGATCGGGAATACTTATAATTATGGGTTCACGATTTTAGCCTTTGTCGAAAATCCACCATCTACATTAAGTCCCTTGCTTAGTGAGGGACAGTCATGTTCCTCAGTCAGCACCGAATGGTGATTTTCCGGTCACAAACAATATAAGCAATTGAACTTAGTCATTAGATAAGACCTTACCGGATTTTTGATAGTACGAGCAAACCACGACTTGAATGAAGATTCCAGTGGCATGATAGAGCATCGTTTAATGAGCATAAATTGGTGTTGAACCGCTGATTTTGATGACGGGACCTTGGTCGTTTTAGGATTCTCGGGCCGGGCCCAATAGGGAAATCCTTATAGAATTAGGTTTTGGAAATAAAATTTGATATAAAAGGATTAATTCCTTTTTTTTTTTTTTTTTTAATTTCACCTTCAACCGACCACCACCTTCATCCTCCCATCATCCTCACGTTCGAGCGGGAGAAGAGAAAGCGGGGAGAATTTTTCGCCGAAGCCGTCCGACCGATCGTAATCACCGTCCGGCCATTCCGGCCGGCGCCGACTGTGTACGTCCGTGAATTTTTTTTTTACATAAGTTTGCTGAGTTCATGAGTTGTTCATGCTTTGATCATGTTGAAATTATATATATGTGTATATTTGAGTGTGAGTTTTGTTGAAAACCCTTATTTTTAGAAAACGTACGTTCGTTTCATCGTTAGTTTGAGAACCCATTAATAATCCCTGACCTAGTAGAGATTTTTTTATGTATAGACCTGTGTCTAGTGATAAAATTTTTGTTTATGAGCTTTCATGAAGACCAAAACTTTACCTTGAAAAGATGTGAGCTTTCACAGAACCGAAATAAACCTTCGTTTCAAATAAAGACGATCGTACGAAGGAAATTTTTTTTTTTTTATAAAACCATGGCTTGTTCATGGATATGTATTTTTTATGAAACCGTGGGATATCCCACGGATTTTATTTTCATGAGCTTTACTCATATCAAAATATATTTTTTTATTTACGTGAATTAATCACGTTCTATATATATATATATAAATCAAAACTTGAGTTTTGTGTAATCTTTATAAGTAAACAATTATTTATGATGAAATAATGTTTTAGTTTTCATAATTCCATGGTGAATGCTCACGCAGTAGAAATATTCATGATTTTATGAAAATATGAGTTTATGCTCGTCTTTTGTAGATTTGAAGAAACGAGCAAGTTTTGAAGTGTTAACTTTTGCATTACAATCACTATCGCTAGTAGAATCGTAAAAAGGTAAGAGTTGAGAATTACCATTTTGTAGACGTTTGCATCTTATATGAATGGCATACTGAAGCGAAGTATTGTGTGCACGTTATAGCTACTTTGCAAGAATGTCTGATTCTCAAGTCAATGATGCTTCCAGAGATGATATGTGTGTGGACAATGATGCTTCCAGGGAAGATTCACACATAGACAATGATGCCTCTAGGGATGATTCATGCACGGATGAGACTTCCATTGGCAAAGATGAAACTCCTGGAATCAAGAACGTTCCGAACATAGAGGATGCATTCTTCATAGATCAAGGGCCCGAAAAGCGTCTCAAAACTCCAGCATTTCGTCTTCTGATAAATCCCAGAGAGGTTACTCAGAAAAAATTGGTGACTCCTCAGGTAGCTATTCGGTTCTGTCTCGAACGAGGATATTTTTCTGCATCAATCATTGAATTCAAGCTTTCTCGACGGCCCTTGGAAAAGTTTTCTGGATGGGCGAGGTACATGCTGGATTTTCCTCGTGTTCGAGCTAAGTTGCATGACGCACGAGTAATACGAGCTATTCAAGCTTCTGGAGATTTATTCATTTTTCATGATGCGCGAGGTATTGTAGCTTTACTTGCTCGATGGTGTATTCCAACTCACTCTTTCATATGCAGATGGGGAGAGTTTACCATTACTTTAGAAGATGTAGTTGCTTTGTTGCATCTTCCAATCACGGGCAATCTTCCTGAAAATCTTTCTTCACCAGAGGAAGTTGCAATCTCTAACATCTTGACAACCATGATGGAGGAGATTAATAAAGCATCTGGAAGCAAAGGTTGTTATGCTCATTGGTTAATACACTGGTGGCCAAGAGATACTCCTCTGGAGTGGCCTGTTGATGGTACGTTATCTATTGCTGCTTTCTTGTGTTTATGGATGTCCAGAGACGTATTTGAAGATGTTGGAAACTTGTTGAAGCCGTTCGTGATTCCTTTTGCGATTAAGATGGATCAGGGCGAGCAACTCCCAATAGGTAGCTTGTTCCTGGGTTCTTTGTATTCTAACTTGGACTCCTTGATCATGGACTCTAGTGTCTCGAATGGTTTTATGAAGATTGAATGTTACGCTAATACAATGTTTCTTCAAGCTTTGATGTGGGAGCACTTCAAGAATTATGCACCTATTCCACGTACCATTTTGCAAGGATTGAATACTGATGCTCGTCATGTTTTCTCTGAGAAAATTAATGCCAGGATCATGCGCTGGTCTACAAAGCAACCTCGACTGAAGACTCGCTTTGTTGATGTTCTGGATTGTGAATCTGAATTCAACTTCCGCCCATGGGTATTAGTTCCCCCTTACATCTCTCAGTTGAGAACTTTTAATGATGAAGAGAGCATGACTTTGAAATCTGGTGCTGATTTGGACGACGGTGAGAGATTTTTTATGCTAAGTTGTACTCCCGGTTATCTAATATCCATAATGCATGGTGAATTCTCAGTGGAAGAATACAATATTGATAGGGCGGCTCGGTAAATGGGTATGGATCAGTGTGTTCCGACTTTCCGAAGAAGAAAACCCTCAGTTGATCAGCTTATGACCGGTCTGGACCGCACACATGTGGAAGGAAGCAAATATGGTTCCCTAGCTCTGAAAGAGTTTCATATGTAACTCCGGGTTACATAGACTTTTGGGATCAACAACTCAAGCGCTTATCAGATTTTGTAAGAGTTAATCAACCCTTAGTGAAGGAGCCCCCTTCTCCTAAGATGATTGCTACTCGACCAAGATTGAAGCATTTCCCTGGTAGTGACAAACGGAAAACATCTCCATGATGTTCACAAGTAAGTATTTTACAAAGTCTTCATAAGATTATGATGATTGTATTTTGATTATTGCATCAAAATTTTCTTTTCCACGGGGCGGTCGTAATGTAAGACCACGAATTGATGTAAACCTCTTAAAGTCGAAGAGACTATTCATGGCGGAGAAGGTAGGAGTAAGAATTATAAGATGTTACCTAACACCATAAAGTCCCCAGTGACTTGTTTGGTGAGTTTATCGATATCTCTTTCGTCATGACTTCTTCTCATCCGTGTAATTAGGATCTTGAAAACGAATTTTGCTATTCCATTGCAGAATTTCACTCCATCAAGTATTGACGGTCTTCAGTTCTCTGCCGCTGGGGAGACGACTTCCGACTTGATTGAAGAAGAAGAGGACGTAAGTATTTCCTCGTACATTCAATTATGATGTTTTGTAAACAAAATGATAATTATTTAAGGGTATTTCCAGGAGGATGTCGCCATGGAGGTGGAAATCCCTCATGATGCTCGTTCGGAGAATAGTGATAAAGGAAATTCCCAAAGCTCGAAACCGGATAATGGTGTTGTTGATGCTGACGCGAGCAATTATGGTTCTTTGAACGCTTCAGAGGTTACCCAAGTAGGTGTTTCTCTTGTATTTTATTCATAGAAGCATAAGCTTGTTGATCCACGAGTGAATAAATGAGAATGTATATGAATTTATGAAAAGTTTTGCCGAAAACACGTCACCAGAAAATTCAGAACTCAGCCTCTTAGCAAAAGTGCCATAGAATCTTCGCCCGATGTCAGATTTTCGTGATCCGCATATGTATCCTTATGCCCAGGAAATTTCCAAGGTTTATCAAAGAAGCTTTTTAAGTTTTGAGCATGTTTATGGGTCGAAATCGACGAAACAGTAAACATCCAGGAGATTTTCAGGAAATTTTCAGCTGTTATGTAGTCCGAAGTTTCGACCACATCTTCCTGCTCGTTTATCCGATTGCTATGAAATTTTGATATGTTGTAGATAACATCCATACGAAGAGAATGGTATATAACCCAACCATTGATTCTTCACCAATTGCTCCCAGTTCACCGTTTTGTACAGGGGACTGTAAAATCTTCTCAGGCGGGCTTGTTGTAAAACGTGTCTTTGTGACTTTCACGTTAGTTGTTGACATCTAACATGTAGAATGAAGAACCTTGATGATGCTAGACCATTTATATGTTGTAGTTTACGATTTCTTTTGGTTTCATGCTTGGATGATCCTAATCTCATGTAATCTTCGTATTAGGTACAAAATACTGAAGTTGAGAATGAAGGAATCAATAATGATGAAACGAGCAACCCTGGGGTTATTGATAAAGAAGCAACTATCTCTGCACTTCAAGGCCATGAGAGTGTTTTTGCTGAAGCAATTAAGGGGATCGAGACCTCGATTGTTGTTGCTTCAGTGATGAAAGAAACTGAGCCGCAAGTAAAAGAGACTGAAGAAACTGTTGTTGTAGAGATTGCTCCAGTGATTGAAAACCGTATAGTGGTGCATGAATACCCAAGTGCAGGAGTTCTTTTGATCCTCCGTTTGATGCATCACTCCCATACCACGAACTAGTTGGTGGATTCGGCGTTCCCATTGGATATGCCAACTTGTACGAGAAAATATGGAAGAAATTTGGTCACATCGTCGTTACTAGAGACCCAAAGCGTGCTTATTCCTTAACCATGCAAGTAAGTGTTATCTTGCGTGTTGTAAGCGATATATGCACTAGATCTAGAAATACTGTAACTCCAGATGTACTCTTTGATTGGGAGTTCAACTTGGAGAATTCTGAGAGACTTGGCTTCAATGTGAAGTGGCTTCGTAAGAAGATGAATGCTATTAAGGACTCATGTGAGAATAACATACCCTTTCCCAATGATGTTGTGATGGAAAAGGAAGACAAGATTTCCAGGCTGACTGAAGAGCTGAACATGGAGAAAGCGGCCTTACAAGTCTTGAAGGATGTAGAGGAACAAAAATCTTTCTTTGCTGATTTTCTATGATTTCCTTTCATAATCTCTTGAACTTCTGAACTTTTGAGAGATGTGAGGTTTTATTTTTGGTTTTGATTGGTTTTGGATCGGTAGATGATTGAGGATTTTCTTTGGGTTTGATGGAGATTTTCTTTAAGTAAACTGAATTTTGATAAATTCTTTGAATTTAAATTCTTTTGAATGCAAGTATTGCAAACATTTTGGAGGAATTGAAATACAATGAAAGAAAACTCTAAATGCAAAATATTTTAGGTGTTCGTGCCATGAACATCCAATACCTCGAATATCCAAAACCTTAGACATCAAAGGCCTTGAGCCAATTCTCATGTATCACGGCCACGCTTTCCTTGTTATCCATGTTGATCAGTTTGTAGTATCCACCGGAAACAGACTTAGAGACCATGTAGGGTCCTTCCCAGTTGGAATTCTTTGCAGAATGGGAGTTACGCTTAGTTTCTTTGAGAACCAAATCTCCTTCCTGGAATTTGTTAGACTTGATCATTCGTGCCCTGAATATTTTATGATGGTTTGGAATTCTTCGTGCAGTGGAGTTCCATGGCTGTGGTATGTATGGACACTCATGCGAGAGAGAGTATTTGAGTCTTGTTTATCATGCTTGGCTATGTCTTGACAATAAACTTTTTGATGATATGCTCGGTTTGAAGAAGTTCTGAACTTAACCATTTGGTGAAATATTGCTGGGGCGAGGTTATCCATTCATAGCATTTTGCAATTGCTAAGTTGTTGGTGGAGTAAAGTCCTCGGACCAAATAAGCATATTTGAAAACTGATGATATAGACACATGAGGAGGAATAAGACTTGCCTGAGTGCGAAACCTTCTGATGAAAGCATTTGCATCTTCTTCAGGTTTTTGTGTTAGCTCTGCTAGGGCTCTGACCTCCTTCAAATACTCGAATGGTGAAGTATCTTCTTTTTCTTCTTCCGAATCAGAGGTTTCTTCAATAGAGAAATGTGCAACTGAAGGTGTTGGTGTTACCTTTCCAGTGTGAATCCATGTTCGTCCAAGAATCATATCATATCATGGATCTTCTCGAATTATGAAAAATTTTGTTTCTGTCCAGGCTGAGTTTATGTTCACCTTGAGAGTGATGTGGCCATAAGCATCTCTGGGTGTTCCTTCATGATCTGTGATTATTACTAGAGCATGAATGGCTTCTTGTCGTGTGATACCAACAGCTCTGAGAGTTTTCAGAGGGATAATATTAACAGCGGTGCCGACATCAATCAATGCTCGTTTGAACTTGTTTCCCTTGAGATGGACTGTGGTGAGGAGTCCCCAGTCATATATTTCTTCATCTGTTGTTGAGGGCGGCTCAGGGAATGCTTCTTGAATCAACAAACGCTTTCCTGACACGATGTGGTTGGTCACGGCGAACATGTCTCCCCTTGAGCTTTTGATAAGTATAACAATTCACAGATATGCTCAATTAAGGATTGAACTGCTTCTTTGACAGGTGGTTCAGAAGGAGTGAAGGTTCTGACAGGGAGAGGATCTTGTGCACTCCTTGGTCCCCAGGTTGAGTTCTCCTGATTCGATCTTTTCTTTGAATATGCGCTTCAAAGTTCTGCAATCACTTGTGGGATGGTTGACAAACCTATGAAAGCGACAGTAACGAGGATTTTCCATGGCTTCTTCAGTTGGTTCTTTCTTGACATATGGGAGCTTGATCGTGCCGTCTTGAACCCAGGAGTCTAGAAGTTCAATAACTTCCTCAATGGAACAGGGGAAGTCAGGTGCCTCTGGATCAGCTTCTGTGTGTTGAGCAGGAAATTGCATATTATCCTTCCTTTGCGCCTTTGAAGGGGTTGAGGAAGTATGTTTGCGCTATGGCTCGGCTTTTCGTTTACTCCCTTCTGCAACAACATTTGTGGAAGGTTGGAGGTTGTACTGTTTGTTAATTAGACGCCTGCTACCTCGAGTCTCCCATGGCTCTTCAGTTTTTGTAGTCTTAGCTCTCTCTAATAGGGCAGGTGCAGTAGTTGCTGATCTCTTGGCCGCTTCATGGAGTTCTGAGAAAGTATGGAACCTGAGATTTTCTAGTAAAGCTCTATAGACTGGGATCATTCCATTGATGCACAAGTCCACGAGTTGTTGCTCTGTGACGTTTGGATCATGACAATCCAAGGCTTGAACTCTGAACCTTTTCACATAATCGTTAGGATGTTCATTACTCTTTTGAAACATTCTTCCGAGATCAGACAGAGTGATTTGCTCTGAAACGAAGAAGTATTTTCTGTAGAAAGCATTAACCATTTCTCCCCAACTTTTGATACTTCCTGGTGTGATGTTATTATACCAGGTATATGCCCTGCCTTTCAGAGACTTTGAAAATTCCTTGAGACGGACAGTATGGTTGTGCTCATGTTCTCCCAACGCTTTCAGAAACCAAGAAACATGTTTTCGAGCATTGCATGTTCCGTCATAAAGAGTAAATGTTGGAGAGGTATAACCTTTTGGTAGATGAATCCTTTGCGTAGCAGCCGGGTATGGAGGTTGGTGATGGTGGTGGACGAAGGCGTCTTGTCTTTTCCACGATCTTCCAAGAGGCGTTCCAAGTCTTCACGAGTGATGAAACTGGATGGTTCTTTCACTGTTGGATCATCTGTAGCCTTGGGAACTTCCTCATCATCTACTACATGGATTGGAGTGACTTCGGGATCAGCGTCTGACGACTTTTCTTTAGATTTTCCTTTCTCTTGAGTTTTCTCTGACATCTTGTCTGTAAGAGTCTTGAGATAGTTGAATAGCTCCTTCTGAGTAGCGACCATGTCGGTCGATTTTTGGCAAGAGTTTCTTGTACCTTCATGAGATCACCTATGGTAGGTGGATTTTCTCTAACTTCTTCGGAGACCGACCGAAGAGTGGATTATTGATGGCGTCGGTCTTTGCCGCTTGAGGAGTGGGGTGATCACTGGAGCACCAGTGCTCGGAGGAGTAGTAGTGGCAGGTTGCACCGGAGGAGTAGTGTTAACAGTACCGCTAGAGCTTGCAATATTGGAACCGGGTGTTGAATCCGGGTTGGTAACTGAACCAGACCTAAGACCGACCATCTTTGTGAGAATTTAGATTGCAACCGAGAGAATGATCTCCCACTGTGGTCGCCAATCTGTAGATGGGGAAAAATGATTTGCTGGTTTTTACGGAATTGAGGAGATGATCGCGCGGAGGAGACTCCTTGAACCGAGCAAAATGCTTAACCTCACACAGATGCACTGCAAGAAGGGAGTGCTTTGAATTCGAGAGATCAATCTGTAGTACTCCGGCCTAAACTAAGATAATGGCCGTTCGAGAGTAAATTCGGTCACAAGAGAGGATGGGTCGGTCTGTAGGAGGGAAGCTGAGAAATGTGTGAGATCAATGGTGATCGAAGATTGTAGGTGTGTTGTGTATTCTGAAAATAAGATAAGTTCTTAATGATTAAATTTGCTCTGTTGAGAGTTGGATTGTTAATCTCGTGTTGTCTGTTTGACGTGAGATTATCCTTGTTTCAATCATGATTCAGAGATTTATTTATATTCTTTGGAATTGAAAACACCATGATCTCATGAAGTGTGACAGTTGATGGAATCAAAGAATGGGGAAGTGGAAATCGTGTTAAAACCAGTTGCTCAACGTGCGGAGACTTGGTTGATTTTCCATCCACTACTTTGTTAACTCCTTCAACTGATTGCACGACTTGCTCACATTCTCATCGTGTGTATGAACACACGTGCCGTAGAATGCCTGAACAAAACCCTAGTTAAGATCCCCCCCATGTAACACGATTGATGTCTCGTGTGATTGTGGAGTCTGCAAGGCAGACGTGTATTTAATTAGTCAGTTGCTGACTTTATTACTTCATGGGACGATGAGTCCTTGTTTTGTTGAGTCGAACGATATTTGGAAATGTTCTAAGACTCATGAATTGAACATGTCTGTTGAGACAGAGATATAATGCGTGAATAAGCTAACATGGGAAAATATTGCTCATTCGATGAATTGTTGAAGATTGATAGTTGAACCAGTATTCCTTGGTTTGAGCAAATATTGCTCATCTGAGCAAATGTTGCTCATTCGATGAATTATTGGTAGCATGACCAAATAAGATACTAGCAATTGAACCGAGTATGATAAATAAAATGTTGATCACGGTATCAACGTAAAATTATTAGCGTTTGAATCTGGAATTATGAACCTTGGACTCAAAACCCTAATTTGATCAATTGATGATTAACTGATGGTTTATTGAAAATTAACCACGGAGCGAAGGAGGGACCGGCTACATGGGATTATGGATCAACTATGTAGCGCCCAGATGCTCACGTGAGCAAATATCAAGGTCCCCTGAAGACCAATTGATTTGATGAAAGGATGATTAAATGCTGGTTTAATCATTTATTAAAATAATGCTCGTCTGAACCTTAGGTAATAAAACCTAATTAATTATGAAGATGTGAGGGACCGACCAAGGGGTGATGAAACCGGCCCTGGGTAGTCACGGGATCGAATATTGATCGTCTTATGAAGTTCCAAGTTGTTTGGAAGAGTTTTGGACCTAATACGTGCAATTGCGCAAATTAGGTCAAAATTGTCAAAATACATGGGACCGGCCTCTTGCAAGCCAAAGATCCAACCCTGGTCGGTCAAGGTAACATGCTCACGTCACCAAAGTGTTCGTATCTCGGTTATGAGAATTTTGATATTTTTACGGTGTGCGTTTGAGCAACATTTTGAGAAAATATGGAGAAATCGGGGATTTTCTTTGAGACCAGTGAAAACTTCATGAGATGAAGGAAAAATAATAAAATAATGAAGAAATCATAAAGTGTGGGACCGTCTATGGCCAAGGCATGGCCGGCCGGCCAAGGGGCGGTCCCATGGTATTTTTCCTAATTTTATTATGTTTTCATGATTTTAGGGAAATATCATAAAACCAAGGAGTTTGTTAAAACCAAAGAGTTTTGTTGAAATCAAGGAGTTTCCATGAGATGAGGAAAACATAAAAAATAATAATAATAAAATAAGGGATTGTGGGACCGGCTTGGGCATGGTTGGCCGGCTAGGGCCCGGTCCCGTGAGTTTTCCCTAATTTTATGTATTATTTCATGATTTGAAGGAATTTTCATAATTTGAAGGAAACATCATGAAATCAAGGAATTTCATGGGATTAAGGAAACATGAAAAATATAATAATAATAAAATAAGACGTGTGGGGCCATCTAGGGCATGACCGGCCGGCTATGGCCCGGTCCCACGGGTTTCCCTAATTTTATATTATTTTTCATGGGATCAAGGAAATATCATGAGATTAAGGAGTTTTCATGAAATTAGGGAAATAATAATAAAATATTGAGGATTCATGAGGTGTGGGACCGGCCATGACTAGGGCATAGTTGGTTGGATAAGACACGGTCCGTGACACCTTTCCCAATTTTATATTATTTCCTTGATATGAAGGAAACACCATGAAGCGAGGAGTTTCCTTAAAACAAAGGATATTTGTTCAAATGAAAGGATTTTCATGAGATCAAGGAAAATAATAAAAATATGATAAAATATAGAATTTGGGCATGGGACTGGTCATGGCATGACTGGAAATCCGGTGAGCCCAGTCCCCTAGCGCCTTGATTAATATTTTATTATTTATTATTTTCTTCCTATTTTGCATAGGTGCATCGTCTCGTCGTATTCTGAAATACTCATTCGTGTGGTGCTCGTTAGTGCATTATTGTTAAATACACTTACACCATTTTGATAGGGCTTACTCAAAGGTAGCTCAGATGCCCGTGTATTGAATATTTATTACTAACCCATGGAATTCTGATGGGAAGAACCATAAATTGAAGTAACGAAATATTATGAAAATATTGAATATTTTCCATGGATTCAGTTAATGAACTATTGATTTTGAGAATAATTAATTAATGGCTCTATACTAGTACGATCGTTTAGGAGCATTAATTATTCAGGAATCTAGTGTTATGAGCTTGTTGAAGCGTCATATTTCTTTCATATAGTCAGGGAAAACATTGTTACATCCTGAAGACGTTATTGCTCTATACTAGCAGGCAAGTTGTCTAGGAGCCGTCTAATCTTTCGATTCTATGTAGAAGTAGTTCTTGAAATTGCTCAGTATTCATGAGATATGTCGTTGCCTCATTGAGAGACTACATATTCATATATACTACGAGAGACGAGTATTCTCGATCGAGAGATTCTTGTGGCATGAACTTTCATGCTTTCGATAAGAGACATGAGCCTCAATATTCGTCTGATTCCTGGATCAGGAATACTTATAATTATGGGTTCACGATTTTAGCCTTTGTCGAATATCCACCATCTACACTCTGTTGCTATGGATATCGGAGAAGAAATCATGGAAGAAGAGGAGTTGTTCTTAGAGAATGAAGAAGGGTTGTTGATTGATTTTGGAGTTGATTGTGAATTGCATATGTAGATGGGTTTTGTATCTGTTGCAGTTAAAAACAAAGACGAATTACAGCTGCCATTGTTGATACTAGTGAGAACTAGGGTTTGAAGCTGGGTTCGATTTCAGAGATTGATGGAGGTTATGAGTTTAAAACAGCCAAAAAAAAGGGGATCTGGGATATGGGTCTGTGTTGGTTGAGTTACTGCCATGAAATGGGTTATGTTGAGATTCAAGATTCAGGTGATGAATGAAGGGTTCAACTCGGATTTGAGTTGCAAGGATTGTGGTCTGGGACTGAAATGAGTTTGCTGTGTAGTAACTGGTGTAGATGGAATTGGTACTGCGATGAAGGTGTTACTGGTATTGGAGGCCTGTACACAGTGTGATGGTGGTGGAAGTAAAGAACTGATTGGAGTTGTAGGTGCAGTTCAAGGAGGAGATTGAACAAATGGTTGGCTTGTTTGTGATATTGAAGTTGTTGCTCATTACAGGGAAGTGATGGTGGCAGTGTATTGCAGATGGGTGATGTAAGATATTAATGGTTGTTTAAGGGGTCTTGCTGGTGATCTATGAAGCACCGATACTGATACGGGGATACTGATACGGGGATACTGATACGGGGATTCGTCTATTTTCAAAAAATGGGGATACGGGATACGTTGGGATACGTGTATTAATTAAAAAATATTTAATTTATTAATAGTGAAAAGAATCGCATAAAGTAAGAAAATTCTAAATTACTATCTGGAATATCAAAAAAAAAAAAATAGATAAAAAAAAAAGATAACCCATCACTCATCAATATTGAATAAGAATGTTAGGGTTAGACATTTATATACTGCTTCTATAGAATAATTTTTGATAAATACGAATATATTACATATCTAAAAATATTTAACATATTCTGTATATAAATATTTGGCAATATTATATATATATATATATATATATATATATATATATTATACTATAAGAAGTGTCCCCTCTAGAATATCCGAGAAGTATCCCAAAAGTATCCCCTACCCTTTTCGTAATTAATAAAAAGGGACACTTTAAATGGGGTGTCTGATACGTATCCCCAAGTGTCCCCAAGTGTCCGACACTGATACAGCGTCCGACACGGATACGTCACCGGTTTTGAGGTGTCCGTGCTTCATAGCTGGTGATGGTAACAGATGGGAACTACTGGTGTTGAATGCAAGATTGCAGTCAAGGACTCAAGATGAGCTCATACCGAGGTGACTGTGTAGGCAGTGAAGATAGTAAAAGAACATGAATCTATGGATATGAAATGACTCAGGTGGAAGAATAGTTCTGCTGGTAATGAGATTGCAGCTGTGCTTGAGAGTGGTTATGGTGCTTGAAGTAATAAATGAAGCTGCAATGTCAAGTGGTGATAGAGAAGTTTGAGTAGCTGCAGATGGGTTTGGTAGTGCATCTTTGGGTTAATTGAAGTACTGGTATGCTGTTGGCTGCAAGGATGAGTTGAGTTTGTATGAGATGAGTGCAGGTGGAGGTTGGATGTTGCTGGTGTCAAATGTTACGAACTGAGATGAAGTTACAGGTTGTTGTGGCAACACTGAATATGTGGTGGTTCAGGTGCTGGTATTGATGGTGTTGTTGTCAAGAATTGGTCGGCATTGGTGTCTAGTGACTGGTGGTGGTTTGCAGTCGAGCTGGGGAACAGATGTTAACTTAAAAGGTGGTGTTAGTGAGATATCTGATTGACTCACTGCAGTTGAATAAAAAGGGAATGGTTGGCAGCTTGGCGTATTCTGATGCGGGTTGTGCTGAGAAGTGCAGCTTGAGATGGGGGTTGTAGTTGAAGGCATTGGTGATGTTAGTAGAACAGATGCAGTTACAGAGCCTGAGTGTGCAGCTGGTGCCGAGAAGATCTAAGATGTGAACTGATGATGCAGGGGCAAGCAGAGACTGGATGGAAGGGTTGAGCTAGCTGGTGTTGTGAAATGAGTGAATGGCTTGATCTTGAATGGCAGTGAGTCTGACAGAATGGGTTGTGTATGAATGGAATAGCAGCTGCAATGCAACTGGTGTAGGTATAATTATGTTGCAGTTGAATCTGCAGGGTGATTTCAAACGAGAAAGAATTGATGTTGTGCTTGCCATGAATGAAATGCCTGAGTATATATTAGATGATTGTGCAGGGAAGAGCCGGAATTTGTCCAGGAAAATAGCCAGAAAAAGGCGAGACTTTGCCGGATTACTCTCCAACGAGTTGACTCGGCGATTCTCGATCCAACTCACCTAACTCGGTACCCGACTCAGAAGGACTTGGATATGTTCTAACTGGGCTCCACTCATGGGCTGTTCCACAGATTTCTTTTTGGCCGAGTTTATTTGCTCTCAACCTAAATTTAGAACTTGGAAGGAGGTATATAACATAGAGGAGACGTAATTACTGGACCTCTCCATTGAGGGAGAAATCTTATCTTTTGCTTCTACTTTTATTCTAGGGTTTATACAACATGATAAGTTTTCTCTTCCTTCTTGTTATGAACTCCATTAACATGAGTACTTAATTTTATTATTGGTTATGGATTAATTTGATTTCACAAAGCATGTTTCTTATTCAATAAATTAGTTTTGTCTCCATGCTTTATCGTTTATGATTCACCATTAATATTGTCATATGAGTTGAATGCTTGTTTAGTCGAGTCGTGAATCGATTGAGTTTACTTTCATCTCTATTGCTAGATTAGAGTTTATTATACGCAAAAGTGATAAATTTCTTATTGCAAGTAGCATAATTGTGGGTAGTGCTTGTAGTGATATATCCTACTAGTCACAAGTGAGTCATAACCTTTGTTAAATCGGATTAGTGCTTTTACACGTTCGATTGCTTTGATTGGCCTGATTTCATAGAACTTAACGCATCTAGGGAATTAAACTTGATTAGTGCTTTTACACGTTAGGTTGTTCTCTAAGATAGAATTCATATTCGCATCTTTTAATGTGTTTGTTGATGACAAGAGGAGATTTGCGGGATATACTTGCGATCAAGGTATTCTAGGGCCTTTGATAAAAGTTGAGATTAAAATATCAATTCTAGTTATTGTATTGAAAACATGTTTGTGATTGAAGATGAAATCCTTAACCAATATCTTCACATATTTGCGTGCTTGCTTTGCTTTGTTTGCTTTTAGTTTAATTTCCTTTTACATAAAATCAGAAAAATTCCCCGCTTTGTTTATATAAGAAATCGAAACAAACGACAACCTAGACCTCTCTGTGGGAACAAACTCTTTCTTACCACGTACTTCATTTATATTAGTAGAGTGAGAAAGTGAAATTATATTTGCTCGGCTGACAACCTATCAAATTTTGGCGCCGCTGCCGGGGAGGCAGAGGTTGTCACTTGTTTTTGGTTTCTTATTTTTATTTTTAGTTTGTTTCTTATTTTTGTTTTTCTTATTTTCTGGTTTTTAACCTTGGTTTGAGAACTCTTGTTTCAGGTACCCATTATGGAAGGAGCATATTGGAATAATGGATACGGTTTTCAACCTCCTCAACACTATGATGATTGCCCACCACATATGGGATACGATCGAAACCAATTTATTGGCTATGATCAATATCCAAGAGCTTATGGTGATTTTCATACATACCAACAACAACCTTGTAGTGGGTATGTAAGTCAAGCACCTAGGTGGGACAATTCTACTTCCAATTTGCTTTGTCCGAGATATATGAGTGCTATAATTGGACTGGACCAACTTGATAGTGATAAAGGGAACGTCGCACAAACCAATTTCTGCAACATTTTTTCTTACCCGACTCCAGATCGTAGTTATGATCATTCACCCATTCAAAGGGAAGAGTCATGGGAAAGAGAAACTATTGTAGCCAATGGTGGTAAGCGTGTGAACGTTAGAAAACTTGCACAAAAATTATACAAGTTGGAAGATGATGGAGCCTCGGAAGAGCTTGTCGATGAAATTAGTAGAACCATTCATATGGAGCTTAAACGACGTCGTGATAAAGGTTGGGAAACCGACGACGATTCTGATTTCGGTGAGTCTGAAAATGAAGATGATTGTGTTGAAAAGGACCAACCTTTAGAGATATTTGATGACACTAGTGTAGTGGACTCAACTCTTGATCTTTATAATGATCAAGCACCTATTCAAAAGGTACATGGGTATGATGAAACTAGTGTTTTACAAAATTTCGTTGCAACAAGGTTTGAATCTAATGAAGACGAAGAGGAATATGTTGACACTTGTGTAGATTACTCAATTATTGATCTTTATAATGATCAAGATCCTATTCAAAGGGTGGAGCTTGAGGATGATGCATTTGTGAGTCTTCTAAAAAAGTTCCTTATAGCGAAATTTGGAGTCGCAAGAGAGTATGTGCCTTATAACAAAGAGGAGTGTGTTGAGAATGAAACCGATATGACCAATATTGTGGAAAACACAATTGAGCTTGCAAATGATTGTCATGATGATATTTATGTCGAGACTGTGGTTAAGGCAAAAACGGACGAAGAATGGTTGCAAGGTTTGATAGAGGACCATGATATACAAGAGGTGAGTAATTCACTTGAGTTTTTCAAGGATGAAGAGGATTCCGTGATACAAGAGATTGTGCAAGGTTTGTCTAACCCGTTGCCTATTGTTTCTTCTCCTTTACCTCTTATGGGTTTGAATGTATGTGCTTCGAGAATATTGTTTAATGACTTTGTTTCTCGATATCCTCCATTAGAGATACTTGATTCTCATACTATGCAGGTTTTGAAACAAGAAACCGTGGTAGTCCCTGACTTCTGTATTGTTTATACACTTCCAAGTGTGGACAAGAATAAGTGTGGGGGAAACTTTTATCGGTTAATAGCTTCATTTCTGTTTTATATTACTAATATTTGTGTGAAGCTAGTGTTTGCAAAACAGGTTCTATGGAAGGATCCTCAACTTTTTAGATTATTGGTGTATGGGGAATTCAATTTACAAGTCGGGCTGATGACGTTAAACCAAGCGCTGCATGGGAGGCAACCCATTGGATGAGTATTTCTTATCTTATCTTTTTATTTTATTTTATTTTATTGTCTTGTATTTACTTTTTATGATTTCTTGTCACATATTGTTATATGATTTCCCACCTTGACTTTCTTTGGACGATTCAATTTACATTGAGGACAATGTAAAGTTTAAGTGTGGGGGAGTGGTTAAGCATTTGCATTGTAAATTTTTTTATAAATTTTCAACTTTTATGTAAATTAGTGAATAAAAAAAAAAAAAAAAACTCCAACTTGTAGTTAGTTTAGAGTCACATAGTATACATGTCGCTAAGATTACATCGAGATTCTCATAAGAGTGACTGAACTTAGAGATGACAGAGAACATGATCGGGTTTCTTACTTGTATGAGAGTTAAAGTTGGATTTAACCATGCCAGTGGCAAATAAGGTGCATACTGCATTCGGTATTAGAGTAGTGGTCCCCTATAGTGGAGACTACCCATGTTACATCATGAGAGGCACCGACCTTCACTTCTTTGTACCTGTCTAAATTTGTGCTTTTAGAGTGTGTGTCACCGTACGTAAACTCCGGGTAGAATGGTGAGCTACCCAACCTCCCACCAATAGAAGCACTATTTTGATCGCTTGAGTGCTATTTTATCAATCATGATGGTGACATCGAATTGCTAACTTACATACCACTTGTAATCTTGTTTGTAGTTAGCACCATCCACTTTATCTCTCTACACCAACAGGTCCATAGAAACACCATCATCATCAACAAGAGGAGCATCACAAATTCGAAGGAAAGTTGAAGACGTTCAAGGTTTACAAGCAACGGTACAGAAATGAGCAGATTTCAGATTCAAGTAAAGCAACAAGACAAGGAGCAGAATTTTTACAAGTTGAAGACTTTATATACAAGAGCGAAGATTATCAATGATGAGAGTTCGAGAAGTTTATAATATCAAGACATACACGTTGTGAAGAATCATGCGGTAAAGTACTTACACCATGGCCTTTGTACTTGCATTTTTATTTTATCTTTATATGTATTTCATTTTCTATTGTCTTAAAAAAAAATGAAAAAAAAAAGATTGAAAAAAAAAGAAAAAAAAAAGAGACAAGAGAAAATTTTGTTAGGTTCATTATTAGTTTTATTATTTTGTTTTGTTTTGTTTTCATTGTGTATTTGTTTTACTTTACTTGTCTCAATTAAATTAAAAAAAAAAAGAAAAAAAAAAGAGACAAGAAAAATTCATTGTATCATATTTTTGTTTGTTTAGTCCGTTTTTAGTTTTGTATTCTTTCAATAAAGCCAATGGAAAGAAAGAATATCTATAATGAAGTTTCAAGCAACAAGGAATTATAGGAAATAATCACATTGTCGAGATTCTACGAAGTTCAAGATTTCATCATCAAGAGTTGAAGACCGAAGACGAAGATAAAGACAAAGATTGAAGACCGAAGACGTTTCTATGGATGCTGTGAGAGTGGTGCTAACTGCACGCCGAACGGATAACGAGGTAAGTAAACATATTCCCACCTTCGTTAAGTGGTTGATTTCCTTTCTTAGAGATCGTCAGAAAAAAGGGTTTTCAAAATGAATAAAAGATGTGGGTTTTCAAAGCAATTCGGAGGGTTTTTGGCTTCCTACCATTCAAGGTGTCACAGGATTCTCTCTTTATTCCTACCTGGACACAAGTGTGACCCGTAAAAAAGCTGTTTATTATTGAGAGCAACTTCATAAAACCTTTTCTTGTGAGGCAGAGTCGAGACTTTTGATCACTCCGAACCCGAATTTCTTTCGATAAGGGATGGTTATTTCTCTCTCAACTTTTAAGGATGAGATTGTGTTCATATATGTGTCTAACTTCTTATCACTAGTGTGCAAAATCTCTATGTCTTCTTAGCACGTTGGATGCTATCATTTCGGAGAACTTATAAGTTGGAAAAGTAGGTTTTGTAGGTAGACCTCTTGTAAACCTTCACGAGACTATAACTCGTCCACTAGGGACACCTAGGGGTTTAAAGGCTTGTTATTTATGCTAAAAGTAACCGTAATCTCGACGAGAAGGAGTTGTTGTATTTTAGTTTTGTTTGATTTGCTCGAGGACTAGCAAAGTCTAAGTGTTGGGGAATTTGATAGGTGTTGTAAACACCTGAATTTATATTTATTGTTTATGCTTTCTTTGCGAGTTTTCTTGTAAAATATGTATCTTATGTTTGCTTTTGAGTGTTTAGGTACCTTGGAGTCATTTGTAGTAAAAGAAGGAGAAAACGTCCATTTGGAGCATAAAGGATAAAGAGGCTAATTCACAGGCGAGCTACACTTGGAGTCAGCTAGGTGATAAGCATGTAAATGCTACATTTTATACCCATATTTATATTAGCTAGGACTCGATATTTTGGCTAACATCACTATTTTAATGCTTTTACAGAAAGTACACATAATTCTAATTATCCGGAACATAAACAACTAAAGCATTAGCTGAACGACGTTTGTGACGTAAATGTGAAATAGGGTTGGCCTGGTACCTCCATGTATCATCAACCACAATGATCAAATATGCTGGCCTGGTGTTGATGGTGGATTTTCATTTAAGGGCTGAAATTGTAAAAGCCAAAATTATGCGCTAACATCTTGCAAAAGATAAAGCCATTAATAAGTGATGAATACTTCTTCACTTTACTAATTTACCTAGAATAGAGCATGTGGCAACAATCCTAGTATTCAGTGAATTAAATACACAAAATTCATCCAGGTTGGAGCATGTAGCAACAATCCCATATACCCCGTGAATTTACAACATTATTAATTAATGCATAACCAGCCTTGTATTTCCTGTACTCATTACTAGTGCGGCATGACGACTGAGTGTTGTTCTCAGCAGAGCAACACGAACCTCCGAGCATTAATAATGAAGCATGTATGAAATACCCGTACAGGCTACAACTCTCGGTGTGTTATACTTGCCCGATTGAGCATGTTTGAACCTGAACTGACCATATCAGTCTCAGAAACGATCACGACCATCCAACCTCACCAGCATGATTGGATGGCTTAGATTAAATCCATGACCCCAAGCAGGTATTGGAATATTCACCACCGACCCAACGCGGGCCCGCATGGTCGGCCTCCCCAAAACGGTGGCATAGTTTGCCAAACCGTCCAAACCAAACCAGTATGGACGGAAAACCCTAAATTAGGGTTTGCGGCACATTACATGTATCGCAAAACAGTCTCAACCATCCATCTTCGCAGGCATAGATGGAGGGTGTAGATGTAGATTCAAAGGGCCCAGAGCATGTCAACACAAACACCATGGGCCCGCCTACATACCTGACTGATCGGTCAGGACCAACTATGGTTGGTCGTCTTGATTCGTGCGTCCCAAACTAGGTATGACACACGGCCGGCAAAACCTGATTAGGGTTTGTGTCGCGATCACGAGCGTCCTTTTTCTCCTTCTCGGATGAAGGGTCCAGGAATAGACTAAGCAGGTCTGGTAAGTATCAACATGATCACTGCGGGCCCACCTATCTTCACACCCGATCGGCCAAGACCAAACTTGGATGTACACCTCGATTCGCACGCCCAAACCAGGCGTAGTCGCACCTCCTAATTGTAAAATGATCTCGACCACTCAACTTCTCCGGACAAATTGAGTGGCTTAGATCACGTTTCTATGAGGCAATGAAGTACAGGCGTGAACACCAGCCTACCACCCACATGCCGAATTAATCGGCGGGACCGACCAGGCTTGGTCGTCTTGAAACGCGCGCCCGAAGTGGGCATGATGCGCGGCTTTTGCGGCACCAGATTTCTGTTGCAAATCGATCTCAACCGCTCCTCTTTGCCGGTCAAATTGAGTGGCCTTGATCGCACCTTCATGGGACAGTGAGGTACGGACGTGTACACCGGCATGCTGTCTACACGCATGCCCGGTAGGTACTTTCCAAAACACCTCCCATGCTTGGTTTCGACCAAGCTGAAGAGTGATGCCTGCGCACCTCTTCAAAAGCCCTAAAACTTCATCAACGGTCGCAGATGAGTGTCACAGATCATCTCGTCCGTCCAACTCTACCAGCTTGGTCAAGAAGCCCTGGTTAGGAGTTAAGAGACCAGCAAGGCATCATCACGATCACCGCCCACCACTCTTCCACATGAGGTGATCGGCCAAATCAGGGCTTGCCTGTATAGCCTCCAAACGATCACTCGAAGATGGCTGGACATGATGCTATTTTAAGATGCTTAAATTCGTGACTTACTCCGTTAAGACTTAAAAACAACGATGCTTCATACATGATGAATATACTTGATGCAGTACCTGCATAGAATACACACGATACTTCACAAGTATCGACTTCCTAAATAACTTAGTTATTTAGTTTAGCATTACATGCTACTTTCTGTGGGTCTCACGATCCACAAACTCGAGACATCAATCATGTCACAAACTGGGGGATATATACTGGGGTATTGGTCTGGTGGTTTACAGCGTGCAGCGTGCAACGCGCCATCACAAGAACGTGTCAGTAAGTCATGGACGGTTAGAGATACATGAGAAGTGGGCAAGACTGGTCGTGTAACACCAACACAAAACTCCACTACTCCATCACTCCACTTCCTCCACTTCCCACGAGAGACGTGAATAAGGCTCAAATGACTTGTATAAATAGGCTCTCCTCCATATTTCCAAAAAACACAGAACAAGTCCAGGACAACGAGAGGCAAGTGTTGATACAATCGTATTCAAACAAGGCCCGATAGCTTACATCCTGCAAGCCGGTTCATCTTTCTGATACAAGTCATACATAGCCAACACCTTCACAATCTCAACACCTTCTTCGCTTCCCTCCCTAAGATCAACCCCATCTCCTTCACTTTGTGACCGAAACAAGTCTGGAACGGCCATTTCTTGGTTTAGGCCGAATTTGCACATATTGATTTCTCGAATCTACAAGCACTCCCTTGTAGTGCATTTGTTTAAGGTTTAGACTCATTTCTCATCCACACACCCCAAATTACCAAAACCGGCAGAAATAGTTTTCACCCATAAACACCTGGTATCTCTATATATCAGCAGCACTTATTATGATGGCCTGGTATTTCTATATATCAGCAGCACTTATTATGCTGGCCTGGTATTTCTATATATCAGTAGCACAATTATGAAATGGGGTTGGCCTGGTATTCCCATGTATCATCAACCACAATGGTTGGCCTGGTATTTCTATGTATCAGCAACAGTCTAGTTACCATGACAACAGAAAGGGAGTCGAAATGGTGTCTGATGTTGTTCTCGTTCCATAGCCATGGCACACTAGAGTTTGACGTAAAAATATGTTGCAGCAAAATTCCCGAGAGATGCATTTGGTGGTGATTGAATTAGCTGCTGATATTATACAGAGTGGACATGGTTTGGTTGAGCTGGTGTATGTCGTCTGCCGGAGAATGAAGGTGACAGAGAAGAACTAGTGCAACGAAGATGGTAGAGGATGGTTACTATATGGCATTCAATGTTTTCGTCTACGACAAATGGAACTTCAGGGGTGATTAAAGGAAACTAGTGGATTTATGTATTGGTGCTTCCTTGGATCTGGCAGCAAAAAAACATGGTCCTGTGGCTTAATGGAAGTTGGATGTTGGCTCGGGTACGAAGCTCAGGGGAGAACTGGTGATCAAACTACCTTGGTTTAGGGTTATGTGCGAAATTTGGTTTTGCTGGCAATGGTATTGGTTGAAAAGATATGGAGCAGCTGAGTTGGAGATTATGTTAGGCTGAATTGAGTTAATGCAGAGGCGACTTTCTATCTCCCAGCGATATTGGAGTTCGGAGATTTTCATGGGTTCTGGCAGTATATTGTGTACGGGGGAGATGTTATTTTTCTGTGGTTACTGTGAAGTTTCCGGTGATTACTTGGAGTTTACGGTAGTGGCTGGTTGTTGTGTTTGATATTGATTGTTTCGGTTATTGATTGAGCAGTGCAGTCGTGGCCGAGATGATGATTGGCTGGAGATTTATGAGTTCGAATGATTGAATGCCGATCAATGGGAGAAGTTCAAGGAACTATAGTGTTGTTGGCCGATGATCAGTCCAAGGAGATACGAGAGTTCATGGTGATTGCTGCGAATAAATCAATGGGAAAGTGGTCGTCTGGTGCATCCATCTCAGTGGAAGGGTCTTGGTCGAAATGAACGCAGCAAAAATGAACAGCAATTGGAGTTTATATTGCCTGACGAATTGGGCAGTGAGAAGAAAGCAAAGAGATACGCACTGTTGTTAAAGGTGTTGATGGAGAAAAGAAGTGCATGGCTGAAGTAAATGAGGTCTGCTGGTTGTGAAGGGAATGGAAGTTGTTTGTGAGAAAGAAGAGAATGGACAGACACAGGCAGTAATGGCTTAACAGCAACAACGATAACAGACTGGGGTTTGTCATCGACTGAATTTTGGGATATTTGTTCTCGTATTCAGTTTAAGTTTTGTATGGGATTGCAACGGTGATTGAGCTGTACAAGGAGAGATTTTACAAAGTTTAGCAGGGCATAGTGACGAGAAGTGAGAGCTGATGCTGTGACCGGACTTGGTGATTGCCTGAGTTTCGACTTAGCCTGGATTTGGAAGGAGCTCGATTTGGGAGCTGTGGTCACGTGATGTGGAGAGTTTGGGACGAATGAAGGTGGATTTTGGTTGAGCCGGTCAGGGAGTAGCTGTGAAGAGAGGGACCGTGATAGTAGTGATGTTTCCATTTTTATTGGAATATATGCAATCACGTTCTTGCATGCAAGATCTTTACCAACATTTATGGACGGAAAATGATGAGCAGGCGGCATATAAGTTCAAATGCAGACGAGTGTTGGAAGAGAGGACGTGGCGGAACCTCATTGGGTGACTTTGTTCATCACTCGACATGTGCCATAACTCAATTGGCTAATGACGTGGTCTAGACAATGAAAAAAAAGAAAGAGGAAATCAAATTCCTTTCGGGGCTTGGTTACGATGATAGATGGAGCCAGGGGCGACAAAGCCTAGAGGAGGAGGAGGCGCGGCACAAAGCCGTGCTAGGGTTTGAGATTTCACTTTCATTTTCTCTTTTGATTAGCTAGAGTTTGATTGGAAGATGTTTATGGCTTTTGAGAAAGCCATGTCTAGCTAATCATGTTAGGGTTTAGGTAGAACCCAATTTTATTATGAAAACTCTACATTTATATGCTTAATAATGAGTTGATTGATTAGTAGTTTTTCTTCATATAGCTTGTTATTTAATTGCTCATGTGATTTTCTTGATTATTTATGCTTTTGAATTGATATTTCGTGCTTCGGTTAAATCCCTAGACGTGGTATGCAAGGATAGATAGGTAATGCTTTAAGATCACTACATAAGAAGCGAAGGAAATTACAGCGAAGAAACAATATTTACAAATGCATGAAATATATTTTTAAACATTAGTAGAGTGATGCGTGTCGTAGGTGCAATCAAATTAATATCATATTTCCACTCAATTAAAAATAATATAATGGAAGTCAAGTTCGTTCCCACGAGGAGCAAGAGATTCTAGTTGTAAAAATTGTCACGAAAGGGGGGTGTAAAAAGCAAAAGAAAATAAACAAAGCAATTAAAAGATAAAGTTGAAAGCAATAAGAGAGACAAGATCAAGGAATCCTTCTTCGTTTGCAAAACAATGAATCAAGTTATGTTCTTTTCTACTTGTTATTAGTCAAAGATTATCACCAACCGTAGGTAAAGCAAGCTAGATCGTGCTAAACCCCTAAATCCCTTGTATCATAGGATACGGAAGTTCTCGACTACTGGATTCTATTTACCAAACCACCTAGTAGTAGATCACTCTAGATGTAATTTAAATAAACGCATTAAGATTTATGAATTTATTAGGTCAATATTAGTAGTTGGACTCTTAGATCAAGGTCTACTTGCTAACGTTGTTTTCACACACAATTGCTCCACGGAATCCCTCCGCAAGGTCTCGTGTTTGCTACTTATGTAAAAAGTCAAGAAACGATTACTTATCTCCTAACTTTCACTAGCTTTAGATTAAACCGACAAATCAATTTAGTTGGCCACCCAAACAATCTATCAATCAATCATGAATGTCATTAAGATCATTCCTATTAGTAAAAACAAACGATAATTATGTGAAAAACTTCAAGATAGAATTGAAAACAAAAACTTAAATCATATTAAGAACTAGGAATTCATCCTCAATCAATAATAAAATTAGCTACTCATGCTAAAGAGTTCACACAAAGAATAAGAAGAGAGAAGTGTTGTGTGTGTAGAGATGTGTATAAAAAGATGTGTAAAACTTCTCTATTTATAGGCTTCAATATTCTCCAAATCTTCCAAGGAATAGAATCCTTTTCCTTTAGCAATTCAATTTCCAAATCCAAGCCTTTCTCAATTCTTCCATCTTCTCTTTCCAAATTTGAGCCCAATTCTCCATCCAATTCCTAGTCCAAGTCTTCACACCCATGAGAGAAGTCCACAGAAAATTCTGGAATTTTGGTTCGCCGGAAAACTGGTATTATGGCCGGAATAGTCACCGCCGGCCACCTGAGATTCTCCTCCGTCGACGAATATTCCGTTGGTCAACCGTCAAAGATTAACGGTCAAACGGGTCAAACTAACGGTCAGTCGTCAGTCACTGGGTCAAGGTAGGAAGTCAGCTAGCCCAAGTCAGCTGTCTTACTCGGCTAACTCAGCTGAGTTGAATCGGTTAGCGCTGAGTTGACTCACTTGATGCGATGGCGGACAGAGTTCAGTTTGTTTATGGGACTTTTTCAGGCCGATTTCAGGTCGTTTCCTTGGGTCTTCTCCTGTTAAGAACCTATACATTCATCTATTGAGCTCTTCCCTACAATGCCACATCCTGTAGCTTAGTTTCATGCCATTCCATAACACCATCAGAGCAGCCATTCTCTCATACCTTGTAACAGAGGCATCACCATCTTGTCTCGACCCATTTGCTTCCAATCACAGCAGCATCTCCTTGTTTTCGACCACCAACAGCTGCACATTGCAGCATCAGAAGTGATCCTAACTCAACAGCAGCGGCAACTCCTTCTCTGCTTAACAGAGGCTCAGCTCACCATTCTTCTCTTACGATTTACTCATTACCACTGACAACCCATACTCCAACATCGAACCTACAGATGCAATCAACCTCCAATTTCAACCCAATTTCTTCCTCTGTCGAGCCAATCAATACTAATCGAAGCAACATCATCATCACTAACAGCTCTCGGCTTCAACAGTTGGAGATTCTCACAGAAACCCCATCTCTCTTTTAGCTTCATCAATTCTCCCTGTTCGTTAATCGACCTGTTCTCTCAATCGATGCAACATCGAACCCTAATTCAATTTGTCTGATCTTCATCTCGATTTCTCAAACCAAAACCCATTCAATCTTTTCTTCAATTTTCAGTTCTCTCGGTTTGCCAATTCTCAACAGATCGAATCCATTTTTCACAGTAAAACCCTAATTCTAAATTCAATCTTCTTCAATTGCTCGAACCCTAACTTGAATTCATCAATCCCCTTTTTCAGCTTGTCTCACAGCGATTACTCAGATCGAATCGTCTTCTTCTTTCCATTCAATAGCAGCATACCAACACCCAGATTCAACCCGAGTGTTCTTTTGTTCTCGATGTCGATTTCTTCCATCTGCCAAGCTGCGCCTCAAAAATCTCTTTCTCAATTTCAGCAGCAGTCATGACTGCGTTTCTCACTTTCAGGTGGATAATGAAAGAATGATTTGAACGAGAGAAAACATATCTCGATTTTAGGGTTATGTAATAATTTGGGATTGAGACGCCCACCATAAAAGCCACCCCAGATGGGTGCCTATATTTAGGAGGTCACTTCTGATAAGGGCTAGCCAAAGTTTTCAGCCCCCTTAACCTCTGCTGGTTTGTCTATAGTGCTCCTCCAAAAGACTTGCCCCTGAAATGACAATTTTGCCCTTTTGGCTCAAATTGGATAATTTCTTCTTCTTTCCGTCCGTGCGACTCCATAGTAGCTATAAAACTCAAAACAAGCATAAAATACATAATTTACAAGAAAAATAGCAAAGAAAGCATAAACAATAGATAGTAAATAGGATGTATTCTACACCCTATCAAATTCCCCCACACTTAGACTTTGCTAGTCCTCGAGCAAATCAAACTAAAAACTCACAACTTCAAAGCGTTCAAGCGTCCCAAGCATCCAAAAAGTTATGAGGACATAGAGTTTCTGCATGCTAGTAATAAGAAGTTAGAAATACTAAAGAACATATTCTCATTCTTAAATGTTGAGTGAGAAATAACCACACCATAATGAGAGAACGCGTGTTTGAGAAACGATCAATAAGCATTTCGCCTCGACTTCTGCCTCACCAAAAAGGATTTTATGATAATTGCACTCAAAAGACGGCTCTTTTATGGTTCTCACATGTGTGCAGGTAGGAATGAAGAGAGAATTCCTGCAACACGTTGAATGGTGGGAAGGACAACTTCCGAAATATTTTGAAAACCCACATCTTTTAACATTTTGAAAACCATTTTTCTGACGATCTCTACGAAAGGAAATCAACCATTTATTATCGAGGATGAGATTACTTACTCACCTTCACATCCGATCGCCAATTATGATAACACCACTCTCACGGCATCCAATAGAAACGTCTTCTTGGTCTTCGTCTTCGGGTTCAACTATGATGATAAATTCTCGAATTTCATAAATCCTTAACAATTTGTAACCTTTACCTTAAAATCCTTGTCGCTTGAAACTACCTTATAGATTTTCCTTCCCCACGGCTTATTAACGAAACAAAAATTTCTCTTTTTTTTTTTTTTTTTTTTTTTTTTTTTTATATATCTTTTTTTTTTTAAATACAAGAGAAATTAAATACAAAATAAACCATGGCCGTGGAAGAAGTATTTTACCGCTTGATTCTTCACAACTTGTATCGCCTCAAAATCATAAACTTCAATAATTCTCACCTTTTGATTTTCTTTGCTCTTATAAGTAAGTCTTCATACTTGGATATAAAATTACCTCATTGTATTGTAAGTCCTCAAAAAATCTGCTCTTTGTATGTTGCTTTACTTGAATTTGAAATTTGCTCTTTTTCTCGTTCCGTTGCTTGTAAACCTTAAACTTTTCCAACTTTCCTTGTAGATTTTGATGTCGCTCCTTGTTGATGATGAGAGTGTTTCTATGGATCCGTTGTTGTCGAGAGAGAAAATGGTGCTAACTGCAAATCGAACTACAAGAAGGAGGCTTTCATCTATAGACGTCACCCTCATGATTGACAAAATTAGCACTCAAGAGACCAAAGAGTAGTGCTTTTATTGGTGGGAGGTTGGGTAGCTCACCATTCTACCCGGAATTTACTTACGGTGACACACACTCAAAAGAAAGCTCTTTAGTAGACGGAAAAATTTCTGGTCGGTGCCTCACATGATATGAATACGGGTAGTCTCCACTAATGATTGATCAGCAACTCTAATAATGCATTTCTCCCTGCACCAAATTCGCATCACCGGCATGATTAAATCCATTATTTAACACTCTAACAAGTAAGAAATCCGAATGTAGTTCCCTAACATTTCCAAGTTCAATTATGTCGGTCAAAATCTCTATGTAAACATACCTAGAAGTATGCTAGTGACTCTAAAATCTCTAAAAGTTAGAGTTTTATGTAAAACTTTTTTTTTTTTTTTTAAATTTTTAAATTTTTTTGTAATTTTTTTTTAAAATACATGCTTAACCACTCCCCCACACTTAAACCTTACATTGTCCTCAATGTAATTGAATCGTCCTAGTAAAGTCAAGGTGGGAAATTTTAACATGATATGGAATAAGAAAAAGAAATAACAAAAAGCAAAAGGATAAGAAATACAAAACCTATGGGTTGCCTCCCATTAAGCGCTTGTTTTAAAGTCGACGGCCCGACTTAGCTCTTGCATGATTCATTAGCCCGCATATACTAACAATCGGAAAATTTGGGGATCAACCCATAATACCTGTTTTGCAAACAATAACTCCATACAAATATTAGCACAAGAAAACAATAGTGAAATTATCGCTCGATAGAAATTTCCCCACACTTATTCTCGTCCACACTCGGAAGTGTATAAAGAATATAGAATTTGGGAACTTCCATGGTTTCCTTTTGGCAAACCTGCATAGTGTTAGAATCAAGTGTTTCCAATGGTGGATATCTAGAAACAAAATCATCCAAAAATACTTTCGAAGCACAAATATTCAAACCAATAAGAGGTAAAGGAGAAGAATCAATATGCAAAGGGTTAGACAAACCTTGCACAATCTCTTGTATTATAGAATCCTCTTCATCCTTAAAAAATTCAAGTGAATTACTTACCTCTTGTATATCGTGGTCCTCTATTAAACCTTGCAACCATTCTTCGTCGTTTTCTACCTTAACCAAAGTCTTGGCATCATTAAAATCATTGGCTAGTTCAATTGGGTCTTCCACAAAATCAATCAATTTGGTTTCATCCTCTAGCATCATCTCTTCAACATTCTCATCATCGGAATCGGGCCATTCACTAAAATGATTCTCGTCGGTATAGATTGTAAGATCTTCTTGTGCGGGTGTTACACCGTTTATAACAATAGGTAAGTCACACCCAATCTCCTCCTTTTGAATAGGTGAAGGATCGTTATTATGATCCGGAGTTGGAATAACTTCCTCATTGTTGCAACGGTCATACACTTCCGCGGACTCATATCTTTCCCTAAGGAATTTTTTCCAAGCACTAAATGCATCATCTTTCCCCGGCAGCGGCGCCAAAATTTGATGCGTGTCGTAGGTGCAATCAAATTAATATCATATTTCCACTCAATTAAAAATAATATAATGGAAGTCAAGTTCGTTCCCAGGAGGAGCAAGAGATTCTAGTTGTAAAAATTGTCACGAAAGGGGGTGTAAAAAGCAAAAGAAAATAAACAAAGCAATTAAAAGATAAAGTTGAAAGCAATAAGAGAGACAAGATCAAGGAATCCTTCTTCGTTTTGCAAAACAATGAATCAAGTTATGTTCTTTTCTACTTCTTATTAGTCACGTGATTATCACCAACCGTAGGTAAAGAAGCTAGATCGATGTTAAACCCTAAATCCCTTGTATCACTGGGATACGGAAGTTCTCGACTACCGGATTCTATTTACTAAACCACCTAGTAGTAAATCACTCTAGATGTAATTTAAATAAACGCATTAAGATTTATGAACTTATTAGGTCAATATTAGTAGTTGGACTCTTAGATCAAGGTCTACTTGCTAACATTGTTTTCACACACAATTGCTCCACGGAATCCCTCCGCAAGGTCTCGTGTTTGCTACTTATGTAAAAAGTCAAGAAACGATTACTTATCTCCTAACTTTCACTAGCTTTAGATTAAACCGACAAATCAATTTAGTTGGCCACCCAAACAATCTATCAATCAATCATGAATGTCATTAAGATCATTCCTATTAGTAAAAACAAACGATAATTATGTGAAAAACTTCAAGATAGAATTGAAAACAAAAACTTAAATCATATTAAGAACTAGGAATTCATCCTCAATCAATAATAAAATTAGCTACTCATGCTAAAGAGTTCACACAAAGAATAAGAAGAGAGAAGTGTTGTGTGTGTAGAGATGTGTATAAAAAGATGTGTAAAACTTCTCTATTTATAGGCTTCAATATTCTCCAAATCTTCCAAGGAATAGAATCCTTTTCCTTTAGCAATTCAATTTCCAAATCCAAGCCTTTCTCAATTCTTCCATCTTCTCTTTCCAAATTTGAGCCCAATTCTCCATCCAATTCCTAGTCCAAGTCTTCACACCCATGAGAGAAGTCCACAGAAAATTCTGGAATTTTGGTTCGCCGGAAAACTGGTATTATGGCCGGAATAGTCACCATGAAGCCACCGAGATTCTCCTCCGTCGACGAATATTCCGTTGGTCAACCGTCAAAGATTAACGGTCAAACGGGTCAAACTAACGGTCAGTCGTCAGTCACTGGGTCAAGGTAGGAAGTCAGCTAGCCCAAGTCAGCTGTCTTACTCGGCTAACTCAGCTGAGTTGAATCGGTTAGCGCTGAGTTGACTCGCCGGTGCAGTAAACTGGACAGAGTTCAGTTTGTTTATGAGACTTTTTCAGGCCGATTTCAGGTCGTTTCCTTGGGTCTTCTCCTGTTAAGAACCTATACATTCATCTATTGAGCTCTTCCCTACAATGCCACATCCTGCAGCTTAGTTTCATGCCATTCCATAACACCATCAGAGCAGCCATTCTCTCATACCCTGTAACAGAGGCATCACCACCTTGTCTCGACCCATTTGCTTCCAATCACAGCAGCATCTCCTTGTTTTCGACCACCAACAGCTGCACATTGCAGCATCAGAAGTGATCCTAACTCAACAGCAGCGGCAACTCCTTCTCACGCTTGCAGAGGCTCGGCTCACCATTCTTCTCTTACGATTTACTCATTACCACTGACAACCCATACTCCAACATCGAACCTACAGATGCAATCAACCTCCAATTTCAACCCAATTTCTTCCTCTATCGAGCCAATCAATACTAATCGAAGCAACATCATCATCACTAATGACTCTCGGCTCAATCAGTTGGAGATTCTCTTTGAAAACCCCATCTCTCTTTTAGCTTCATCAATTCTCCCTGTTCGTTAATCGACCTGTTCTCTCAATCGATGCAACATTGAACCCTAATTCAATTTCTGTCTGATCTTCATCTCGATTTCTCAAACCAAAACCCATTCAATCTTTTCTTTAATTTTCAGTTCTCTCGGTTTGCCAATTCTCACCGAGATCGAATCCATTTTTCACAGTAAAACCCTAATTCTAAATTCAATCTTCTTCAATTGCTCGAACCCTAACTTGAATTCATCAATCCCCTTTTTCAGCTTGTCTCACAGCGATTACTCAGATCGAATCGTCTTTTTCTTTCCATTCAATAGCAGCATACCAACACCCAGATTCAACCCGAGTGTTCCTTTGTTCTCGATGTCGATTTCTTCCATCTGCCAAGCTGCGCCTCAAAAATCTCTTTCTCAATTTCACAGCAGTCATGACTGCGTTTCTCACTTTCGGGTGGATAATGAAAGAATGATTTGAACGAGAGAAAACATATCTCGATTTTAGGGTTATGTAATAATTTGGGATTGAGACGCCCACCATAAAAGCCACCCCAGGATGGGTGCCTATATTTAGGAGGTCACTTCGATAAGGGTTAGCCAAAGTTTCCACCCCCTTAACCTCTGCTTGGTTTGTCTATAGTGCTCCTCCAAAAGACTTGCCCCTGAAATGACAATTTTGCCCTTTTGGCTCAAATTGGATAATTTCTTCTTCTTTCCGTCCGTGCGACTCCATAGTAGCTATAAAACTCAAAACAAGCATAAAATACATAATTTACAAGAAAAATAGCAAAGAAAGCATAAACAATAGATAGTAAATAGGATGTATTCTACACCCTATCATAGAGTTTGCATAATTAATTGGTGGAAACCGAAAACCCTAATAACCCTAATATTATTTCATTTTGTTCCAAATTTCTGAAAAATCGCTAAAACATCATCTTGTCGATTACTTAGTTTTTGGTATTAGTTGGTAGAGTATTTCACACTCCTCGTGGGAACGACCCGTATTTGCTATCGATACTACAATTGACTCGTGCACTTGCGGATATAACTAGGTTTTATTTAATCGTTAATTTGGTCATATAAAATCTACATCACTAGGTTGCACAAGAATGGCTATCGATTCTGCGAATCGACAATTAAGCAAGAAACATAATAGGCTGTCAGTTTCCTGGAACCGACAAGCCATGTAAGAAATGGGTAGCCCTCATCTGGAGAGTGGGTGTTATGAGTAATTTCAATCATTACCAATCCCTAAAACAAAGAGAAGTGTTTTCTCTTCTCAATCATTTCCGTCTACAATTCAGAGACGAGAGAAAACTATGGCGGCTGCTGCAGAAGCAATTGAGATCCGAGTAGTCGAGGGTTGGTGATATGCTACTGATGGAGGATTCTGTGGTGAATTGAGTTCTGAATCGAGAAATTCAAAGGATTGAGAAGATGATTCTGTTGTTATGGATATCAGAGAATAAATCAGGGAAGAAGAGGAGTTGTTACTGCCGAGAATGAAGAAGGGATGTTGATTGATTTTGGAGTTGATTGTGAATTACATCTGTAGATGGGTTTTGTATCTGTTGCAGTTAAAAACAAAGACGAAGAGGAATTACAGCTGCCATTGTTGATACCAGTGAGAACTAGGGTTTGAAGCTTGGTTCGATTTCAGAGATTGATGGAGGTTATGAGTTTTGTGACCAAGAAAAAGGGGATCCGGGATATGGGTACGTGTTGGTTGAGTTACTGCCATGAAATGGGTTATGTTGAGATTCAAGATTCGGGTGATGAATGAAGGGTTCAACTCGGATTTGAGTTGCGGGGATTGTGGTGCAGGACTGAAATGAGTTTTACTGTGTAGTAGCTTGGTGTAGATGGAATTGGTGCTGCGATGAAGGGGTTCTTTTTGGTATTAGAGGCATGTACACAGTGCGATGGTGGTGGAAGTGAAGAACTGATTGGAGTTGCAGGTGCAGTTCAAGGAGGAGATTGAACAAATGGTTGGCTTGTTTGTGATATTGAAGCTGTTGCTCATTACAGGGAAGTGATGGTGGCAGTGTATTGCAAATGGGTGATGTATGATATTAATTGTTGTTTAAGGGGTCTTGCTGGTGATGGTAACAGATGGGAACTACTGGTGTTGAATGCAAGATTGCAGTCAAGGACTCAAGATGAGCCGATACCGAGGTGATTTGTGTAGAGGCGATGAAGATAGCAAAAGAACATGAATCTATGGATCTGAAATGACTCAGGTGGAAGAAATAGTTCTGCTGGTAATGAGATTGCAGCTGTGCTTGAGAGTGGTTATGGTGCTTGAAGTAATGAATGAAGCTGCAATGTCAAGTGGTGATGGAGAAGTTTGAGTAGCTGCAGATGGGTTTGGTAGTGCAACTTTGGGTTAATTGAAGCACTGGTATGCTTTTGACTGCAAGGATGAGTTGAGTTTGTATGAGATGAGTGCAGGTGGAGGTTGGATATTGCTGGTGTCAGATGTTACGAACTGAGATGAAGTTACAGGTTGATGTGGCAGTACTGAAACTGTGGTGGTTCAGGTGCTGGTATTGATGGTGTTGTTATCAAGAATTGGTCGGCATTGGTGTCTAGTGTGACTGGTGGTGGTTTGCAGTCGAGCTGGGGAACGAATGTTAACTGAAAAGGTGGTGTTAGTGAGATATCTGATTGACTCACTGCAGTTGAATAAAAAGGGAATGGTTGGCAGCTTGGATGTGTTACAGAATTGCAGGTTGTGCTGAGAAGTGCAGCTTGAGATGGGGGTTGTAGTTGAAGGCATTGGTGATGTTAGTAGAACAGATGAAGTTACAGATCTTGAGTGTGCAGCTGGTGCCGATAACATCTGAGATGTGAACTGATGATGCAGGTGTAAGCAGAGACTGGATGGAAGGGTTGAGCTGGTGTTGTTAAATGAGTGAATGGCTTGAGCTTGAATGGCAGTGAGTCTGATAGAATGGGTTGTGTATGAATGGAATAGCATCTACAATGCAACTGGTGCAGGTATAGTTATGTTGCAGTTGAAGCTGCAGGGTGATTGCAAACGAGAAAGAATTGATGTTGTGCTTGCCATGAATGAAATGCCTGAGTATATATTAGATGATTGTGCAGGGAAAAGCCGGAATTTGGCCAGGAAAACAACCAGAAAAAGGCGAGTCTTTGCCGGATTACTCTCCAACGAGTCGACTCGGCGATTCTCGATCCAACTCACCTAACTCGGTACCCGACTCAGAAGGACTTGGATATGTTCTAACTGGGCTCCACTCATGGGCTGTTCCACATATTTCTTTTTGGCCGAGTTTATTTGCTCTCAACTTAAATTTAGAACTTGGCAGGAGGTATATAACAGAGAGGAGACCTAATTACTGGACCTCTCCATTGAGGGAGAAATCTTATCTTTTGCTTCTACTTTTGTTCTAGGGTTTATACAACATGATAGGTTTTCTCTTCCTTCTTGTTATGAACTCCATTAACATGAGTACTTAATTTTATTATTGGTTATGGATTAATTTGATTTCACAAAGCATGTTTCTTATTCAATAAATTAGTTTTGTCTCCATGGTTTATCATTAATATTCTCATATGAGTTGAATGCTTGTTTATTTGAGTCACGAAACGATTGAGTTTACTTTTATCTCTATTGCTAGATTAGAGTTTATTATACGCAAAAGTGATAAATTTCTGATTGCAAGTAGCATAATTGTGGGTAGTGCTTGTAGTGATATATCCTACTAGTCACAAGTGAGTCATAACCTTTGTTAAATCGAATTAGTGCTTTTACACGTTCGATTGCTTTGATTGGCATGATTTCATAGAACTTAACGCATCTAGGGAATTAAACTTGATTAGTGCTTTTACACGTTAGGTTGTTCTCTAAGATAGAATTCATATTCGCATCTTTTAATGTGTTTGTTGATGACAAGAGGAGATTTGCGGGATATACTTGCGATCAAGGTATTCTAGGGCCTTTGATAAAAGTTGAGATTAAAATATCAATTCTAGTTATTATGTTGAAAACATGTTTGTGATTGAAGATGAAATCCTTAACCAATATCTTCACATATTTGCGTGCTTGCTTTGCTTTGTTTGCTTTTAGTTTAATTTACTTTTACATAAAATCAGAAAAATTCTCCCCTTTGTTTATATAAGAAATCGAAACAAACGACAACCTAGACCTCTCTGTGGGAACGAACTCTTTCTTACCACGTACTTCATTTATATTAGTAGAGTGAGAAAGTGAAATTATATTTGCTCGGCTGACAACCGATCAATTTCCATTACCTTGATTTAATATATTTCTGAAGGAAATCAAATAGGGTTTTTGTTAGAGGCAGAATAGTCAAAAGTCTGACTTAGGTTGAAGCAGACTCCTAGGCCTATAAGGGAGACGTCAACTATGGGAATCAATTTGGGTAGGGTATTGCGAGATACAAGAGACATAAGGAGCAGGACTGAAAACGAACTGCTAGAAAAAAATTGGTCTCTTTTATTATTTATTTTATGTATTATATTGTTTATATTTATTATAAAAATGTCACAAGTAAGACGTTAAACAACCTAGACAATTTTTAAGCCTAAAATACTATGTTGAACCTACAAGATTTATTCTTGAGAATTCGTATCTTGAAATACATATTAAAAGACTATGAAAATTATGGTCACGAAATGTCTTCGTAGAAGCTCTAGTTAGCTTCGGGTTATGTTTTCTTATAAAAAAAGAAACGAAAAACAAACCACAAGTTTCCAAAAATATAAATCATTTCTATTTTCTGTCTATAACCTTTTATACACAAGTCTAAGTTTTTTCGTCACCCGCACTAAAAAGTACATGCGGCCAACAAGATTACATTAGGGCCGCATTAGCCCAAAGTTGAATAGCCTCTATGAAGTCATCATCTGGGGCATACCCAAAGATTTTGGGGCCTCTTGAATAAGACAAAAACATAAGTGGAAATAGTGTTTCTAGGTGCCCCTTATCTAGCTATTTTTATAATGGCAAAAATGCCCTTATTATTTATATTTTTTAATTATTTTTAAATTAAAATAAAAAAAAATTTGTTAAATTTTTTTATTTACGAATCTAAGTTTGGCGGACAAGTGATATGCCGAACCTAAACATACGTAGGTTCGACTGATAATATGTCAGCCGAACTTGTGTTTTGTGAAAACATACCTAGGTTCGGCAGATTCGATAAAAAAAATAGGACATCCGAACTTAATATTATTCTTCAAAAGTGAAGTTCAACTAACATCTTCGTGTTTAATTATCAGCCGAACTATTCATCGACACTTTCAGGATGAAAAAAAAAGAGAAGTTCGGCTGATAATTTTGATTTTATTGTTAGCCGAACTTTGCTCTGTAATTGTCGTAAGAAAAAATTCCATACAATAAGAAAAGAAAGAAAAAAAAAATCAAAATTATAAAAAAAAAAAACAAATTATAAAAAAATTTTATAAATTATAAAAAAGTTAATATTAAAAATTAATTAATTAATCAAGGATATTTAAGTAACTTAACCACTCATTAGACACCCCTTATCACCCCACACTAGTTAGGGTCATCCATATGTATGCCCCAAAATTTCTATGTATGCCCCAAATGAGGGTTCTATGAAGTATAAGAAATTATATGGGCTTCTGCTTGAGGATTAACGGAGCCTAAATGAGTTCATACTTCGAGCATTATCTCACTATAAATGTAGTGTAATGTTTACCGATAGTATAAAACATCAAAGAAAAAATCTTACAAAGCGTTTGTAGGCATGGACATTTTATAGATCCACGGACGGCTGCTTGCAAGTGGCCCTACGAGTTGTCCGAACGAGTCCCATAATGGTTGGAGAAAATCCGTGTAAGATAAAGTCCCCAGGTAAGATCACCTACATTTTGTTTCAGTTTGAGAAAAATTAGCAAAAAGATCTAACTGGTTAATTCGAGTTCGTAACAAAGTATGCTTACCAACAACGCGAATTTGATTGGAAATTGAGACGGTGGAGTTTTATAGCTGAACTAGATTTGTGCCCGTGCTACGCACCGGGCATTTTATTTCTTTTAATTTGGTGTGCGTGGGGCTTCGCCCCGCCCAGCCCTGTGGGGATGCATTTTTTATTTGGTGTGAGCAAGGCTTCGCCCCGCCCCGTGGAGATGCATTTTTTATTTGGTGTGCGCGGGGCTTCGTCCCGCCCCGTGGAGACGCATTTTTTATTTGGTGTGCGCGAGGCTTCGCCCTGCCCCGTGGGGATGCATTTTTTATTTGGTGTGCGCGGGGCTTCTTCCCGTCCCGTGGCGATGCATTTTTAATTTGGTGTGCGCGGGGCTTCGCCCAGCCTCGTGGCGATGTATTTTTTATTTGCTGTGACGGGCAAACACATTAAATAGGTGGAGAATATGTGTATATTTTATTTTATTTTTCATTTTATTTTCGCAGAAAATATGTGGATTTTCCCCCCCTTAATTTATATATTAATTTGGAAAAAAAAACTCCTTATACGGTAGATATTCGATTTCCAAATTGAATTTGGACATCCATAAAATTCCAAACACGGTAAGTTAGGTTTTCTTTTTGAGTTTGTAATTTTTAAACCAATCATACGTTGCCAAGTGTCCTCGCGAATTCCAAATTGAATTTGGTTTCCTTTTTTTTGATCTTTACTTATTCTTTTTAAACCAATCATACGTTGCCAAGTGTCCTCACGAATTGAATTTGGTTTCCATTTTTTTATCTTTTTCTATTCTTTTTAAACCAATCATACGTTGCCAAGTGTCCTCACCAAATCACTTTTAAAATCTAAACTACAATAGGAAACCAAAAAATATCGGGAAAGTGTGAGTGTCTTGGAGAAACATGGTATCAGTCAAAAAAATATTAATTTAAGGCTAAGCAAAGTACGGTTTATGTGTAAAGCAAAATAATCATAGAGGGAAAAAAATGGTTAACCGACACACTTCGCAACTATTTTCTCCATCGATAGTACAGAGGATATGTAAAACCATCAATCTAAAAACTCCTTATACGGTAGATACTCGATTTCCAAATTGAATTTGGACTTCCATAAAATTCCAAACACAGTAGGTTAGGTTTTCTTTTTGAGTTTGTAATTTTTAAAACCAATCATACGTTGCCAAGTGTCCTCGCGAATTCCAAAGAATTTGGTTTCCTTTATTTATGTTTTCCTATTCCTTTTAAACCAATCATACGTTGCCAAGTGTCCTCACGAATTCCAAATTGAATTTGGTTTCTTCTTTTTTTAATCTTTTTCTATTCTTTTTAAACCAATCATACGTTGCCAAGTGTCCTCACCAAAACGCTCGTTTCACAGAACTCAAAAAAGGCCTATTCGGCCGATAAAAAGCGAGGGTTTTCTCACCATTCAACGTGAGAGCTTTATTTTTCTAGGCCTTTTAAGTCTTTAGATTCACGATCAGTGTCAGACCCAAAGATTCTAAAGAATGTACTTGTACTTTGAAACAGTACCGGTCGCAGATAATTCCCTTTGGTAGTACCATATTTCACAATTGCCGGAGTGCCATGATCATAAGTTATCCAAGTAATTTTCATCTCATCTTGTCCAAATATGTGAACCTGTGAACAATCAAAATGGAAAGAATATAAAAAGTAAACCCCCTTTTACATTCGTATCTTTTTCCAATTGGGCCAGAATTCACATAATATATTTAAAGAGGTAGGATCCATAGACACTCTTAGATGGACAAGGTCAGACAAGATTTGCGCCATTTTTTCCGTAAAATTCAAACGACAATGAATTTAAGTGTAATATATTGATGATACATTCCTCTTATAAGACTCTACATTCCTACAAAAAATAAGCACAATTGGAGATGTATAAAATGACCATCTACCCCTTTGAATATCAACCGTTCAAATTTAACGGTTGAAATTAAGATTGGTAGATGGTGAGGTTTGTTATCTCGAATTGCGTTGAGTTTTTATAGGAGTGTAGAGTCTTATAAGAGGAACATATCATCAAAATATTACACTTAATTCATTGTCGTTTGGATTTTGCGGAGAAAATGGCGCAAATCTTGTCTGACCTTGTCCATCTAAGAGTGTCCATGGATCCCCCTGAATGTTATATATGCCCCTAGTATCCATGGGCTTTGCACGAACACCCTTCAGGGGCAATTTTACAACGGGCTTAATATCCCCAAGATGTTGATGTCCGATTTTAACCTCAACTTTACTTAACCTTCCACCTCTTCTTCTTCTCTCGGGAACCAGTCGAGACGCTAGTCTCCATTGATGTTACCAGTATCACCAACATCTCTATCGCCATCACCACAACCTAGCGCCTCCACCTCTATCTCCATCACCATTACAACAAATATCACTACCGTTTCTACACCTCCTAATCAATCGGTTTAGATCGATTTTCAGTTGATTCAACTAAAAAACTTAAATTCGGTGATAAACCAGCGAGAAATTAATCTCCAAAACCTAATATCGAGCATCAGAAACATTATATTCATTTCGATTTCAACTGATTTGTCTATGAAGTTCCAGATCTTGAACGTACTTGGTTCTGATTCCCTTTTCGAACCCTAATTTTGGATTTCATTCTTCTTTAAATCGATAATAGATTCGAGTAATTGATTATTTTGACTCATATAAAAATAATTTAAGGGGTTTATTACATTTTTTTATGATTTTGATTCAATAATTTTTAGCAAAATTAGTTTTAATCTTTGATAATTTATATATGATTGTGTTTCAGGTGTTTAATGGTAATGATTTAGTTAATTTTGTGTTTACTGGTGTTGTAATGGTGGTAGTAGATGTTGTTGTTATGGTGGTGATGGTGGAAGGTGTAGTTGCAGCAATGGAAGTGGTGGTGGTTGCTGCAGCACAAGTGTTGGTGCTTGTCCTGATGGTGGTGGTGGATGTTGTTTGTAGTGGAGGTGATGGTGGTTAATTTTTTTTGTAGTAGTGAGGGTGTGGTGTTGGTGATAACATCATTGATGTTGTTAGTGTAAGAGGAGCAATAAAGTGGTAGTTGAGATGGTGGCAGATGCAAAATGTTTAATTAGTACGAGATACAATTGTTTGTTGTTGGCTATGGTGGTGGTATTGTATGATAATGTTACTATTTTGTATTCTTGAATCCAGGATAATCAGGTTAATGAGCTTACACGCTGCTGCTTTATTGGATTACCAGATCCCAGGTAAGTATGGCATCTGAATTTTTCATTCATGTATACCATTAATGTATAGATTAAAAGAAAGAAATAAAAAACCACAATTAGAAGCAGATAAACAAATAATGTTTCGAGAAAAATAAGTAGGTGTAGTACTACTGGTAGTGTGGGAACGAGAGTGCGTGTTTGTGTGCATACTGTAATTTGGAAGAGGGGGATGTTGGTTTTGACATGAGAAGAACTACCTGTGCAGTTTGATGTCAGCTGCCATTCTGTTATTTGTACACTTGTACCAAATTGTTTTACTAGTTCAACTCCCTCATCACCATTTTGTTTTTACAGAGAGAGATAGAGACACAGATGGGGTTGAAGAAAGAGGAAGAGAATTCTATGTGTTTAAAGATGATATCTCCTCTTTCCATTAATTAGTGTTTCTTGCTCAAATGAGGGTCCCAACTGCCAAATACGTACATTTAAGTAAGTAATGTTAACTTGGATGTCATTTTTTTACTTTACTTTTTATTTTTTTTGTTAGAATTTATAAAATAATGGTGTAGTTATCAGCTTAGATGGACAAATATTTTGGTAGTCATCACAGTACTTACCATGTATATGGATATGATGTTGTAGTTAATTACCCAGTTTGAGCGGGTCAATTTTTATTAAATATTAGTGTTGTTTGTGCAGGGATTCTACTATAATGCTTTTTTATGGTGATCTTGGGTTGAGTGAGGATCACTTTAAAATTGCCAGCGAGCACCATTGAAAGTTGTTGCTGTATGTTATTCTCTGTGTTCAAAGATGACTCTAGATTTCGGGGTCAACTTGAGAAAGTTGCTTTCACTTTTGGAGGCAACCTAATCTAGTTGATTCCGTATGTGAAGGCAACTTGAGGTACTTGAGCTAGTTGATTCCATATTCGTAGGCAACTTGGTTATGTTTTTGGGTCCATTCATGCATCTGAAATTATATTGTGCATATATCTTTGAGTAGTTGCGACGAATCTGTGGTGCAATGGAAGCACATGGTTGTGTTGAGTTGCTGTTATAGCCAGTTGCACTGGTGGAGATTAGGTGAATGTACATGATTATTTGAGCTTCCAATTTGCTTTGTTTGCAGAAATTATGGTGGTAGTGGATGTTGCAGTGGAGGTGGTTTGCTGTGTTATCAGTAGTGATGATGGTAGTGGATATTGCAGTCGTGGTGAGGGTAGTTGCGGGAGACAATATGGATGTGTTGGATGCGCTCAAACTACTAGGTATGTATGTGTTACATACCATGAACATCTATGTAGTTTGATAACATAGCATATGGGTTGTATATTTGTTATTTTAGGGTCAATTGAATGACATTCTGTTATGCTTGTTAAATGATGGATCAAGCTCCATTTGATTAACAATAGTTTAACTTTACCTAGTTTGCTCCTTTTCATTCTTTCATTTTTGCTGGCAACTTGAGTCGGTTGATTCCAGATTTGGAGGAAACTTGAGAAAGTTGCTTTTGCTTTTGGAGGAAACTTGAGCCAGTTGATTCCAGATTTGGAGGAAACTTGAGCTAGTTGATTCCAGAATCGAAGGCAACTTGAGCTAGTTGGCCCTTTTTTTTTAAGAATAGTGTTAAATTATCTTTATACATACATCTTAGAATAAGAATAGTGTTAAATTATCTTTATACATACATCTTAGAATAGTTACGATGAATCTGTGGTGCAATGGTAGCACGACTGACATGGTGTCAGAAGATGTGTGTTCGACTCACGCCAGGTTCACTCATTAATTTGTATGTTTTTATTATTTTTGGAGACAACTTTGGCTAGTTGCTTTGATCATATTTTTGTGTCACTGCCAAAGTTTAAGACTTGATGAATAGTTTTTTCAATTCAGATTCATTATGTTTATGATCTGGAGTTGTGTAGCTGACTAGCTACCTCAAGTTTTGTAGTTTTTTTTTTTTTGCCTACTTATTTCGTTGATAGTGAGTTTCTAATTTCGCTTGTAATTATTGAGTTTTTTTCAGGTTAAAATGGTTGTTGCAGAGATTACTGTTAACACAAGCTCCTTTGAAGAATGATCAGAAACGTTATGCTGTTGAATATTTTTTCATAGGAAAATGATTTCCTTTTGAATCAACTTATGCTCGTTTACATTACCGGAGATAAATCCTGCTAGTTGCTTCCGCTACCGGATACAACTTCTGCTAGTTGCTTCGAGAATGAGATATCACAGGTTCTTATGTTCCAAATTTTGGGAACAACTTCACCAAGTTGCTTCTAATACTGGAGACAACTTGTTCTAGTTGCTTCCATCTGGAGACAGCTTTAATCAAGTTGCCTCTAACTATAAAAAAGATCCCTAACACAAATTAGAGGAAAAAAGAACTCAACTAGTAAAGATAACGCAGATGATCCAAACACTCATAATACAAAATAATTTGATGATTGTTTACAGAAATACAATGTCTCAGTTTCATAAACAGTGAACCTAGGTACATATTTCCAATGACTAATGAATGTAATTTCTCCACGCAAGTTTGTTTTCAGATCCGGTTCTACACTTCTCGCACAAATGAGCCTTGGAGAAGAGATACCTTCAAGTGCGAATAATCTGAAGCCTGAAATGAATTTTACAGTGACTTAATAAACTAATGTCAAAAAAGACTTGATAACTAATTGCACCAGTAACTTGTCGAGAAGTGCAGGCTATAGACTGATAACTAAGAATAAAGTACAACAACCAATACCATCATGTGGTTGAATCACTTCCCTGATATCATAGGGTTGTGATTTCGATAATCAGGTCCTTCACAAGAAGGCGACATGAAGACCACTAAGCCTGAAGTACATGACACGAACATATTTCTTGTTATGAACAAGATAAATATACTTTCCAAGACAAAAATTTAAGAAATCTTATGCATTACCTTCAACTTAGGCGGCTGCAATAAAAAAGTCCCGCATTACATATAATATTTTGTTTTGAACTCTATATAATGTGCATGAAGCAATCTTTTGTGACTCAATGTCAATTGGAATTATATGATTGCTCCTGAAATAACAACAATGAAACTATAAATAGGTAAAAGAGTTCCACACAAAGTATATACCATTATATTAAGGAATTATAGAGTTATTGGCAGTGCTCATTTTGAAACGCAATAATAAGTGAGAGCCTAGACTATTAGGTGTGCACCTCATCGCCAAATGGATAGCTTTACCATAATCAGATTTACACACAAAAATAATATGAATCAAACTATTAATCAAACCACAATCGGACTAGCTTAGACCAGTAAAGTATTCATACATAAGCATGCCAATTCAGTGAAAAATTGCATTACCTAATTACAAGAAAAGAAAGTATAAGACAGATAAGGTTACCAACAATGAGAAAGTAAGCAAGATATACAAAACTAGAGGCAACTTGTTCAAGTTGTAATCAATGTTGGAAGCAACTTGCACAGTTGTTTCAATAATTCCAGACAACTTGAGCAAGTTGTCTCCAAAATCAGGAATCCATGAAACTAGTGGCGTTCCATACTGAAGGAAACTATAAAGTGTAACCATCAACTTGGTAGTCCCCGTAAGTAGATAATGTCAAACCACAAATAAACATACGATAACAAAACACATCAAAAAGGAAGAAAAATGCATACCAAAAACACATCAAAAATAATAGAGGCAACCAGCCCAAGTTGTCTCCAAATCTGGAGGCAACTAGTATAAGTTGTCTCCAACAAATTCATACTAGTGTTGTTTAAAGAATAGAAAATGTTAGCATGAAATCACAATAGAGCTAACTAATCTTGATAGGAGGAACTACCAAAATCTGACTTCACTATCTTAAGTTGTCTTATTGAGATAAACTACCTTAAACTAGGAAAAGTTGCTTCCGCATATGAGAGAAACTAGGAAAAGTTGCATCTAGAAATGAAGTCAACTAACTAGCAAAATATAAAAGCATCGAACAAAAACTGGGAACAACTAGCATAAGTTGCCTCCAAAATGCGACGACAACTAGTACCAGTTGCTTCCAAAAGCACAATTCATTTCAGAACATAATGGGAAAAACTAGCATAAGTCCAGTAAAAAGTAGTACAGGATATCTTCGGGATGTCTTCCATCGCATTTATTATGCATACAACAAGTACTGGTATTCAACTTATAAGGCATAGATGCACAACTGGCTCAAAATATGAAAGCAACTACTACCAGTTGCTTCCAAATATGGGAACAACTAGCATAAGTTTCCTCCAAATATGAAGGCAACTAATACAGGTTGTTTTCTCCAAAATCTGTAGTAAAATACCTTATGAAACAAGATGCACAAATCACCAAACCATCAAACAAGATGCAGAAACCATCAAACCATGAAACCCTCAAACAAGATGCAGAAATCATATATGAAACAGTTATGCTTCCATAACTGAATCAACAACCTAAACAACTATTTTCCATTGAATCAGACACAAAATAGACTACTAATTCAAAACCCTAACTGAATCAAAATCAATGATAAATATTTTTTTTTACCTTACTTAATTCCAACGGAAGACTTCTATTTCTTTATCACCAACAGAATCAGTCGATTTTGTTGATTTTCATCACATGCAACATGAAATCGAAGCAAATTAGTATGAATCAGTAATGGCTGAAAAGGTAAATCGATTTTTTCAATAATTTTTTTGAATAAAATCGTTACCAAAACCCTAAAAAATCGAATTCAGATGAAGATTAAACTGAATCGAAACACAAAAAACACAAATTAGTATGTTTACCTTCTAGTTTTGCTGTTGATATTCACTGCATCTCTGAAATCTAATGAAATCGATTTTTCTTTCGGTTTTCAGTTGAATTTGTTCTTCTAAATCAAAAAACACTTCAGATCTACTAAGTTTCTTTCGTTTTTCAGATGATTTTGGAAGTTTTGAGCGGTGATTTCTACTTTTTTTTCCAGTTTTTCTTCTGCAACTGTGAGAGAGAGGGAGAGGGAAAGAAATGGGTTGAAATGAAAATAGTCGTCTGTTTAATCAGGCTGGCAACGATTATTTGCATTTATTAAAGGGCTCTTTAGTAATCTTACAATCCGGGTTTGGGCTTTTTCATACCTAGGGGTATTTGTAAAGATGATAAGGGTATTTTAGAAGGGGCCCTATACTAGGGGTATTTAAATAATGTTCCCCATATTTAAATAGTAGAAATATCTTTTTTTTTTTTTTTTGGTAATAAAGATCTCATAAAAAGATTAAGGAAAGTTACATATTGTGAAGGGTTGGTTGCATTCACTGATAGACAACCTATCCCGGTTGAGTGCTCCGAAAATAAAAACAGGGTGAGGACCATAAAGTTCACAGGTTTCTGTTGCTTTGGACATTTGCCCCAAATCAATAGCTTCTTGATTGGCTCTCTTAGTTACAATACTTAAAAGAAAAGTTTTATCGCTTATATTCGCTTCGATAATTGTTTGTTTACTAGCATCCCATCTCGCTAAAGCTTGCCAAGAAATGTTGTTTGGAGCTCCACTTATCATCCTGTACAGATTGTTGCAGCTGGTTTCAATTTGAATGTCTGTAGCTTCGAGATGAACTCCCCAACTCCAAGCTTCCACTGCTGCTAACACCTCACCTTCCTCGCTAATTTGTGTTTGGGTTGTTTTCCGCATCACCTTCCTGCACATACCCAAATGATCACGTAAAACAATAGTATAAACAGAAGTGTTAGTATTGATATCTCAATAAGAGATAATGTTCATTTTAACTGCCCTAGGCATGGGTACGATCCAGTCCTTTACTTCCTTAACCACATTGATGTGGCTAGAGTGATTTGGTTGGTGCTCCACTTTCCTCGCTTGACGATTTTCTTCCCAAAAGCGAACTGCATTAAGATGAACTTGTCCCGGGTCTTGTTGAATTCCTTCAAAAGTCTTATCGCACCTTGCCTTCCATATATGCAACACCATTGAAGCGCAAAATGCACTCCAAGACCCCTTGTCTGTAGACCAACCTATAGGAGCGTTATGCCAACTATCTATCCATTCACTCACTGAATGTAAGGAGTACCCTGGCGGGAATGGGTTTGAATGAGAAGCAACCCACACACTTCTTGCAAACGGACAGTTAACAAGAATATGTTCAAGCGTCTCCCCCTGTTGCGAGCAAAAAGCACAAACATTTTGGATATCTACATACCTTGCTAGACTATCCGCCGTAACTACCATGTTTTGCCTACATTTTTATAAAGTAGGCAAAACACGGTTCAAATGGACGAGTAAAAAAAAGTTTGGGTGAAATAGCCAAAAAAAAAATAGCAAGGATGAAACTGGATTCATCCTGGCTTATACTAAAAAAAAATAGCAAGGATGAAACTGGATGCATCCTGTGTAAAATAAAAATAAGAAAAAAATATTTGAAAATGGACAGGATGAAACTGGTTACATTTTTAAATTTTTGTCCATTTAAACAGTATCTTTTTAATTTTTGGCTATTTAAAACCTAAGTGTCTTTTTCACCCGGGAATTGTTGATTTTGGTCTTTTTGACCAATTTTGTGAAGAATCTATCCCTCATATTTGATCCCATATACAATCCTGAATTTCATGTTGGTTTCTAATCGCATTGTATAAGGATTTCGTCGAGAAATTTCCATACGAGCTTGACTATATGAGTGCATCATGTGGTGTAACAAAATAAAAAAATATGAGAACATGCACAACATTTTTATCTGGTTCATATAATTTTAATTTTGCTATACAAGCTGTTATATTCCTGTTAAATCGACATCTATCTCTGACTAAACGTACGTATACTCCTTCGTTGTATGGAATCATGCATTTCCTAAGTAAAATATAACAAATATACGTAACTTCTTAGATTTTTCTTAGATTTCCTTCTAAATGATTGTCAAAGCTATAACTTAATTTTCGTAAACTAGAAATTTGGATTATGTTTCTTGACATTATATTGGTTATGTGGTTCTCTTCATCCAGGTGTTGGGTTTTATCTTAATACCACTCGAGGGAAATGGAAAAGTTGGCTTATTTGTGACTATGCTGTTAAGGAATTACTTTGAGTAGGAATTTGGAACATATTAATATTGGGCTCATGCATCTGTTTCTAGGCATTCAATGGGAGGAAATGGAGCTTTGAAAGAGTATTCTATGCTATGAGTTGTAACTTACTGGCGGATGAGTATTTTAAGCACCAAGATTTTGTGTTGTAACTTGATAGTTGATTAGTTACTTAGAAATTGGAGTTTTGCACTCAGTCAAATAGAAACTCGTCAGCTCAGTTTCACAATTTGGAATTCAAATTATTGTATTCTCCCTATATTGAGATGTATAATCACCTAAAAATTGTGTAATAATAAGTATTGATTTCTAGTATTTAAATAATAAATATTGATACCTGGTCATCAACGATGCTCAAAATATTGATATCGGTGGGCGTTATTTAGGTTACCATTCAACGGTGGGTTTTCTCGTGTAGTATCAGTTAACAAATCCTTAAGTGAGAACTAAAACTAAAACGTTATTTGATAGCACCCGTCAAAGATCATGAAGTTAAAACTAAAACAAAAACATGGACGTATCAGGTCAAGGACATTTTAGTCAGTTACATAAACATTATTTTTATTAAAAGATTGAAGTTTGGGTGTAATACCAGCTCAGGATATTAGGAAAATATCTTTTATATCCTTGGGTATTTAAGCAATATCTTTTTTACAAGTCTATTACATCCAAGAATAAAACTACAAGGGTTATTCAATCAATTTTGTGGGAAAAAAGCATTACCATACTCAGCCTAAACCCATACGTATAGTCATTGGTAATTGTTTCCTCGTCAATTAACTTCTCCTCATGTTATGGTATCATAACGGAGTGGTACACGGATGGTGTATACATTCATCATATACTTGTTTGTGGGTGAAAACTGTTTCTGCCGATTTTGGTAATTTTGGGTGCGTGGATGAGAACCGAATCTAAACCCTAAACAATGCACTGCACGGGAGTACTTTTGATTCGAGAGATCAATCTGAACAATCCTGGCCTAAACCAAGAAATAGTCGTTCAGGCTTGCTTCGGTCACAAAGTGAAGGAGAAGGGTTGGTCTTAGGGAGGGAAGCGAAGAAAGTGTTGAGACCAGAATAGTTGATTCTGAAGGTGTGGTTGTTTTCTGACTTGTATCAGAAAGTGGAACTGGAATGAAAGGTATCATTTCTTTGGTGATTTCTGGATACTGTGATGTTGCCGACCAAAAACTTGTTGTTTTGTGGTAAATAGGTGAAACCTATTTATACAAACATATTGAAACGTACCATGATCTCGTAGGAAATGGAAACGATTGAGTGGTGGAAGAATAGAGTAACGTCTAACCGTCAGGCATTATTCTTTCATGATGAAGGAAGTGAATTAGTTCACACCGTTACTTTCATCACCACTAATTGTCCCACTTTATGACACTTTCTTATAACGGGCGTATTGCACGCCGCACGCTGTAAACCGCCAGACCAATACCCTGATGAGTATCCCCCAGTTTGTGACATGTTTGATATCTCGAGTGTTTTTGTGGAAAGCGTGTCGCAGGTTGCTATGTGTGGCAAGTCAAATTCAAGAGACTTGCCATAGGAAAATAGCATGTGATGCTATTAGGCTTGCCTTGGCCGGCCGCCTAAAACTTGCCACAAGTCCGTCAGTTTGGTGGCGAACTTGAATGGTTGAGATTGCATCTCATGAAGAAGGGTAGTCGTTGATTATGGCTACCTTCTGTTGGCGCCTGGTAATGTCACGGTGGCATTTTTGGTGTACGTCAGTGGCATTGCATCATGACTGGCATATCTCGTGCATGCCAGTGGCACGGTGGTGTAAGTGGCGCCTGGCGTAGCCATGGCCACTAGCTGGTTGCCTGGAACTTGCCGCAAGTCCGTCAGTTCAGTGGCGAACTTGGATGGATGAGATTGCATCTCATGAGGAAGGGTAGCCGTTGATTATGGCCATATCTTTGTTGTGTAGCAAAGTGGCGCCATGAGCATAGTGACGCTTGGCGTAGCCGTGGCATATCGGCATGCCAGTGGCGTAGCCGTGGCAGCTGTTTTGGCATAGTGGTGTTAGACCCAAATATGGCTCTGGCAACATTGGCCCTGTTGCCACATCGATCCTAACGCTCTGGGAAACGTTATTTGGCTTGGTTGGCGTAGCAATTTTGCCCAAATTAGGGTTTGGCATGTCGAAACCCTAATTAGTGCGTGTGGCGTTGTGGCATGGAAAAAGCTAGGAATTGACTCCGTGGCCAAAGTTAGGGCTTGGCGGCATGGCCAAGGCTAGGATTTGGCGTTGTGGCCAAAGTTAGGGCTTGGCGGCGTGGCCAAGGCTAGGATTTGGCGTCGTGGCCAAAATTAGGGCTTGGCGGCGTGGCCAAGGCTAGGATTTGGCGTCGTGGCCAAAGTTAGGGCTTGGCGGCATGTCCAAGGCTAAAGTGGCTCGTGGCATGTTACTGCAGCAGAGTGGCATGCCGATTAATATGTTTGTTGTGGCAGGGCGCGTTTGGCTTGCCAGTTAGTATGGTGGTGCGGCAGGGTGCGTTTGGCCTTTAATGTATGGTGGCGAGTTTAGAGCGACTTGATTGGTCAAGAAAAGGGGCCGACCAAACATGAGGCGCGGCCGCACCTCTAGTGCTCGCGACACTTTCAAAGTTTCCTAATTGGTCGGTAGGAAGGAGAGGGGCCGGCCAAGACACTTCTGGTGTGAGTGTGGCGGCTTTAGAGTGACCTGATTGGTCGATGGAAAAAGGGGACGACAAGTTTGGGCCCAGTCACAACTTATGTGCGCGTGGCGAGTTTAAGGCGACCTGATTGGTCGAGGGAAATAGGGCCGATTTAGGATAGGGCATGGCCAATGGCAAATGGCGCCGGCTGGCCTAAGGCATGGCCACGCCTCCCTTTCTGCTGCTCCTATCCTGCGGCTCCCTGTTTTCTGATTCTGGGTAAGATTTTGCATCTACTAACCCATGGCGGATTAATTACCTAGTTTGCCTAGGTTTAAATTTCGACAAACAAGGTTTGATATACTGCGCAAGGCGCACAACCCTAACTTTTGCAAGTTAGCCAGGGTAATCAATTGAATTCTATGTGTTGACACAGAGTTCTTTTAAGTTCATTTCCAGAGAGTAGCATGCTTTCTGATTGAATACCTTATACAAAAATCTTATCCTTCATATTTGGAAATTCGTGCTACTTTACTGCGAGTGAACACAAATTTTCATGCCATACCAACCTTAAGGGTTCAACCAGGGAACATAGCATAGAAAGTATTCAAAGTGTGGATGGGGAAAAACGGTTTGCTGGTTTTTTAGGGAAGTGAAGAGTCGAGCGTGCGGACGAGACTCCTCGACCGAGCAAACTGCTGAACCTCACACAGATGCACTTCAAAGGGAGTGCTTAGATTTGAGAGATCAATCTGTAGGACTCCGGCCTAAACCAAGAATATGGCCGTTCTAGAGTCAATTCGGTCACAAAGAGGGAGATGGGTTAATTTGTAGGAGGGAAGCTATTGTGTGGGATCAATGATGATCTAGGATTATGGATGTGTTGAAGGTTTCTGCAAATTGATGAACTGCTGAAGTTGAGTTCTGTGAATAAGTTTTAATCGAGTTGTTGATGAATGATGATGATGCCTCGTTGTCCTTGATTTTTAGACTTATTTTTCTTGCAAGAATGATGAACACCTTGATCCCTGTAAGTGTGACGGTTTCTTGAGTGAAAGAGTGGGAAAGTGGAAGATCGTGGTGAAACCAGTTCCACGTCGTGCGGAGACTTGGTTAACCGTCCACCCACTACTTTGCTAACTCCTTCAACCGTTGCACGACTTACTCACATTCTCATCGTGGATGAATCCACGTGTCGTAGGTTGATAGACACATTTTTGTGTCTAATTTGATCTCAATACTATATATTGTTGGCACTCGATTTTGTACTTATTATGGTGTTTTATATGTTTGTAGGCATTTTTGGGAAATAAACATTTTTGGAAAATTCGGCTCGAAAAGTTGATTTTGGCACCCGGAGGACACGTGTTATTCGGACTCCCAATTTTTGATAAGGGGTATCCAAATTACTAAGGGGTACCCACCTGCTAACCGCACCCCAGCTGTTAAAGGTGCCCGTGTTTTGGATCAGGGCACTTCATCCTCTACATTTTGAATTTCACTTTTGGCGGGAAACTCTTGCAGATGTTGGTGAATTTTTGGATCGGAGTTTGGACGTGATATTATTAGATTCAATCATTAAATTTGGTTGGGCTGGTCCTGTTAGGACTAAACAGGGTCTAGACGTCTTCTTGGATCGAGTAAATTGGGCTAGATAATCGTTTCTCGACAAAACAAAGATGGAGGATAAACTCGGATTTCCTGTATTGATCACGAAGAGATTTTGGGTGGATATTTGGTTGGATATTGATTGGTATTGACTTATTACTATAAAACAGGGATGGTAAAGTTTCTATTTTCGAAGAAAGAGGATATTTTCACGTGAAACAAGTAAACAGGGCAAGCAAGTTATTCTCGGGATATTCCATGCTGTATCTGGCAAGTTTTCGTGAGGCTGCAGCGTGCTATTCATCTTCAGGGAGGTGTTTTTAACGATTTGGAGTGACTTTTACACATTCAGGCGCGTGAGAAATGGAAGAATCGGGAATTATTCCCTTAACAGGCCGTGAAGAATAATATGAGTTATGACGAGATTATTTGGAGTTATGAGGAATTATTCTTGGTCTAAGGTGTATAAATAGGCTTATGGCGTCATATAAAGGGGGATGGAGAGTTAGGGGAACGAAACAGGGTGAGAAATCAGAGTTGCAGAGCTTGTCTCTCTTCGGCCGCCATTAAAGGAGAGAACGAAGAACTTTAGACTGTAGGTGACAGTCGTTCTTCAACAGTGTCAACGACAAAGCTCTGTGGGTCGTAGTTCGGAGACAGTCTTAAAGCAACAGTAACAACGACTGTTACTATATATCGTTCGCTGTAACAGTTTGGTTTGTAACAAATATAATTGTTACAAACCCGATTTTCAATATTCATTCCATTTTCACCTCTTGTAAACACTTTTTGAGCAATGAAAAATTATTCTGAGTGTGTTTGCAATATGCGGAGCTAGAACCCATCACTGGGACAACGGAGGAAGCAACTTTTCATGATTGTGGTAAATGAATTAATTCTTTATATGACTTTTTGCATAGATTTAATTGTTCTATGATTTCTATTAATTATCTGTTATTTGGTCTGATGTCGCATGCTTACTTTTGATGCGTCATGCTTACGAATTTACTGAGATAATGTTTTATGAAATCTATTTTGGCAAGAAATTAGAGTCACAACTTCTTTTGTTTGAGCTATATTGTCTCGAGTTAATGACTCGAACCACAAGAATATGAAAAGTAGTGAAATCCTGCGCCCTAGTGACTCTTCATCCTGTGACAATATTTGTATATATTTTTCTTTTATTTTCTTTTATTAATTCTTAAAATCAATCTCATCAAGTCCGAGTGAACGACAACCTTTCTTACTACAACATCATTGAAAATAACCATCATAGGCCGCCAGACCAAAACCCTAATTGATATCCCCCATGTGACGTGATTGAAGTCTCACGAATCGTGGAGTCTGCATGACAGACATGTATTTGATTAGTCACGTTGACTGATTAGACAATGAGTCTAGGTTTTGTTGAATTGAGCATGAATGACGAATTGCTTAGTGGAAAATTCGAGTAACTGAGCAAGTATTGCTCGACGAATTACTAGATATCGATGGTTTGATCAATATTCGAGCAATTGATCAAGTATTGTGAATTACTGAATATTGATAGTCGGGCAATTGAGCAAGTATTGCTCAATACGACAAATTACTGAATAGTGGCTCAATATTCGAGCAACTGAGCAAGTATTGCTCAATTCGACGATTTATTTATTTATTGGTGACGGGACCCAATAAAATATTAATTAAAATATTAGTTGATTACCGAATATTATATAATTAATCCGCGTGTTGCTTGATGGATCAACATAAATTTATTTAGTGTTTGAACTTGCTTAGAATAATGATTTGTTGAGCGTTTGTTCGAAAACCCTAATTTTTGATCAATTGCTCATTAGTCGACGAATTGCTGAAAATAGGTCATGAGCGAAGGAGGGACCGACCACATGGGACTATGGACATCCATGTGATGCCCAATTGCTCAAGCGAGTGTACACCAGGGTCCTGAGTTGGCCAGTTGGTGAAGGAATGACGATTAAATGCCGGTTTCATCATTTATTGAAATAGTGCTGGATTGAGCATTAGGTGATAAAACCTAATTATAGAAAAGTGAGGGACCGACCAAGGTGGCGTGAGACCAAGCCCTTGGTGGTCGTGGGACCGCTTGATGGGCGTTTGCACAAACTCTGAGTTAGTTGTGAAGAGTTTGGACCCAATATGAGCGATTGCGCAAATTAGGTCAAAAGTGTGAAAACGTGTGGGACCGGCTTTGTGCAAGCCATAGGGATGACCTTGGTCGGTCAAGAAGGCATGCACGTGTTACCATGGTGTCTGTGTTTCCGTACTGAGTGTTTCAGTATTTTTTGATGTGCGTTCGAGCAATATTTTGGATTTTCAGAAGAGTTCGATCTTTGACTGAAATCCTCGATTTTGCTCGAATGAGCAAGTATGCTCGTTTGATCGATATTTTGCGAATATTAAAATAATAATATTTTAATATATTTTCTTGAGTAACCTAGTCGGTCATGTGACCATGTTGACTTTTGGCTTTTTCATGGTTTGCGCAATATTTGAGAAAATATGGAGAAACCATGATTTTTGCTGAAACAGGGAAGTTTCACAAGATGAGAAAAATAACAATTTATGAAAGATTAGGGATTGCAAGGTGTGGGACCGGCCACGTCTAGGGTATGGCCGGCCGGCTAAGTTGCGCTGTCCCGCAACACCTTTCCCTATTTTATATTATTATTTTTCATGAAACCACGAAAATATGGAGAAACCATGAAAATATGGAGAAACCATGAGTTTTGCTCAAACAAGGAAAGTTGTTAGAATGGAGGAGTCTTCATGAGTTCATGAAAGCAACAAAAATAAGGAAAAATAATGGAGGAAGCATGGGACTGCCACGGGCCGGCCCGGCCCATGGGCGCTTCTCCATTATTTTAATGTTATTATTTTCTCTCTCCTATTTTATGCAGGATTCCTCATTTTTCCATATTTTCACATGCTCATTCGTGCATTTGGGTGCTCGTTCGTGCATCATTGTCGAGTACACTTGCACCATTTTATGGGCTTACTCAGTGGTAGTCCAGATGCCCGATTGTTGAGTATTTATTACTAATTTATGAAATTCAGTGGAGAATGATTCATGAAACTGAGTAATAAAAGTGAGTAGTTATTTATTATTAATCCATAGGATCAGCTGTGGATTCGACCATGAATTCAGAATAATAAACGAGTATTACCATTCCATGGGATCATGGATTCGACCATAGAATCAGAGTAATGAAAGTAGCTATTACCATTCCATGAGATCGCCGTGGATTCGATCATGAAATCGAGTAATAAAATAAGTGATGATATTACCATTTCATGAGACCAGCCGTGGGTTCGGTCATGAAATCGGAGTAATATCTATTACCATTTCATTTGATCATATGTGGATTCGATCATGAAATCGGAGTAATATATTTATCTATTACCATTTCGATCATGAAATAGGAGTAATGAGATAAGATAGTGCATAATCAGTGAACCAGCGAGTGTTGCCAATGCCCTGAAGGCGTTTTGCCCCCTCAACATTTAATGTATGGAGAGCCGCCTGAGTCTATACACGGTCTCTATACATAGTCAGGGAACAGTGAGTGTCACCGACATCCTGAAGGCGTTGTTGCTCTCAATCTTACGGAGAAACACCCAATGTTCTTGTATGTAGAGGAGGGTCTCTATGTAGTCGTGGAACAATGAGTGTCACCGATGTCCCGAAGGCGTTGTTGCTCTCAATCTTACAGAGAACCGCCCAATTATGTTATTCTACATAGAGGCTATGATGAAATGCTCGGTGTCGAACGCTCCGGAGAGGCCTTTCGAGCGACATATGCATCATACTTCATAAAACATGAATCGTCACATGCGAACCTGAAGCCGTGTAAGAAACATGCAAGTATCATGATTTCACAGTTTTGACCTTTGTTGAAAATCCACCATCAACATTAAGTCCCCTTAGTGAGGGACAGTCATGTTCCGCAGTAAGCACTAGATGGTGATTTTCAGTCGACGAGAGATCAGTGGTTGAACTCGGTCTACAAGGTGTTCTCAGAATCCCCGATTTTCTCCAATGTCGTCATGTACGAGCAAATGTTCGGGTGGAGACTTTGATAATGTGATAGAGTGTCATCCCGTGAGTACGGAGAGATGAAGCACTGCTGATTTGGGTGCGCGGAGGCTCAGTTTGGTTGGTTTAGGATTTACGGGCCCGAGCCCAAAAAAGAAATCCTTGTTTTAGGAACAGACGTTCGTTCCGTTAGTTAAGAAACAAACAAAATAGACCTGAGTCTAATGATATAAATTTTGTCTATGAGCTTTCACGAAAACCAATTTTTTTTTTTTTTTAAATATGTGAGATTTCTCAAAGTGGAATAAACTCTCGTTTCAAAGGTGGATGCTCGTACGAGAGAATTTTTTTTTTTTGAATAGACGTGCGTCTGTTAGAAATAAATTTTTGTCTATGAGCTTTCATGAAAAATTTATTTTCGATATGTGAGCTTTCATAAATTTTTGAAAATACACTTCTCGTTTCAAAGACAGGATGCTCATGATGAGGGAGCAAAAATATATACATATATTTTCAAAGTTACGTGAGTTTCACCTTAAAATATATATTTTTTGTAAAATCAATATTTTGATTTTGAACAACTGTTGAAAGTAGACAATTATTCACGGTGAAATAATGTCTATATGTGAGTTTTCACAATTGTAGAATGGACGTCTGTCCAATTTTTGAAAACCAGTGAATGTTCACACAGTGAAAATTTATGTGAAATCAAATTTTGATTTCCAGCAATTGCTAAAATAAAATACTGTTTGTATGGATTTTGTGATCTGATAGTGTATGTGCAAAATTAATGAGCGTTCACTCGGTGGGGAGTCGCTCACACGGTGAAAAATAATGTGAATTGGTCACATGATGGAAGTTTCGTGAATTGTTCACAGTTTTATGAAAATCACGTTATGGTTTTGAATAACGAATTTTGTTCGTCTTTGCAGGTTTGAAGGAGCGAACAAATTCTCGAGATTGTAATCACTACAACTAGTGAAATTATAAATAGGTAAGAGTTGGATGGTTACCATTTTGTAGACGCTGTTGTGAGCACCTTTATTCCATGATTCATTGTTCGTCGAATCCTCGCGCTTTGTATGAACGATGTGTCAAGTAGCCACTTTGCAAGAATGATCGACTCCCATGTAAAACTTCCAAAGATGGTGTTTCCAGAGATAACATCTCTACGGACGAAACTTTAAGAAATGGTACTTCGGGACCTACGAGTGATGGCGAGAGATCCTTCATCCGAGTTGTACTCCTGGTTATTTCATTAGCTTTACCATAGGATGATCGTGTAGTGAGATCCCGGATCAATGTAGACTCCACGGAAATGGAAGAAAGTCTACGGGAGCGGAGAACCTTAAGTAAGGACTACGAGGATGTTAGCAAATGACATGCAGCCCCCAGCCGTTTCTTTGGTGAGTTGTTAGCGCTCCTTGTGTCATGAATTTGCCCGTGCAATTAGGATCACGAGACCAAGGTTTGTTATTTCTTTTCAGACTTTTGCTCCATCGATTGACGGTCTTCAACTTGTTCCCGGGCAAACAATTCATGAATCCAACACTGATGAAGAAGTCGATGTAAGTATCTTTTTTGTGCAGGTAATTGTCGTATCTCCTTGAATGAAATAATAATAATTGTTGTTGATGAATCTAGGAAGAAATCATTGTAGATAAGCAGCATGTTCATGAAGCGTGCTCTTCTTTGGGATATGGGAATATGGAGAATTCCCGAAATCCAGAACCGAATGGAGATAGCGGCGTTGCCAATGGAGATTCTGGCATTGCCGAGCCTTCAAATGATTTAGAGACTCCCCTAGTAAGTATATCTCGTTTAATCTCTTCATAGAAGTATGAAATTGCTGATTTGTGAATGAATGAATGAGAATCTATGTGAGTATACGAGTAATTTTTCTTTGAAATACGTCACGAGAAAATTTCGGACTTGACCTTTTAGCAAAAACACCGTAGAATATTCGTTCGAAGTCGGATTTTCGCGATATGCATATGTATCTTCAAGCCCAGAAAATTTCCAAGATTTATCAAAGAATCTTTTCGTCTTTTTAGCATGTTTAAGGGACGAAACAGTAAACTCCCAGGAGGTTTTCAGAAAATTTTCAGTTAGCATGTAGTTCAATGTTTTAGCCACATCTTTTTGCTCGTTTCTCCAATTTATGTGAATTTTGGATATGTTGTAGAGGACATCCATACGAAGAGAATGGTATATGACCAATCCCTAGATTCTTCACCAATTTCTCCCAGCTTGCTGCTTTGTGTGGGACAATGTAAAATCATCTTAGACGAGCTTGTTGTAAAACACTCCTGTTGTGTCTTTAGACCATTCACCTGTGTCTTGAACGGTTGATGAAGGATTTTAATGTCATTGATTCATTTGAGATCAGGACCCCTTGATTGATACATGAGCATGGTGCTTGCAAAGTGCCATCTTGTTTACGTCGGTCGTAGAAACATCACTTATGAAACCCTGGTCACGGGACCATAACTGAGATTGCTCTCAAGAGGGGATGATGTAATGACCATTGTGGCATGTTCGGAGGTAGCATTCCTTTTACGATGATTGATTAGCACTGGAGAGCCCGACACCACGAGTCTTGACCGTGAAATTGGTCGTCATGATCGGTGGACCGTCGGTCCCCGTATTTTGTTGAATCTCTCTCTTTCGTTTTCCCTTCTTACGCAAGACCTAGATAGAGGACCCGGGTAGAAAAATTGATGTAAAGACCTAGGTGGTCGAAGTTGGAGGTACCTTGATGAAGGATTTAGCGATGGTGGACACCGATTGATTGTGGAAGTTATGAATCCCGTCCAAGAATTGCTGCTTGCATGTTGTATGCTCTGGAAGCCGTAGGAACCTTATACGATGTCGAAATTCGATGATTGACCCAAAATTTTGAAGCTAAGAGACTGAGTTATCACATGAGAAAATAATCACTCAATTTGGAGTTGTAGAGGTCAGCAAACGAAGCACACACATCTTTAATTTGTAATCCCGTACAAATTTTTCAGATTTCGTAGAATTGACGGTAAAGGCCATATCTTTCAGATCGTATGTCCGATTAATGCGCCCTTTTGGTATGTTGTAGTAGAGACATAGAAGAACATCTTTTGTTGAGGAATCATTGTCCCATTCCTCACCCATTGGTACGTTTTTCTAAACCCATGGTCTGAAGTGTGTTGTATCTCGTTGGTAAAGGTGATGAGAACATCTTGTAAAAGTCTTTGGCTTGTGCCCACCAGTGGCGCAAGCATGGGGAAGACTTTTATGTGAACATATTCTCATGTCTACACATCTTGATATGAATCATTAGTGCTTGGAGATGTCCAATCCATCGAGTAACACTTCAGAGAATGGATAGTTGATGAAGCGAGGATGTTGCTCATGAGACCGTTGTTGATGCTGAGATCACGATTGAATTTTCTCCATAAATTTTTGTTGATGCCGAGACCATGGATGAAGTTCCCCCAGATATCCTTGTTGATGCCGATACCATGGTTGGAGTCTCTTCAGAGACCAAAAAGGCTAGAACCATGATTATCGATATAATCTTTGCTCCTCAATCCAGTGAGCCTTTGCATTCACGAACTAGTTGATGGGTTGAGCATTCTTAAGATGAAGGTGTACCGAGAGTTCAAACCAAATTCTCATGAACATTATAACTTTACCGTGAAGTGGTTTTGTCAGGGAATTGATGTTGTTGCAGTAGAGTGCCGGTCTTCATTCCGAATGTGATCGGTGAAGAGATGAAGTTCTTGAGTGCATGGGCTTGTTATGTAGAGAAGTCCCATTGATGAAGTTTCACGGAATCACCTCGGGTTTCAGTGCATGTATGTTTAAGGAGTTAGTGTCATTCATGTATGAATGATGTTGCATCTCGCTTCGTAAGTCTTATCATGGGATAATGAAGACTTATCAATTGTAGTTCAGATTACACTTTGATTGTGCTGATGTTGAATCAGTGTCGAGATATTTGTGCTGATGCCAGAGGTGCCATTATCGAAGGTGTACTCTTTGATTGGGAGTACAATTTGAAGGCTTCTTAGAGGCTTGAGCGTTGAAGCGTCATGTCCCTTGAGCATGTCGTAGGTCTGATCGTCTCGGCCCTAACTATCTTATGTTGATTCAGCATTCCATTTGTTACGGTAGTGGGATTCAACACTTGTGCAGACATCAAAGCTTTATGATTTTGTGGCACACATGGACACTCCTGCAAGGCTATGGAGAAACACCCAAAGTGTTCTTTGCCATGCTTGGACATCATCTCAGTAATGAATGTCTCAGTGAGATGCTCGATTCAGAGAGGTGACAGATTCAACTACTTAGTAAAATACTAATACGGTGAAGCTACCATTCACAAAATCTTATAGAGTTGCTAGAAGAAGTCCCCATGCTAGGATAGCATGTGAGGAAATAAATGACATAGACATGGAAGGAATGAGACTTGCCTGAGTGCGGAACCTATTGATGAATGTTTACGCATCTTTTGCAGGTTCTTGCTTCAATCTCGTCAAAGTTCGAGTGCTCTGATGATGGGATGTCTGCCAAATCTTCTGGATCAGAACTTTCTTCGTTGGAGAGATGTGCAACTAAAAGCGCTTTGTCGTAGCCATCTTTTCAGCGTGGATCCACGTCGTCTCGAGAACATGTCATATCTTGGATCTTCCCCGATTATGTGAAACTTAGTTTTCATCCAGTTTGAACCAACTTTCTTTTTGAGAATGATGTAACGATACGCATCTCTGGATATTTTTCATGATCTCCGATCGAGACAGGAGCATGAGTGGCTTCTATCGAGTGATACTGCGATTCCGAGAGTCTTGGATGAGTAATATTTATCGATGTACCAACGTCGATTAGCACTCTTCTGAATTCATTTCCTTGAGATGCACTTGTGGTGAGCGAGTCCCAGGTCATACATCTCTTTGTTAGTGGCTGGAGGTTGGGGAGTACTTCTCGGAATGGATAGACGTTTCCCGGACACTCTATGGTTCAAATCCGTGAACATGTCCCCCTTTTGAGACTTTGATAGATAGAGCAATTCACGGAGACATGCTCGATCAACGATTGAACCGCTTTTGACCGGTTGTTGAGAGTGTAAAGGTTCTAACGGGAGAGGATTCTTGTGTACTCCTTCGATCTCCGGTAGAAGATATTATGGATCAACCTTCTCTTTGAAGATGTGCTTCAAAATATTGCAGTTACTTGTTGGATGATCGATGAACCTATAAAAGAGACAGTACCTGGGATTCTCCATTTCTTCTTCAGTTGGCTCTCACCTGATGAACGAAAATTTGATTACACCATCTTGAACTCAGACTTCCAATAACTCGATCACTCCTTCATGAGAAGAGAGAAGTTTGAGTCCGTATGATCGTTTCCGTTTGTTGATGCCGGGTCGAGGTTTATGCATTTCGGGATTGGTTATCTTTTCTTTGCGCCTTGAGAGCTCCTGGGATGTTGGAGAAATGCTCACGATGATGTGTCTCGGCTTTCCTTTCATTCCTCAAGAACAACGTTTGTTGACTACCGGAGATTATACCGATTGTTGACTAGGCGTCGGCTGCTTCAAGGTTCCTCGACTTTGCAGACTTTGCTATTTCCGGTAAAGCATGTGCGGTGAGTCGCCGATCGTTTGGCCGCCTTCATGAAGCTCTGAGAAAGTCTGGAACAGAGATTTTCTAGCAAGGTTCCGTAGACCAGGATCATTCCGTTGATGCACAAGTCCACCAGTTGTTGTTCAGTGTCATTCGGGTCATGAAAATGCAAAGCTTGGACTCCGAACCTCTTCACATAATCGTTCGGATGTTCATTTTTCTTATGAGATATTCTTCCTAAATCAGAGAGTGATATGCTCTGAGACGAAGAAGTATTTCTTGTAGAAGGCATTAACCCTTTCTCCCCAACTAGCGATGTTCCAATGTGCAATGTTGTTGTACCGGAGTGTATGCTCTACTGTCAGGATTTCGAGAATTCCTTCATACGGACGACATGGTTGTGTTCGTGTTCGCCTAGTGCTTCCAGGAATCGAGAGACATGAGCGTTCCCTATTCCGTTGTACAGTGTGAACGTTGAAGAGGTATAGCCCTTCGGGAGAGGAATTCTTTGCATAGCAGCAGGATATGGAGGTTGATGATGGTGAACAAATGGTGTTTTGTCTTTTCCTCGATCCTCCATAAAACGTTTTAGATCTTCACGATTGATGAAACCGGCAGGCTCTTTTGTCAAGTTTTCCGTAGCTTTGTGGACTTCATCATCATCGACTACGTGGACTAGAACAACTTTAGGATCAGCAGTTGGGGATGCTTCTTTGGATTTTCCCTTCTCCTGAGTTTTGTCTGACATCTTGTCAGTGAGAGTTTTGAGGTAATTGCATAATTCCTTCTGAGTAGCAGCCATGTCAGTCTGATTTTTGGCGAGAACTTCCTGAACCTTCATGAGATCGGCAATAGTAGGTGGATTTTCTCTGATTTCTTTGGGAGACCGACCAAAGAGAGGATTACTTCCGATATTGGTTTGTGGAGGAGTGGTATCACCACCATTGTTGGAGGTAGGAACGGTTTCTGGAGTACCACCGCTGTTGCTAGTGCTAGCTTTGTTTGGGTTAGGATTGGTAATTGAACCTGACCTAAGATTAACCATTTTGTGAAAAGTTTGAGATTGCAACCGAGAGATTAATCTCCCACTTGTGGTCGCCAATCTGTGGATGGGAAAAACAGGTTCTTTGGTTTTTAGGGAAGTGAAGAGTCGAGCGTGTGGACGAGACTCCTTGACCGAGCAAACTGCTTTGAACCTCACAGATGCCTTTGTAAAGGGAGTGCTTAGATTCGAGAGATCAATCTGTAGGACTCCGGACTAAACCAAGACAATGGCCGTTCCAGAGTCAATTCGGTCACAAAGAGGGAGATGGGTTGATCTGTAGGAGGGAAGCTGAGAATTATGTGGGATCAATGATGATCAAGGATTGTGGATGTGTTGAAGGTTTCTGCAAATTGATGAACTGCTGAAGTTGAGTTCTGTGAATAAGTTTTAATCGAGTTGTTGACGAATGATGATGATGCCTCGTTGTCCTCGATTTTTAGACTTATTTTTCTTGCAAGAATGATGAACACCTTGATCCCTGCAAGTGTGACGGTTTCTTGAGTGAAAGAGTGGGAAAGTGGAAGATCGTGGTGAAACCAGTTCCAAGTGATAGATTTTTAGATAGTGGTAAATACGGTTGTCGTTCACTCGAACTTGATGAGATTGATTTTTAGATTTAAATTATAAAACTAGCAAATATATACAAAATAATAATAATGTTTCGAGAGGTTCTAGGACTAGGATTCCACCAAATATTCAAATTCATGCAATTCACATATTTATTCTAAACTATTATAGCTCATTCAATAAGAATTTTGACTCTATTTATTTGCCTAATGTAGATTCTTAAAATATTAATTGTAAATATTAAGCATGGCATATCAAAAGAATTAATCCTAAGCATAAACCATAAAATGAAATGACAATTAATTAAGAAAAATGTTTTTCTAATTTTAATTCAATGCAAATAGTCATATAAAGAATTAAATGAATTTACCACATAATGAATTTTGGTTTCTCCGTCGTCCCAGAGAAAGGTTCAGCTCCACATTGTGAAAAACACGCTCAAAATATATTTTTATAGCTCAAATGGTGTTTACAAAGAAGAAAAGGGAGGAAAATAATATAATCCATAAGTTTGCAACGCTTAATGGTCGTTACAACTGTTGCGAAGAACTATTGTTATATGGTGTCGCAAAAGAACTATCGTTTATGGTATGAATATGAGACTGTCAAGAACGACAATTCTTATTGGTTTATTGTTCTTCAACTTCTCCTTCTCTGCAGCAGCAGAGAAATCTGCTCTGCAGCTTCTAGTTCTTCTCTGTAGCCTCTCCCAACTCTCGATCCCCCTCTATGAGTTCGCAGCTCCATTTTTATACCCAACAGCATCACAAAATCTCGCCATTAACTCCAGAATAATTCTCATTTACTCCCCTGCCATTTTACGTAGATTATTTCCTTTTATTTCTCTGCATGTATCTGCTGGTGATTCTCACGCGTTTTTCTGGCGTTTAATTCTTCCACACGTCTGCTAACAACCCAACCCCATTCAACATCTTTGGTTTCTCGTTTAGTTAGAGCAAGACTGTATCCAAAAGCCGATCATCCAAATATATATCAAATAAATCCAGAGATTCTCTGCCATTTCTCTCTTTGCTCGGAAACTTTCTTTTTACCCAAAACTCTTCATTGCCAAGCCTGTTTGACATGACAGCTCGTTCTCAAACAAAATCGGCAAGAAAATCTCACCACATCTGCTCGGGTTTAATGGAGAATATCTTCTTTGCACGTACTCCCTGTTTTCTCCCACACGTGATTACAATCCTCCATTTTCGAATCAAAGTCCACTACCAAGCTTGTTTACCCTTAACAGGCCCAAACCAAACTGAATCCACAAGAAAGTTGCATGAAAATCATGTCCAAATCCATAACGAAATACCGCAGGTGAGTGGTGTAGCGCCCCCTAAGCTAGCAGCTGACTAATCCAAGAGATTAACTAAATACGAGAGGCACTAAGATTCTAAATCATATACTTAAGCATTCAATTAAGAAATCACTGCTACAAAATTTTAACCCAAAAACTAGTCCGCTCGAAATATATATACAAGAACTTCTCTCAGATGATACATATACAATAGTCATTTGGTTTACGAATAAAATATGCAAATTTATCAACAAAGCCGAAGTTAACCAAACTAACGAACCGACTCCTCGAAGAAGTTTGTGCAACTACGATCCGTCTCACGGCGAAAGTGGGAAATGGGTGAGCAAATCATCCCTAAAAGGGGTGCCCAGTAGGAATAACAACTAGCTTTCAAGTAAACATTAATATGATTCTAAGACAATGCAGGTTTTATCGAAAAACAATAATACACGGAAAGACAAGTAAACATAATGTAGAAACTTCTTCAAAGACATTCAGAAATAACAGTAAACATCCATGTATGAAATGTGTGTGTTGCCGCATATAAGGGAAGAATAATATTTGTGCTAACCACACTCATTAAGTAATATTGCGGTGTATCGCCCTAGCCATAGAATACTGGATATTGTGTCGGCACACATCTCATACCACACAGAGACATGCATGAATTTCACCAAAGACAGTTTCTAAAACATTAATGAATACAAGAGAGTTCGTTATCGATTCCCACCTCTTTTGATGACAAGCCTCGCCTACCTCGAGATCCGTAGTCTACATGACCATCCTTTGAAACGATCGTTGTTAATACAGACTAACTGTTAATCACACAAGAACTCTAAGAATCTATTTAAAATGACTCATACAAGAATCATACAAGTCTATCTAATGGTTCTAAGCCCTTTTATGAATTTACACCTTTTTATTCTCTATCTTTATCATAGCTAAGGTTTACTAATTCAATTAGGTTGGTTCTATAGTCCGTTCAATAAGTCTATTGAATATCTACAACCTTGTAGAAGAAATCAAAGGCTAATTCGGACCTTAAGGGTCCAATACATCAAAATAGAAACTAACTATAAGCCCAAGCCCGAAAAACCATCTCTTTACCAAGGCCTGGTTCTTCTGGGTCAACTAACGGTCAAACTAACGGTTAAAGTGACGGTCAAGGTCAGCTAACAGTTAACGTCAGTCAATGGAGTCAAAGTCTAGTCAAGTCTACGGTCAACAGAGTCAAATCGGTCAACTCCATTGAGTCAAGTCTGGTCATGTCCAGTCACTGAGTCAACTCAGTCAGATAACTGAGTCAGGTGAATCTAAATCAGTCAGACGGGTTATGGCAAGGCCAATACACAGGCCAAGGACACTAATGCACAACCATTGTGCAACACACTAAGACTCTTAACTAATATTTCTATTTAACAACATTCCATAAATCAATATAACTTCTCAATTTAAAGCCTCATAATCAAAATACAAATATAACTAAAGCCTACCTGCAATTCAGCAGTTTCCAGCTTCTACATGAGAGATTCAACTCCATACAACCATCTAATCCATAATCCAAAACTTCAGTCACATAACTTCACATGCTGGATCATTATCCGCTCTAACTCATTACACAACATTAATCTCACTGTACCTCAGCTCAACACACCACCACTATAACCCCAATTCCTTTACACTCCACCTGCACATTCATATTGTTTGCAACTCAACACATTTAACTACTTATCAAATATCCATTGCAGACACTCATTCATATAACTTCCACGGCTGCAACACCAACTCAACCTTCAATACCACTAACCTCATTACCCTGCCAATTCCATTCTCCTTGCACCTACAACAGTTCATACCCATTTCAGTGACACTGCAAACTCCATGAACTGCAACACCATCACCAAGATCTCATACTCCACTAATTACCATCACAAACAATCTCCAACTCAGTTCATTACAGCACTACTATCCACTGTCACCCTATAAACATTACTACCAACAAAACAACACTGCAATCCGTTCATTCATATCTCAAGATCTTCAACCACACAACCATTCTAACACAGAACATCGACTTCTACATCTCAAACATATAATCCTCACCTGAAATTCATTAGATATACCTAAACTAAATTTGTAATTCCCATTTCAACAACACCTGCAACTTCAGCATTACCCACTGCAAAACACTAAATATTCATCTTCATCTGCAATATAGAAACACTGGCAGCAACACTGTGCCTCAAACTCATCTGTCACTACAACATCATTTCCAGTTTCCCAAAATCTCAACAACCACAGTTCATCCTTTACTTTCTCAAGGCTTATATCATCAATACACCTTAATTGCAGTTTCATTCATAACTACTTTACCTAAACAATTTAAAGAATCCAATTTAAAATCATAAACTTAGGATAATTAGAAGCTTACCCAAACTCTAGTATCCCCTGAATTGCTAATACGCCGAATCAATTCCACTGAAGATCCAATTTCTGTTTTTGGGGAAGAACAGAAACCCTAATTCTCAAATCTTCACCAAATTAACTTTAGAACTTCAATTAAACAAATACCCATTAGTTCTCAATCCATCAGCAACTCGAAATCATCATTGGTTCCACACAGAAACGAATTTGAATATCAAAACCCTAATTGATTCTCTCTGATTTACTTTTTCTTGTAACTCTGAATCAACAGCTTCAATTAACACCACCACATCCTCCCATTCCTTATCTACACAGCATCATCAATTGATTTACTTCATTGAATCTCACAAATATTCAACTGAAGAAGAAGAACAGATAAAGAGAGAAAGAAAGAAGACGACGAAAGAGAAAGAAGAAGAAGAAATGAGAGCTTATCCTCTCGATTGAGTTGATAAGGCCGACCAGATTATACTGAGGCACCCACGATCTTGATAAGGGCTGCCAAGGCGATTAACTATAAAACGACTATTTTTCCCTTTAAACAAAACCGATGATATCTTCTTGCTAGCATTATCTGAATGACACGTTCGGGTAGTCTATTTCGCATAACTTTTCGAGATCTATATAGTGGTACTAGATTCGTATCTAGTTCTTTGTTAGATTAATTTATATTAATTAACATCCGTGATAAACTAATCGAGTTAATATCGGCTAATTCGTCACTTGACCGGTCTAATAGCATTGACGAGCTTAAGGGTCTTTACATTCTCCCCACCTTATTCATTTTCGTCCTCGAAAATCAAACCATCCATCTGGTCTTCAAAACTCCCCACCTTATAGAATAATCCTATTTATTATTTAAGCGCAAACAAGAAACAAAGCACAAACCTATATGGCTTTCTACAATTAAAATTTGTGGCTCTAGGTTCAAAATACTAATTTCCATTTCAGAAAGTTACTGGTTTTAATTACGGGAGAAAATATTCTATAAATAAGTTTCTAAGTAAAATTTGGGATCTATCAGTCCCTTAAAAAAGCAAGTCTCCCTTGATGCCTAGTGATACAAGAATGCGGTTGCCTGTCTAGGTTCATGACGCATGACAATGCCTACCTACGTAATAAATATCACTAGAACACATCACTGAATTACCAACCTCACTATTCCCCAGTCTTTGGATTAACTAAGTTTAATTTTGGATTAGTCTCTAAACTTTTACTAGTAATTGGTGTAAGTCTTATAAATTTACTTCGTAAAATATATAAATAGTTCACAACATTCTAAACAATTAATCGTCAAATTTTATTTTATTTTATTTATTAATATTATGATTTATTTATTTTAGTGAAATCGAATTTTAATGTCAAATGAAACTATATTATTATAACTAGATAATTCCTAAATTCATGTACTATTTAAGATCAACTTAAAGTTATAATCATTATCCAAATGTTGCTATTACTTATTGTGACTTAATATAAGTAAACAACTGCTAACAATTTTTCATAGTTATTTGGTATTAATATTTTTTTATTATTATTTTATTTTATTTATCAATATAAGTAAACCAATTTTTCGATTTCACGTCAATTTAGAATATCTGACATTTTAAGTTTCGTGTAATACCATATATAAATTTTCCAAATATTATATACCATTGATTGGCTATTAGCTTACTTACAATAGTATTATTAAGCGTATTTATTACTCTCATTATTCTTAAGTTAATAGTTCAATTGGTACACTAAACCTTAATCTTGTAAATATAATTCTACTTTTACCTATATATTGATATAACAAATTTTATTTATTAGATTAAATCCGATTATTATATCTTATTAAATATTGACGTTGGTAACTTAATACGATTTAAATTTTGAGTCCGCATAAAATTTTAATATGTCTTAATAGTCTTTAGATTTTGCTATTAATACGAAGTATTTTATTAATATACTGAATCTATTTTCTTTCACGACTAATGTTGTTCTAAGCATTCAAATACTATTATTTCCGCTTCATGTGTATTTGTTTCATTTTGGAGATTTATTGGATGATTTGTTAGATTAAAATAATTTGGTACAAGATTACTAACAAGTTAATTCTTTTTATTTTATATATTATATCCTATCTTTCTTAAGTCTAACACCTAATAAGTATTATATTAACTATCTAGTTTAAACACATAACATTTATTTTAATTTGTCATTAGTTTAATTTACAAAACTTAATCGTAGATAAGCGTTAATAGTTTTTCATAGCTATTTAATCATAATTATTATTTTTACCGTTGTACATCTTTAATGAAATTTTTAGTTAAATTAAGTTCAATGTGATACTAATTGATAAATGGTAATCATTACTTTATTAAGGTTAACATTACTATTATTTTCATTTATACCTAGTATTATAATATTTTATCGTTAACATTAATGAATGAACTTATTCTAACTACTCTTCCAATTATTATTAAGTTCCAAGAATATTATTAACATTTATGTGATTATAAATTTGTCTACTCGTCATATAAATCAATGTGTTCAGTAAGTTACTATGTGATTTACAAGATTTATCAATAATAATAATCTCTCTATTATCCTAATATTAGACTGTGTATGTGTTCATACTTTTTAGATTAATTATTCTCTAATCTTTATTAGCTAACGTTACTGGTGTACCCTACTGTTTGGGAAAAAAATGATCATCACCACAAACAATCTCAATTGAAGTTGATTTTCGATCTTCTCCTCCTCCTCCTCCAAACTGTTGGGGGTACCTGCAAAACAAATACTCCGACGCTCAAGTTAGAACAGAGTTTTTCACATGAGTTTTTAGGGTTTGATCGCATACCTTTCTTAGGATTTTTGTTATCCTTTTATAAGCTAAAAGGATTTCTAGATAAGGCTCTATTGCGATATATGCGCTCACGTTACTTATCCGACCTTCTCGAATCTCTTCCATAGGGTTTAGAGATAAGTTGGCACATGATATATTAACCAAAACTAAAGACCATAATCGTAGCTACAGTTGGCAGTCTAGGATGGCCCATGCACACCATGATTTATATTGGGTACACACATCGCCCCCTCTTAAGCTCCAACTTGTTGGAGGGTTAAGAAATTTTTCTGAGAGACGTAGTCATCTCCATTAGCTATGTAGTTGAGAACCATGTCGCCCCCTGGTTTGGCGTAGTTGTATTTGATTTGGAGTATGGTGTATTTGTTGCCACTACTTTGCACGCAAGTGCGATTTTCATAAGAATGACGCGACACTCTCTTGACCCCAAAGCTTTTTCGTTACTATGAACACATGTACCACTAGATATCTAGTGCGGCGGCAGAAATCAATCGAGGGACTCAAATTCAAGACGGTTACCGAGATGGGTAATATGTAAGGAGTTATTGGACTTGATTCAGTACGTGCCCTTTCACTGTATATTAGTTTCCACATCTGTGCATCTCTCAGTAAGAGACCTCCCATGACTCATACCAATGACCAAACATCGTGATACATGGAAGTCAATGAAACAAAAAGATGAGTCAAGAAGATTTTGAAAGAGTAAGATATTTTCTTATGCAATTGCTAGTGGTTGTAGGCTGACACGGCAGGATGAAGACCCACGAGATTTTATTTCTTCGAAGTGATTCTTCAAATGTGAAGTCCCTGGATATCGCATGCCTACAGTACGGTCGATGTGGAGTTTGAATCCTTTAGCCATAATCAGAAAAGGCCCAAGTTCCAATACATACCTAATTTTCGCCCCACTAGCGGTTAGCTAATGAAGTAAATGGGTAGGATATATGGTCCGACTTCTCAATATAGTAATCTAGACGGATCTTTGTTATGGTTGATTGATGCGAAGCGAGTGAAGGTTAACGTGTAGATATATAATCACCCTTATATATAGAAAAGATGTCACCAACCTCATGGTGTAACTGTTCTCAATGAAAGGTTAGGTCTATCGTTGAACAAGACAAGATTATTTTTTAGCTAACGACGCTAAGAACGGTATATGCGGCTAATGAAATAGTGAAAATGGAAAATTCACCGAGATCAAATAATTACTAATTGAGAAGCTAACATGACAGAGACAGTCCCCTGGGTATTTGAGTTGCAAGTGTAAAGTTAAGTTAACATATGCGACCACGTCAAGAGCTACAAGTCAGGTAAGAGTGACTATTTGTAAGCTGATTTGACGGAAGCCAAAGTACAGTTTCCCCTGGTAGGAGATGGTTATTGTTGGATCCGTCCAGATTGAGTACTAAATGAATACTCATTCTTAAAGCCAATAACATTTCATGAAACTTTGCTGATCAAAAGAAATCATTATTGACTTTGTTATATACATATCCAGTATAAAGACATGAACCAAGATTGCGGGTATCGGATGCTTATGTATAGGAAGACATGTGTATCAAAAATACATAGACAAAAAAGATGCTAAACCAAAGTATCGCCATGAATCGAGTTTAGACATGATGGAGGAGAAGATTAAGACGTCTATTTTTTTTGAAGTTGATCTCCAGCAAATTGTTCGTAGCATGACTTTTGGACGTACAAGAACAACGATCCCCTTAGTCGGCGCCACAGATGTTTGGGCAAAAATTGATCTTCACCACAAACAATCTCAATTGAAGTTGATGTTCGATCTTCTCCCCCTCCTCCAAACTGTTGGGGGTACCTGCAAAACAAATACTCCGACGCTCAAGTTAGAACAGAGTTTTTCACATGAGTTTTTAGGGTTTGATCGCATACCTTTCTTAGGATTTTTGTTATCCTTTTATAATCTAAAAGGATTTCTAGATAAGGCTCTATTGCGATATCTGCGCTCACGTTACTTATCCGACCTTCTCGAATCTCTTCCATAGGGTTTAGAGATAAGTTCGCACATGACATATTAACCAAAACTAGAGACCATAATCGTAGCTACAGTTGGCAGTCTAGGATGGCCCATGCACACCATGATTTATATTGGGTACACACACCTACAATTTTTACTTCGCTACATATACTAACACCCAAACAAACAAATCAATCAATCATATAAATCTTTTAATTATTGATAGCTTTTAGTAATTAAGATTTATCTCACAACCCAACCCAGTTCTAAACTAATCTAGTAATCTATCTGGCACTAGCTATTATCTATTGTTTCCCATATATGATCTAATAGTGAGCTCTGATACCAACTTGTAGCGCCCCTAAGCTAGCAGCCGACTAATCCAAGAGATTAACTAAATACAGAGGCACTAAGATTTTTAAATCATATACTTAAGCATTCAATTAAGAAATCTTCTACAAAATTTTAACCCAAAAACTAGTCCTGCTCAGAAATATATATACAAGAACTTCTCTCAGATGATACATATATAATAGTCATTTGGTTTACGAATAAAATATACAAATTTATCAACAAAGCCGAAGTTAAGCAAACTAACGAACTCAACTCCTCGAATTTTCCGCTGTGCAACTCTGATCTGTCTCTGAAACTGAAAGTGGGAAATGGGTGAGCACATCATCCCTAAAAGGGGTGCCCAGTAGGAATAACAACTAGCTTTCAAGTAAACATTAATATGATTCGAAGACAATGCAGGTTTTATCGAAAAACGATAATACACGGAAAGACAAGTAAACATAATGTAGAAACTTCTTCAAATACATTCATAAATAACAGTAAACATCCATGTATGAGATGTGTGTGTTGCCGCACATAAGGGAAGAATAATATTTGTGCTAACCACACTCATTAGGTAATATTGAGGTGTATCGCCCTAGCCATAGAATACTGATATATAAAGGAAGAATAATATTAGTGCTAACCACACTCATTAGGTAATATTGCGGTGTATCGCCCTAGCCATAGAATACTGGATATTGTGTCGGCACACATCTCATACCACATGAGAGACATGCATGAATTTCACCAGAGATAGGTTTCTAAAACATTAATGAATACAAGAGAGTTCGTTATCGATTCCTACCTCTTTTGATGACAAGCCTCGCCTACCTCGAGATCCGTAGTCTACATGATCATCCTTTGAAACGATCGTTGTTAATACAGAGTAACTGTTAATCACATAAGAACTCTAAGAATCTATTCAAAATGACTCATACAAGAATCATACAAGTCTATCTAATGGTTTTAAGCCCTTTTATGTCTTTACACCTTTTTATTCTCTATTTTTATCATAGCTAAGGTTTACTAATTCAATTAGGTTGGTTCTATAGTCCGCTCAATAAGTCTATTGAATATCTACAACCTTGTAGAAGAAATCAAAGGCTATTTCGGACCTTAAGGGTCCAATACATCAAAATAGAAACAAACTATAAGCCCAAGCCCAACAAACCATCTCTTTACCAAGGCCCGGTCATTCGGGTCAACTAACGGTCAAACTAACGGTTAAAGTGACGGTCAAGGTCGGCTAACATTAACGCCAGTCAATGGAGTCAAAGTCTAGTCAAGTCTACGGTCAATGAGTCAAATCGGTCAACTCCATTGAGTCAGTTCAGTGAGTCCATCATCGAGTCAACTCGATCGTGAGGATAAACGAGTCGGTGAATCTCAATCATCGGGACGGGTTACGGCAAGGCCAATACACGGGCCCAAGGACACTAATGCACAACCATTGTGCAACACACTAAGACTCTTAACTAATATTTCTATTTAACAACATTCCATAAATCAATATAACTTCTCAATTTAAAGCCTCATAATCAAAATACAAATATAACTAAAGCCTACTCCGCAATTCAAAGAGTTTCAGCTTCTACATGAGAGATTCAACTCCATACAACCATCTAATCCATAATCCATAACTTGGTCACAAAACTTCACATGTTGGATCATTATTCGCTCTAACTCATTACACAAACATTAATCTCACTTTGTACCTCAGCTCAACACACCACCACTATAACCCCAATTCCATTACACTCCACCCGCACATTCATATTGTTTGCAACTCAACACATTTAACTACTTATCAAATATCCATTGCGAGACATTCATTCATATAACTTCCACGGCGCAACACCAACTCAACCTTCAATACCACTAACCTCATTACCCGCCAATTCCATTCTCCTTGCACCTACAAAGTTCATACCCATTTCAAAGTGACACTACAAACTCCATGAACTGCAACACCATCACCAAGATCTCATACTCCACTAATTACCATCACAAACAATCTCCAACTCAGTTCATTACAACACTACTATCCACTGTCACCCTATGAACATTACTGCCAACAAAAAAACACTGCAATCCGTTCATTCATTTCTCAAGATCTTCAACCACACAGCCATTCTAACACAGAACATCAACTTCTACATCTCAAACATATAATCCTCACCTGAAATTCATTAGATATGCCTAAACTAAATCTGCAATTCCCATTTCAACAACACCGCAACTTCAGCATTACCTTTGCAAAACACTAAATATTCATCTGCAATATAGAAATCTTTGGCAGCAACACCGTGCCTCAAACTCATCTTGTCACTACAACATCATTTCCGGTTCCCAAAATCTCAACAACCAAGTTCATCCTTTACTTTCTCAAGGCTTATATCATCAATACACCTTAATTGAGTTTCATTCATAACTACTTTATCTAAACAATTTAAAGAATCCAATTTAAAATCACAAACTTAGGATAATTAGAAGCTTACCCAAACTCTAGTATCCCACTGAATTGCTAATACGTCGAATCAATTCCTTTGAAGATCCAATTTTGTTTTTGGGGAAGAACAGAAACCCTAATTCTCAAATCTTCACCAAATTAACTTTAGAACTTCAATTAAACAAATACCCATTAGTTCTCAATCCATCAAAGAAACTCATGAGTGTTTATGCTATCAAGAAGATGACAAAGTGATCCCTGGGTTCAATTACTAATATAAGCAAAGGTTTGAACATGCTTTACTTGACTTGGGTGCTTCCATTAGTGTGATGTCTAAATATATGACCTCTGAATCTTGGACCTTTGAAAGAGACAAGAGTTATTATCCAATTAGCGAACAAGTCTAACATATATCCAAAGGGACTTGTAGAAACTGGCAACAAGTAAATGAGCTATTTTTTTTAAGGGATTTCTTTTCTTGATATGGACAACAATGAGAACCGAGCATCTACTTTTACTTTTGGGAGGCCATTCATCCATGGAATTCGACAAGGAGATAATACACTTTAACATATTTTTGAATTTCCAAGAGGATGAACATGTGGTGTTAATTTGTCTAACTTGGAGGTTGGAAATCTCCAAGGAATTGGTGGAGATGTGGTGTTTTGCAAGAAGCTAAAAAGGTAATGTTTCATATATTTCTTTACCCGTGAATGATGAAGTACTTGTACCATCTATTGTGAAGGCGCCTAAGCTCGACTAAAGCCACTTCCTGACCATTTAAATGCTTTCTGGGAGATGGAGATGAGCTTCCGTGATTATTTCTAAGAACTCACACCGACAAGAAGACCGTTTGCTTGAGAGTCTTGAGAGAGCACAAAACGGCTATTGGGTGGACAATTGCGATATCAAAGGTATTAGATGTGCATGCATAGGATTCTAATGAAGAGAATGACGTGATGCCCAACTATCCTCAAGGATGGAGGTTGTGAAAAAAGAGATACTCAAATTGCTAAGTGGGGGTTAATAGCAAGTGGGGCCAAAGAAATCCGAGTCACGGTTGTCGAAATATGAACTTGTTCCTACAAGAGTTCAAACCTGAGAGTGTGCATTGACTATAGAAAGTTTAACAACTCCGCAAGGATCACTTTCCTTTACCTTTCATTGATCAAATGTTGACTAGCGGCATTCTTATTATTTTTGATGGGATACAACCAAATTGTTATTGCATGACGAGACCAAGAGAAGACCACTTTCACTTGTCCATTTGGAAGCATATAGACGTTTTGCAATGCGCTCGGCTACTTTTCAAAGATGATGGTGAGTATACTGATTATGTGGAGCGCATCATCGTGTATTTATGGATGACTTTAGTGTTTATGGCAATTCTTTTGATGGTTGTTTAAACAATCTTGAACTAGTAAACGATGCATAGACACAAACCTTGTCCTTAATTGGGAGAAATGTCACTTTATGGTAAACCATAGTACTTGTCACATTGTGTCCTCTCGATAGGACAAAGTCAAACCTTACAATATCCCACTTCTGCTGAGTGGATTCTCATGGGTTTCTATATAGTGGGATTTCCTCCAAAATCTTATGTGCAAGTTATTTCTTGACTTCAACAAGGAATGCAAGGATGCTTTTGATAAATTAAAGGAGATGTGACAATGCCAACTATCAAATCACTGGGATTGGACACGTCCCATGTTATCTATTATGCATCTAGGACCCTTAATGATTCAATTATTCTCGAAAGGAGTTATTGGCTATAGTTTTTGCTTTGGAAAAATTTCGATCATACTTGGTGTGATTTATCATTAAGACACTTAATTAAGCCAAGATTAATCGTGGATCCTATTGTTACAAATATTCGTGATAAGAGGGGTGGAGAATCATCACAGAAGAGGCTTGTTATGTTCAAGAGGAACTTCCATTACATGAGATTTAACAACTCTTTCTCCATGGAAGAATCAATACCTTTGGTATGCGGATATAATTACTTGGTGACAAAGGGAAAGTACCTAGTACAATGTCCAACTTCCAAAAAGATGAAACTTAAGAAGGTAGTTACAATATGTGATGATTTAACCATACTTATGGAAATATGGCGTTGAAGAAGAAATCTTTTGAGATTTTTGATGTGTGGGGGTATTGAACCCAATCTCGAATTTTTATATATCTTGATAATAAATGGGCTTGATTTTGTAAGGGAAAACATTTTCTAAGAAAATTGAGACTTTCCATTTTAACACACAAAATTGGTACGCCTTATCATCCACAAAAACAAGCGAAATTTCAAATCGTGAGATCAAGTCCATTCTTCGCCCTTTAAGCTCCAATGATGCAATCATCATTGTATGTTCTTGTCATGAACATAACATAAGGCGATAAAGAAATTCAACATGTATGATGAAGCGGGAAACAAAGGAAACAACTACATGAATGATGCTTACTCCCGATTTGCTTTTTTCATGATAAGATGATTTCTCATTTTCACGTTCCGCTGGATTGGACCATATGTTGTTACTAATGTTTTTCCTCATGGTGCAAATGAAATTACTAGTCTTAGAGACAATTTGGTTTCCAAAGTCAACGGCCAGCCATCTATGAGAACATCATGTGAATTTGATGAACTTTCATTTGGAGATTCCTCGGAGGAGTTTGCAAAGCAAGAGCTAAGTCACTTTTTCTTAATCATCGGTTTTTTGTATTTCGTATCTGTTTTTTGTTATTTTTCTTGTTTCTTATCATGTTAAAATCTCCCACCTTGAATCAATTACACAAATGTTTTAAACCAAAAATTACAAAAAAAATTGAAAAATTTTGAAAAAAAAAAAAAAAGTTTTTCATAAAAACTCCAACTTTTAAAGAAGTCACGATTTCTTGTTTGTTAGAGTGTTAATAATGGATTTAATCATGCCGTGATGAATTTGGTGCAGGAGAAATGCTATTAGAGTTGCTGATCAATCATTAGTGGAGAATCATAGCTTCTTTTGGAGTGTGTGTCACCGCACGTTAATTCCGGTGTAATGGTGACTTTTGATTTTCAATTCTACAAGGAAAGTTGGAAAAGTTTAAGGTTTACAAGCAACGGAAAGAGCAAATTTCAAATTCAAGTAAAGCAAACATACAAAGAGCTGGATTTTTTACATATATGTCAAGACTTACACTACAATGAGGTAATTTTATATCCAAGTATGAAGACTTATTAATAAGAAAAGTAAAAGGTGAAATTTTTTAGTTTATGATTTCAAGACGATACAAGTTGTGAAGAATCCATGGTAAAATACTTCTTCCACATGGTTTATTTTGTATTTAATCTAATCAAAAAAAAAAAAAAAAAAAAGAGAAATATTTGTTTTGTTTCATATAAGTGATTTTAAGGTAAAAAAAGAGTTACTGAAATTCAAGGGTTTAATCAATAGTTGAAAAAACGAAGACCAAGAAGTTAAAGACGAGGGAGCTAAGATTTCTATTGATGCCGAGAGTGGTGTTATCATAATTACGGATGTGAAGGTAAGTAAGTAATCTCATCCTCGATAAAAAATGGTTGATTTCCTTTCTTAGAGATCAAAGTTAGAAAATGGTTTTTCAAAATATTAAAAGATGTGGGTTTTTCAAAATTCTAAGATGTCCTTCCCACCATCCAACGTGTTATCTCCTCTCTTCATTCCTACCTGCACACATGTGAGAACCATAAAAAAAGCCGTTTTTTGAGTGAAATTATCATAAAATTCGTAGTGGAGTCACACTTGAGGAAAAGAAGAAGGAATCGCTCTAATTGAGCCAAAAGTGGCAAAATAGTCATTCATGGACAATCCGAGCCCAAGATTTGTTGGGGCAACTTTCTTTCGAGGAGCACCAAAGACGCCGCCTAACATAAACATCCAAACCCAACTTTATAACCCTATTTCATAAATTGAGAAGAGGGTCTTTCTCTTCTCTCAATCATTTTTTTCCTTCGCCCGAATTAAGATTCGATCAAAATGAGATAACCAGGCCGAGCCGAGAATCGATGTCGCAATTGGATTTTCATTGGTTTCCAATGAACGAACAAGGAGAATTGAGTTCTAATGAGAAGATGGGTTTGACTAGAAATTGAAAAAATGAATTTGTATTCTGGGTTTATGATCTCTGGATGAACAAGCTTGTTATGCTCATTTAAAAGGGGTTATAGATGAATGCTTTAGGGAATGAATTATACAGGAATTTTCTAGGGACATTAAATTTATGTTAACTCGAGCTTCATGGTGATCGATCCAGACGAGTCGATGATTATTTCTGACTCATTTGAGTTAGACCCAGTAAGACCATTCATCCTCTCATTCGACTCATTTGACCTTGACTAATAGTTGACCGATTTGACCGTTAGTCCATGTGACCTGATTTGACGTTTTTCCAGGATTTGAATCTCTATGGACAAACTTGGGCTAGGAATTCAACTTAAGAGAAGGTGGAAGAGTTTGAGAAGAAATAATTACAAAAGAAAAAGGATTCTAAAGAGAGAAAGAAAGAAGTTTTTACAACTTCTACACACCTCTACACACACATCACTTGTGTTTTGCTGTTGCTTTTCTAAGATTTTTCTTCTTAACTACTTGTGTGAATTTGAAAATTCTTCTTTATTAATTATTAGAGAAAATTGATTGAGGAGAAGAAATTAAGTTTTGTTTTCAATTCTATCTTGAAGTTTTTCACATAATTATCGCCTTATTTTTACTAATTGATCATTCTCTCTAAATTGATTTTGTTAATTTGATTAAAGAGTAGGAGATAATCATGGAGCAATTGTGTTTATCTTGATCTAAGAGTCTAACTACTAATATTAACCTAATAAGTTCCACGATCTTGATAAGGGCTCCGGTGATCCAAGGCGCTTTACCTATTGGTGATAAACTAAAAGTAGAATAGAAATAACTTGATTCATTGTTTCTAACGAAGAAAGATTCCTTTCTTTATTGTTTTCAACAAAACTTTCGTGGATAAAACTAAGATCTCTTGCTCGGAACGAATCTTATTATTTTTAATTGAGTGGAAATATTGAATTAATTTGATTGCACCTACGACACGCATCAACTCTATATCAACAGCTTCAATTAACACCACCACATCCTCTCATTCCTCATTTACACAGCATCATCAATTGATTTATGACACGTTCGAAAGAGAAAAAGAAGAAGAAATGAGAGGATTGAGTTAATCTAGCCATTAACTATAAAAACTATTTTTTTTAAACAAAACCGATGATAGATATCTAATGACACGTCGCGGTCTAGATAACTTTTTGAGATCTATCTAGTGGTACTAGATTCGTATCTAATTCTTTGTTAGATTAATTTCTATTAATTAACGTCCGTGATAAACTAATCGAGTTAATATCGGCTAATTCGTCACTTGACCGGTCTAATAGCGTTGACGAGCTTAAGGGTCTTTACAAGTGGTCCTTTCCCGCCAAATTCTGTTTAAACGAAGAAGAAAAGGAAAATTCCCCTTATCCGAACTTGGGTGCGAATAACACTGGGTTTCCATTTAGCAATTAGGTTGCCCCTTATCCAAAGTGGGAGTCCGAATATCAAATGTCCTCCGGGGGTTCTCCGAGTAGTTTTTCGAGCCGATTTTTCCAAAAATATTTATTTCCCAAAAATACCTACAAACACACAAAACATCATAATAAGTACAAAATCGAGTACCAACAATACAGAAAATTGAGGACAACTTAGACACAAAAATGTGTCTATCAAATACCCCCAAACTTATTATTTGCTAGTCCTCGAGCAAATCTAATCTAGAAAAATAAAAACCTAACTCACTAGGTGGCCCTAGTGACCGAGTTAATCTCGGGAGGGTTTACCAGAGGTGTACCCACAAAACCTTTACTCCAGACCTTAGCTATAGGGCAGCAATGGTGTACGTTTCCATTATTCCACAAAACCTTTACTAACTTATCGGATACCTTAGCTATCGGAATCGGATTGGGCTCTCATCCGATTGGTTAATATCCGAACCTTGGAAGGCACTACCAATAAGAGTCTCCTTGGTTGGCAAATACTTATTAACTCCAAATGCAAGCCACAAGCTACACTTGCAACTACCGCACCAATCTATATCTCCCATTCTCCGACCATCTCAAGTTCTTATCGAACCAATAGCCAAGATAGCTTATGCCTTATAAAATTCCAATTATTGTCATTCAATGACTCGAAACTCCACCAAAAATCCACTCTTGTTTGCACTCAAGAATACTAAAATTCATATATAAGTCATCGAGTTCTCACTTCCATCGATAGTTTCCATTCTCGTACGGCCCAAGCCCACATCAATCACCAAGACCATCATTTCAGCCGAACCAAACCATTAAATCAAACCACAATCACATGGAAAGATTAAGAAGATGGATGTAGATAAAAACGTAGATGGTTTTGATGTTGACTAAGGTGAACCTATCCTAATGGACTAAGCCCTACTTAGCGATCTAACTAATATCAACACTAAAGAGTCTCCTTGGTTGGCATGTAACTAAGAGGAACCGATGCGAAGGTGGGTTTGATAATACTAAAATTCTAAACTCTAGGTCATAACTGAGTCAACCAATCACATGGAAAGATTAAGAAGATGGATGGAGAAAAATTAGATGGTTTTGATACAAGGGCACCTAATGGACTAAGTGGTCTAACTAATATTATTGAATTTATTTCTAGGTTTGGCATATTGGTCTTTATTGAATTTATTCAGGCATTTTGGTCTCATTTTTTTTTTTTTTTTTTTTTTGTTATCTCAATTACTCTATTTCACCCAATCAAGAAAAGAAAAATAAAAACAGAAGATGAAAAGGATTCAACGAGATATGGCGAAACTACCATGTTTTTTTTTTTTTTTTTTTCAATTCTAACACCCGAGCTCGTGCTTTTATGAATAGACTCTTTAGATGTTTCCATCTAATCCAGTTGGTTCCTCAACTCCTATAACCAAGATGCTTCCATCCACTTAGATTGGTTAGTGTTATCCTTAATAGGCATAAATTTCTAGGCTCTGGAGTTTATTTATTGCAACTAAAAAGTTTCTCCCATACCCCCAAACTTAAATCTAACATTGTCCTCAATATTCTAAAGATAAAATTAAAAGTATGAATAAGGAGAAACTGTTACCACTTGAAGCAAAAGAGTTAAGGAAAGATATTACCGTGTTGCATGAGCATGGGTTACCTCCCAAGAAGTGCTAAGTTTAAAGTCTTCAGCCAGACTAAGAAAGGATTAGTCACCTTATAGAATCATAAAGTAATAGCCTGAATAACTGAGGATCACCAAAACCAAATAGAGCTATCACAAGTAAAAGGAATCTGCAACATGCCAAGAAAGTTAACAAATTAAGCACACCCTTGTCTAGTTTCCTGTTTAAGACAACTACATCTAGCTATGGTTCAGGTTCAGGTTCTATAACTGGGTCTAGATAACATATTTTCCTGGGTTGGATTTCCTCAAAAGTTAGATCCAAATGTTCAGGTTCTAGAGTCTGGAAAAACTCAAGTAAAAGCTTAGAAGCACATAATAATAACCTAAATAATTGTGGATCCTTAAAGTCAATCAGTTTTGACTTACACAATTGACCACGATGAAAGTGATGGTCAATCTTAAACAAATGTGTCGACCCTAATCTCCTAAAGTAATTAGGTTTAGTCTCAAAACTTAATAACTGACACACATGTAACTCATATGTTCCCACATTTGGTTGAAAAATATTTGGCGGGAAAACAAAGTTAATTTTGGTATCATAGCCTGGGCTAACCACATCAACCAGAGGATGGGTTTCTAACAACTGAGCTTCTTTATGGACATTATTAGGTTCTGGCGAGATAGTATGAAGGTAATATGATATAATGGTTGAGGCACATATATCAAGTCCCAAGTGAGGGACCTTTCTAAGAGTTAAAGCACATGGAGAATGATAATCACCCCAAACTTAGAGTTTTTAGTGTCTCTAGAAAGACTAGTCACAACTTCCATAGTTTTAAGGTCATCAGATTCTTGAAAATGGTTAATTGATTCTTCTAAGTCGGGTTCATCCTCACTCATCTCTACGAGTTCACTTTCTTTGTCTAAGACTATTGTTTCTAAATCGCTAGACTCAAAATAAACTCGTTCCTCTAAAACTTCGTTGGCTTCGTGAAAAGGAAATACTACATCGTCTAAAACGGGGATATTTCTAGTCAAATCCTCGTCCTTTTGAATAGGTGAATAATTATTAAAATTATTTGGATTTGTACTAGAAATAACATTATCATTATAAAGCTCAACTGGAGTAACAAATTCACGATCACTATGCCTACATATTTCAGATTCTTCATCAATATTATCCTCATCATAATCATTATATGAAAATGATCGAACCTCATCTAAACAAGTAGTGTTACCAATTCTAACCTCGTCATCTTGATTATGTGAATAAAAATTATCCTTCTTTTGAAGGGTGGTATTGGGAACTATATTGGAATTTAAGACTATCTTGAGCAAATTTTTCCACAATCCTATTTGTACTCTCAGTAAATTGCTTGAGGGACTCTTCTAGAGACATCTTAGTTGACTGCTCTACGGACTCTTTCGGGAAGCGAATATTATAAGTCTCTTTCATAAATAAGTGAAACTTCGTGTTGACTCATTGAAACTCTTGAGAGACTCTTCTAAAGAAATTGGAGGATCGTTTTGCTCGTATGACTTGTGGGTGTGTGGATAGTAATTGGGCTCAACATGGCATGAGTCTTAACCTTTAAAGGGTTGATGTTCCCAACCACTATTCACAATATGGTCAAAGTAGTAATGTCCATTTTGTTCAGTTGGATATTCGTTGTATTGGCTATTGTACCAGTTTGACATTCTCAACACAAAATAAACCCACTGACAGGGGATTCGCGGGTGTTCAGAAAACCTTACCTCCCGTTCCAGGCGGGGGATGAACCGTTGAAGTCGACTCGGGCCACGACTCCGATGTCGTGTACGAACCCGAGGGGCTGAGACGGTATCGTAACCGTCGTCCTTCCCTGCAGCAGTTTTATTTAAACGAACCCTTCCTTAGGGTTTTAAAAATAATAATGTCCAAAAGTCCAAAAAATAAAGTCCAAAAATTAAAAAGTCCAAAAATAAAAATAAAAATTACAAAAATAATTACCTAATTACAGTTTCTAAAATAAATAAATAATAATAACACTATATACACAATTTTCTTCTTCACTCAATTCGGATCTCTCTTTTCTTTCCTATTTTGGCTTTGCTTTTCTTTTCAGCACTTTCTCTTTTTCTTTCGCTCCACTCCAAATTTGATAGCAAACAGAAATACCAAAACGTAAAAAAAGAACAAAAATAATAATAATAAAAAACCTAAAAACAAATCTATAAACAAGTCCGCGTCGGCGGTGCCAAAAATTGATCGATTTTTAGATAGTGGTAAATACAGTTGTCGTTCACTCGAACTTGATGAGATTGATTTTTAGATTTAAATTATAAAACTAGCAAATATATACAAAATAATAACAATGTTTCGAGAGGTTCTAGGACTAGGATTCCACCAAATATTCAAATTCATGCAATTCACATATTTATTCTAAACCATTATAGCTCATTCAATAAGAATTTTGACTCTATTTCTTTGCCTAATGTAGATTCTTAAAATATTAATTGTAAATCTTAAGCATGGCATATCAAAAGAATTAATCCTAAGCATAAACCATCAAATAAAATGACAATTAATTAAGAAAAATATTTTTCTAATTTTAATTCAATGCAAATAGTCATATAAAGAATTAAATGAATTTACCACATGATGAATTTTGGTTTCCTCCGTCGTCCCAGAGAAAGGTTTAGCTCCACATAGTGAAAACCACGCTCAAAATATATTTTTATAGCTCAAATGGTGTTTACAAAGAAGAAAAGGGAGGAAAATAATATAATCCAGAGGTTTGCAACGCTTAATGGTCGTTACAACTCAATGTTACAACTGTTGCGAAGAACTATTGTTATATGGTGTTGCAAAAGAACTATCGTTTATGGTATGAATAAGAGACTGTCAAGAATGACAGTTCTTATTGGTTTATTGTTCTTCAGCTTCTAATTCTTCCACACACGTCTGCTAACAACCCAATCCACAAGCCGATCATCCAAATATATAGAAAATAAATCCCGAGATTCTTTGCCATTTCTCTCTGCTCGGAAACTTTCTTTTTACCCAAAACTCTTCATTGCCAAGCCTGTTTGACATGACATCTCGTTCTCAAACAAAAACGGCAAGAAAATCTCACCAAATCTGCTCGGGTTTAATGGAGAATATCTTCTCTGCACGTACTCCCTGTTTTCTCCCACACGTGATTACAATCATCCATTTTCAAATCAAAGTCCACTACCAAGCCTGTTTACCCTTAACAGGCCCAAACCAAACTGAATCCACGAGAAAGTTGTATGAAAATCACGTCCAAATCCATAAAAGAAATACCGCAGGTGAGTGGTCCTTTCCCGCTAAATTCCGTTTAAACGAAGAAGAAAAGGGGGAGTCCCCTTATCCGAACTGGGGTGCGAATAACACTGGGTTGTCCCTTAGCAATTAGGTTGCCCCTTATCCAAAGTGGGAGTCCGAATAGCAAATGTCCTCCGGGGGTTCTCCGAGTAGTTTTTCGAGCCGATTTTTTCCAAAAATGTTTATTTCCCAAAAATACCTATAAACACACAAAACATCATAATAAGTACAAAATCGAGTACCAACAATATAGAAAATTGAGGACAACTTAGATACAAAGATGTGTTTATCACCAGGTCGTGCGGAGACTTGGTTAACCGTCCACCCACTACTTTGCTAACTCCTTCAACCGTTGCACGACTTACTCACATTCTCATCGTGGATGAATCCACGTGTCGTAGGCCGCCAGACCAAAACCCTAATTGATATCCCCCATGTGACGTAATTGAAGTCTCACGAATCGTGGAGTCTGCATGACAGACATGTATTTGATTAGTCACGTTGACTGATTAGACAATGAGTCTAGGTTTTGTTGAATTGAGCATGAATGACGAATTGCACAGTGGAACATTCGAGTAACTGAGCAAGTATTGCTCGAAGAATTACTGGATATCGATGGTATGATCAATATTCGAGCAATTGAGCAAGTATTGTGAATTACTGAATAGTGATAGTCGGGCAATTGAGCAAGTATTGCTCAATTCGACAAATTATTGAATATTAATGATTGGATCAATATTCGAGCAATTCAGCAAGTATTGCTCAATTCGACAAATCTTGATAAGTTCTCGAATATTGATGATTGGATCAATATTCGAGCAATTCAGCAAGTATTGCTCAATTCGACGAATTACTGATAAGTTACTGAATATTGATGATTGGATCAATATTCGAGCAATTGAGCAAGTATTGCTCAATTCGATGAATTACTGATAAGTTACTGAATATTGATAGTGGCTCAATATTCGAGCAACTGAGCAAGTATTGCTCGATTTGACGAATTATTTATTTATTGGTGACGGGACCCAATAAAATATTAATTAAAATATTGGTTGATTACCGAATATTATATAATTAATCCGCGTGTTGCTTGATGGATCAACATAAATTTATTTAGTGTTTGAAAACCCTAATTTTTGATCAATTGCTCATTAGTCGACGAATTGCTGAGCGAAGGAGGGACCGACCACATGAGGACTATGGACGTCCATGTGATGCCCAATTGCTCGAGCGAGCGTACACCAGGGTCCTGAGTTGTCCAGTTGGTGAAGGAATGACGATTAAATGCCGGTTTCATCATTTATTGAAATAATGCTGGATTGAGGATTAGGTGATAAAACCTAATTATAAAAAAGTGAGGGACCGACCAAGGTGGCATGATACCGTCCCTTGGCGGTCCTGGGACCGCTGATGGGCGTTTGCACAAACTCTGAGTTGGTTGTGAAGAGTTTGGACACAATATGAGCGTGTGGGACCGGCTTTGTGCAAGCCCTAGGGATGACCTTGGTCGGTCAAGAAGGCATTCACGTGTTACCATGGTGTCCGTGTTTCCGTACTGAGAGTTTCAATATTTTCTGATGTGCGTTCGAGCAATATTTTGGATTTTCAGAAGAGTTCGATCTTTGACTGAAATCCTCGATTTTGATCGAATGAGCAAGTATGCTCGTTTGATCAATATTTTGTGAATATTAAAATAATAATATTTTAATATATTTTCGTGAGTAACCTAGTCGGTCATGTGACCATGTTGACTTTTGGCTTTTTTCATGGTTTGCGCAATATTTGAGAAAATATGGAGAAACCATGATTTTTTCTTGAAACAGGGGAAGTTTCACAAGATGAGAAAAATAACAATTTATGAAAGATTAGGGATTGCAAGGTGTAGACCGGCCACGGCTAGGGTATGGCCATCCGGCTAAGTTGCGCGGTCCCGCAACACCTTTCCCTATTTTATATTATTATTTTTCATGAAACCACGAAAATATGGAGAAACCATGAAAATATGGAGAAACCATGAGTTTTGCTCAAACAAGGAAAGTTGTTAGAATGGAGGAGTCTTCATGAGTTCATGAAAGCAACAAAAATAAGAAAAAATAATGGAGGAAGCATGGGACCGGCCATGGCTAAGGCACGGCCGGCCGGCGGGCCCGACCCATGGGCGCTTCTCCATTATTTTAATGTTATTATTTTTGTCTCCTATTTTATGCAGGATTCCTCATTTTTCCATATTTTCGCATGCTCATTCGTGCATTTGGGTGCTCGTTCGTGCATCATTGTCGAGTACACTTGCACCATTTTATGGGGCTTACTCAGTGGTAGTCCAGATGCCCGATTGTTGAGTATTTATTACTAATTTATGAAATTCAGTGGAGAATGGTTCATGAAACTGAGTAATAAAAGTGAGTAGTTATTTATTATTAATCCATAGGATCTGTAATTGCAGGAAATCCTACAATACACACCTCACAAGAACTCGTAATATTCAACACATCTTTTAGATCAACAATCAATCTCTTTATTAATTGAGTTAGAAATTTTACAAGAAGGAAATGAAATCAAGAATATAATTGCTACTCTAGAATTTCTCTCTCCTCTAAACTTTCTTTCCACTCTTAAAAAGATCTCTCTCTTTCTTAAGCCTATTCGGCTCTTTATATAGGACATTACATAGTGGATGACAGCTAAGCTGTCCTTTATTTTCGGATCTGACTTGCGACACTCTCGCAAGTATTCAAATGTTAAATCTCGCAACACTCCTAAATCTCGCTAGGTCTTCACATCTTTCTCGTGTTCAGCCGTCGTCATCCGTTGCGTCATTTTTATTACCAATCTGCGATATCTTCGCAGTGTGTCATTTATGGATTTTGCAAGGGTCTTGGTGTTGCGATATTCTGATCCTACATCTTGCCTCTTCTCATGTCATCTCTGCGAAGGAGAGAATTTCATGAGAACTAGTACTTTCAAAATGCCGCAGCTATTCATTTTTTCATGTTTTTCTGTATTGACATGATTCTGTACTTTTACGCAGAATTTATTACACGTATCTCTTCCTCCATCCATTTCTTGACACGTCTTTTTCAACTCTATTTCTCAACCGTTCATGTCTACTCTTCGCATTAAATGTGTTTATATTTTCGAGAATTCTTCTCTCTATATATACTTTTCTTATTCTCTCTTCTTCTTTTTACTTTCTTTCTTATTTTCTCTGCAACTTTTCTTTAACCTCTCTCCGTAACTTCCGCTTCTGCTGTTGTAAATCTTCTTCTTTCTACTTCTCTTGATCTTCGATTTTATCTTCATTCCCATACTCTGAAAATGCCTCCAGTTGGTCGTAAATATGAAACTTCTCTGGACAAAGTTCAGAAAGATTTCGAAGAGAAAGGTTTCGTATTAACCACCATTCCCAATCAAGAATCTAAATCCATTCTTTCTCGCTAAACTGTTTTGTTGATCATCATTGTGATGATAAGGAAATCATAATTTCGCTAGGCCAAATTCTTCTTTGGCCTTCCCATTCCTCTCTATGATCATGATCTTCCCTTATTTTATGAAATTCTTGCTCATGCGAAATTCTCGCGAGCTATCTACCAATTGAGTGGAGATTGTATCCGCTTAATGCTTGAGTTCGCCAACCGTGGTGCTGGTAAAGGGTATCTTTACCCAAAAGAAGTCAGAGATCCTAAATTCGAGGACTTAGAGATATTTGCCGAAAAATATACAGTGGAAAGCTTCTTCGAAAACTATGAAGTAATAAATATGAAGAATGATAGAACTCATTTGGGGTGCTCGCTTGAAGAGAAGAGAAAATGTCGCCAACGATAAAATACTTATGCGGGATATCGTGGCATTCTGGCAAGAACAATGTTCCTCGTCACTCTAAAGACGACAGATGGTGCGTCTTTCCGTTAGTTTTGAAAGGACCTTATATTTCAGGTTCAAACGTGCTCCGTGCGAATCTTGCCAATTATCAACCTTGGGTTTTTAACTGGCCTGAGAAAGCAAAAGAGGTATACTTCCTAAATTTCACTCAGTATATAATCTTCACTCCTTTTTATACTTATTAATCTTGCGAAATTTTCAGATTATCAAGTTGAGAAAAAGCTACAAAAGAACTGCTAAGGTAAGTACCCTAGCGGCGCTCCGTTCGATCACGGATGAAGTAATAAATACTTTTCTTTATTATTTTTAACAATATTGTTGCCTCTGTTTCTTATCTTCATTTGTGTGCGAAGGTTGGTGTTGAAGTTGCTGAAGAAGAAGAAAGTTCTAAGGTTGTGAATACCAAAGGCAAGGGTAAAGGTTCTCTTCGCAGGGAGAAGTCCACTTCCCCACCTTCAAAGAAACGAAAGATTCGGTCAATAAAAGCTCGATGATGAAGATAATGATGATGTTGATACTTTTCTCGCAAAGGAGGATTTTCCAACCGAATCTTCTATGGCACAACTTGTCCAACATCTTCTCGACTCCATGCAAGGGATTGGAGATGATCGTCTTTCTAGTACATGTAAAGCTCTCATGAGTATCTGCGATGTTCCTTTGCTAGAGGGTGATGATTCTCTTCATGGGGTTTCCAGATCAGTGAATCCCAACTTTTTAAATTCGCATGGTGTCTTGGTATGTCTTCGTTCCCCTATTTCTTCATAATTTTGATTTTAAGTTATATCTTGATAATTTCTTCACTTTCCTTTACAGACCTGGTAGGCCTGGAAAAGGGTTTATATTATGGCCTACTTGTGATAACCGCAAGTGCACGGCGTCTATCGGAGACGTGGCAAATACGGGTCGATCCCACAAGGACTTGTGGTGCTTGATTGATCAAGGGCTATGCTAAACTGAATTTCAGGAAATAGTGACAAAAATATTGGTTTGTCGAAGCGACTGAGTTGTGGTTGAAGTGACTCTAAACTAAGGTATAAAACAGTGATAGTGGGTATACTAGGGTCTGCAAATCCACCACTAACTCCTATTGTGAGTTCAACTGAGTTAAAGTTCTTGTTCTTATGGCAGACAGGGGTAGTTTGTCAATTCTACCACCTTTCTAAAGAGTTTCTCCTAGTGATTCTTCAATTAACAGCTGAGTTACTAACCTAGAGTACTAGCACAACTAGTCAAGATAATTAGCATTAATAATAGAAGCAAGAGCTGAAACACACTCAACTCAGTTATAACCTAACTACAATGCATACTTGGCATGCATTGTGAGAGAAAAGGATTGAGGTTTTAAAAATTGAAGTTATCGATAAAATTAAGCACTCAAGAACATTCAACGAGTTTAAACACAATCGGGGAAATTAGGGTTTCAATGAAACCCTAGCAAATTAAACTAGAACATGGTTAAGAATAATTAAAGCAAAATAAACTAAAATGGTGCACCAAGCTAGCCTGAGCATGAACTATCACACCCACAACTCCTTCAATTTATACATGCCCAAATACCCAAAACTTCAAACCCTAATTTATTTTTAAAATAGAAATTAATAATAAAATAAACTCTCACCCATACTCTCTGATCGTCTCTCCTCTTGTCTAATCGCTCTGCAACTCCATGCTTCGACTGTGGTGATGAAAACCCTAGCTCTAGTTTTTCTCTAAGTTAGCTTCTAGGGTTGGAGAAGCTAAGAAAGAGAAAACCTAGACCTAGAGAGGGGGTGCGATGTTGGGATTGGTTGTTCTTTGTGTCGGGAAGAGAAGGAGGTGGTGATGGCGAAGGTGGTCGTGGCGGGGATGGAGATGGCTCTGCGGGGTACGGGTGAAGGAGGTGGAGGAGATGGTTTCTGCAGAGAAGAAAGAGAAGGAGAAGACGAGAAAATGGTAGGTCGATGGGGGTATAGGGTGTAGGGAGTTTTGCTGTGAATCATGTGCATCAGGGGAAGATGAGGAGGCCTCGGCGAGCGTTGGATGAAGGAGTGCGATCTCGAATCAGCCGAGGAAGTATTGGGTAGATTTGGTGTTGAGCGGAGCATCGAGAAGTAGATGTGAGCGAAGGAGCGACCGTATGATGCATCTTGGGCGAGATCTCAACGGCTCGGGATGAGCGGGTTCGGATCCGGGTCGTGGGTAGCTCTAGCCCATGTCTTCCTTGTTGGGTTGCAACTGATTCGCGCGCGGGTTTGGGCTATCTGCTCCATAGACGCTTGTCTCCAATTCTTCTGCTCTTTTGGCTCCTCAGATTCTCCGAGCTTTATTTATTACCTAAAATCACAAAATTAATTAATACAAATATTTATTCTTGAAAACAAAGAAAACACAGAATATGAGATAATATCTAATTCTTGAGCACAAAAGATGAGTAAAATGCCAATAAAAAGGTGTATAAATATGCACTATTTAGCACTCATCAAATACCCCCAAACCTGAATTTTACTTGTCCTCAAATGAAACGAGAAAATAAGAAATCCTAACTATACCCCCATCGCAGTCTCTCGAATGCATTTAGCGTATGCACTAAGCCTTTAAACCCCTAGGTGTCCCTAGTGGACGAGTTGTAGTCTCGTGAGGGTTTACCAGAGGTGTACCCACAAAACCTTCTCCAACTTCAGAGTGTAAAAGAGTCTCAAGCCTCCAAGAAGCTATGAGGACATAGAGTTTCGCATGCTAGTAACAGGAAGTTAGAACTACCAAAGAACGCATTCTCATCCTTAAGTGTCGAGCGAGAAGTAACCATACCATATGAAAGAATTCGGATTCGATTGTGATCATAAGTCTCAACTTCCGCCTCACCATTAAGGTTTTATGATAATTGCACTCAAAAAGATCGCTTTTAGTCTCTCATGTGTGCAAAAGGCAGGAATAAAGAGAGAAATCCCGCACACGTTGTAGGTAAGAAGGATAACCTTCCGAAATAATTTCTCGAGACTCCACGAAGTGTGGACAAAAGAATCTTTTTCTGATGATCTCTAAGAAAGGAAATCAACCATTAGCAAGGAGTGGAGTACTCACTCACTTCTCACCCGATCGGCAATTAATATCACTCTCTCATAAGAACCATAGAAACGTCTTCAATCTTCGGTCTTCAACTGTAGATGACGAACTTCTGAACTTTACAAAAACTTGATTTTTTTTTTTTTTTTTTTTTTTTTTTAAGTTACAATAAAACGATAAAACTCAATTTTTCACAAACTTCATTAATTCTCATCCTATTTTCTTTTCTTTTTCTTTGTTGCACGTAAACCTTGGACTATATCAACTTTTCTTCCAATATTCTGATGATGCTCCGTTTGCTGACGATGATGTGTTTCTATGGGTCTGTTGATTGAGAGAGAGAGTGATGCTAACTCGCAAATCGATATTTAGAAGGAGTTTTCATCTTTAGGCGTCACCCTCATGATTGACAAAAACTAGCACTCAAGAGATCAAAAGTAGTCTTGAAAGTGGTGCGAAGTTGGATAGCTCACCATTCCTACCGGAATTGATGTACGGTGACACACACTCTAATGACTTTTCTAGAAAGTTGCAAAAAAATTAAGGTTGGTGCCTCACTTGATGTAAAATGGGTAGTCTCCACTATGGGTGATCACAATTCTACTACCGAATATCTAAACAACACCTAATTCTCCCTCCGGTATGGTTAAATCCAACTTTAACGCTCTAATCAACTAAGGAACCCGATTGTGTACTCCGGTACTTCTAACTTCTGTTATTTCGGTCAGATTCTCTATGTAAACATAGCTAGAAGCATGCTAGTGACTCTAAAATCTCTAAAAGTTGGAGGTTTTACAAAAAGAGTTTTTATTTTTTTTTTTTTTTTTTTATTTTTTATTTTTTTTTAAATGAAGTAAAACAAAAAGACTAAAAACTCTAAATGCAATATGTACCCCCAAACCTAAATCAAACATTGTCCTCAATGTGTCGACAGATAGAAAAATTTAAACAGTCACATACCAAGAGAACTATCTTTGAGTAGAGAAAAGGGAAGAGATTACCTGGGATGTCGGCGAAAGCAAGGTTGGAGCTTCATTAGTCAAGGCTAGAATCCAACATTCTCGGCGGAGATCATATCGGATTAGCACAAAATATGCACAAGAAGACTCAACCATTTCAAGAAAAGAAAAATTTAACAAGTCCTACTTGGATTATATACAATGAAAATTTACCATACACTAACAATCTAAAGAGTTGAGGATCAACCCAATAGAAAATATGTACAAACATCAACAGTCTTACACAAATATAACATGATAGTGCAAGTAAGACTGCAAATGGGAATGATTTTCCCCCAAACCTAAACTTGTGAACGGATGCGGTTTTGAGCACAAAATCTTGCAATTTTAAAGGTACATCATGCAAAAGGTCTAACTCAAAATGAGTTTTGCTAAGAACAAAGCATGACATACACATTCCAAGCGTGGTTTCTTAAAAGTGTTATACTTTGATGCAAAATAGTCCAAGAGGACTTGGGAAGCACAAAGCTCTAGGCCTAAACTGGGAACTCTCAGAAAAGTTGGTTTAAGATTTTTGGGACAAACTACACCTAGGTTTGGTGGAGGAGTTTCAATTTGTGACTTAGGAGAGAGATCAGGTACATCTAAGTTGTTTTCATTTATAAGATCATTTGCACCATCATACACTTTCCTAAAGTCAGAAGAGGGTAAATCATGTTCACCAAAGATAGAACAATTCATCAATCACCATGTCATGATCATCAGAGCAGGCAACATATTGTGATATGGGAAGGGAATCAGACACAACAATAATATCATGATCCAAAAGAACATTAGTGTCAACAGAAGATTCATCCTTTCCTAAGTCACAAACAAGTTGTGAAGCATGCTCACATTCACCTGAAGAATTTCACAAAACCAAGCTCGAGTTAATATCACATGTATGAATATTAGAAGAGGCATCATTCATAGGGTTCACGGTAAGAGACGCCTAACGTCTCCGAACCCAAAGATTCTACTACATTTTCGAAATACGCATGCTCTTCATATTCATCATCATCATCATCATAACAAAAATGCATTTCCCTATTAGCATTTCTAGTATACTCATTTACCTCTAGATTAGGTTCATATTCGGTGTTAGTTGCATGAGTAGGAATAGAAACACTATTTTCAAGATTTACTTTATTAGGGACAATAATCATCCTATCATGAAGCGCCTTCCATTATTCCTTTTCTAAATGAATAAGGTTCATCTTTAAGAACATGTGACATTGTTCAATGGAGGGAGAGTCTTCAATAGTGGGTATGCATGTTTCATATGAATAATCATTAAATGGTTGTGCACATGGTTCACTAGAGAAGGGATGATCATGCATGTTGCTATATGGATGGTCATGTATTGCATTCGATTCAAGCCTAGCATTTTGCTCCATGAGAGTTTCCATTAGTGATTGTAAACAAGGAGCCTGGGGAGTATAAAATTGTTCAACTCCCCTCTGTGGTGACTGATACATGTGCTCATGATGGTTAGGGTATGAGTATTCAAGGTCAGGGCCCTGAGAAGGCTCATAAAATTCCCTAAAATCACTATGGTATGTGGGGAGTTCATATTGTGAAGCATGCCCGTAAGCAAGCTCTCTAATGGATTTTTTTGTATCCCCAGTTGGAGACCAAAATCCCGAAATGATTTAACAACTCAAATTGAACTCAAAGCCCAGGTTGTAGTGGGCTCGGTTTGGTTTTTATTGGGTTTCATTTGGTTCATGGGGATTAGTTTGGTTTTTGTGGGCTTCTTTGGTTTATTGGGATTAGTTGGGTTATGTGCAACCCAGCTATGTGAGCAAAACCCAGATAGATACAACCCACAAAATAAAATGACACTTTATTCTAAGTGTAAGCCCAAAAGGTTGCTTTTTGAATTTGCTAAGCCCAGCTGAATAAGTGTATTTCAGCCCAGATGATGTGGGCTCAGTGTGTGCACAAAGCCCAGGGGTTTGATTGTGAGCAGCCCAGCAGCAGAGCAACTTAGGTGGGCTTAGTCTATTGCACAACCCGCTTTGGGTGTGTCTAGTGGATGGGCTTCGGTTGAAAGTGCACATCCCAGCAGCTTGGTTTAAGTGGGATGGTTTATTTTACAGCCCATGTTTGGGTTCTGCTTATTGCACAGGTTGTGTGTAGGTCAGGCTATGTGTGCAACTTATGCACTGGTCTTGTGCGCAAAGCAAGACAGAAATGGTGCACACAAGACCTAGGGCGTACACACAGACAAAAAAAAAAAAGAACAACAATTTGCACAGGTCTAAGTGCAAATCTTAGCACAGCTTAGCAACACACACTCACACCAAAACGACCCAGCAATTTCTAGCACACAAGGGAGTTACAGCACTGGCAGATGCAAGGTGCACAGGGCAGATGATAATGCTTATACAAGTTGCTCAATATTCATTCAGATGCTATGATATCACAGGTATGCTATTCAGATGTAAAGGCAAATAACAAAGGTAGTGGATGCTCTTGGTTTGCAGGCTAGCTCGGCTACCTAAGTGTAACCTCACAGCTACTGGGGCTTGAGGACACTACTTCACAGGTTATGCTCAGAAAGTCTCTAACTCGATCATGCAAAGGGACCAGTCGATGGTTACAGCCTAAGCTCGGGGTTTGCTCAAACTTGTAGCTTCAGTGGGGCTAGCAAGTTAACGAGTAGAGCAATACACTTGGGTGAGCTCAGGGTTTGCAGCTCAAGGTACAGGGCTTTGTAAGTGGTTCAAATTATCATGCTTAGCATTAGGCACAGGTTATCACAGGAGCATGAGCATGGATCAGTTGACAAGGTTTTACAGATGCACTAGTTCTCACAGATGAGCAATGCTTAGGATGGGTCTCAAGTGCCTAAACCCTCATTCAAATGCTACACAATCACACACACAATAGTGATGCCAGATCTGAGATGCAACAGAAAAGCAGCTCTCAACACATAAACAATACCAACAGGCTAGTTTTCACAGGCTAGTTTCAGGTTATACAGAAGCACAGGGACGAAATTTGGTGGCTACGAGGTCGGCTCGGGTCGACAGTTAAGGCTTGCAATCAGCCAAGGCAGATCAAAATGGGTTATGCTCAGTTGATTTCCACTGGGGTAGCTCAGCTAACTTGGGTTTCCAAGTTAAACTCAAAACTTGCAGCTACAGGGGCTTGCAAGGGAGCAGGATTATCAAGCATTCAGGGTTATCACATAAGCATGCAAATATCAGCAGGGTTTTGTGCTCACAACACCCCTTCAGAGCTAAGCTATTATGTCAATTAGCTTAAGGCAAGGTAGCCAAGGAAGGGTCAAAATGGGTTATGCTCACACTATATGCACTACCAGCTCAGGGCAGATGGGTCTAAGAGTTACAGCACTCACAGAGCAATGACTCTAGGTGAGCTTCAACAGACCATTAAACAAGCAAGCATGCTAACTCAGTTATGTAAACAAGGGTAGAAATACATTACCGCCAGTATAAAAACTGGGTTTAGGCAATTCCACCCTGGTTTTGCTGCTCCTTGTTCTTTCCTTGAGCTTGCTCAGTTTAGCACAGCTTGTACCTGTTACTCAACAACAATCTTCAGTGCTCAATACTGTATAATCAAGCCAAGAAAGCACTACTTGCAATATGAAAAACAGCCACTGTACTTGGTTATCTGTTCAGGGCAGACCAAGCTACAGGGAATGAGATACTTATCTAATGACACAGATGAGTTATAGGGGATGATAAATGCAAATGCAAGTGAATTAAGCTTAAGAGGTGACCAAGATGCATACAAGAGATGATGAGCTAAAATAAGCACAAACGAATACTAGTCCTAACAGATGCCGATATATATACGAGATGCGAAGTGATATTTCACTAAGCTACGAGATGTAATGACAGGGGAAAAATCAAGAGTTAAGCTCAGTTTAAAACAAATCAGTGCAAAAGAGCAAAGGTTGTAAAGCACATATATACAATGGATGACTGAAAATCAGTAAAGCAAGTTAAAGATCAACAGGGCACACTACAAAATCCCCGGCAACGGCGCCAAAAACTTGGTAGGCCTGGAAAAGGGTTTATATTATGGCCTACTTGTGATAACCGCAAGTGCGCGGCGTCTATCGGAGACGTGGCAAATACGGGTCGATCCCACAAGGACTTGTGGTGCTTGATTGATCAAGGGCTATGCTAAACTGAATTTCAGGAAATAGTGACACAAATATTGGTTTGTCGAAGCGACTGAGTTGTGGTTGAAGTGACTCTAAACTAAGGTATAAAACAGTGATAGTGGGTATACCAGGGTCTACAAATCCACCACTAACTCCTATTGTGAGTTCAACTAAGTTAAAGTTCTTGTTCTTATGGCAGACAGGGGTAGTTTGTCAATTCTACCACCTTTCTAAAGAGTTTCTCCTAGTGATTCTTCAATTAACAGCTGAGTTACTAACCTAGAGTACTAGTTGTCTAATGAAGCACAACTAGTCAAGAGAATCAACATTAATAATAGAAGCAAGAGCTGAAACACACTCAACTCAGTTATAACCTAACTACAATGCATACTTGGCATGCATTGTGAGAGAAAAGGATTGAGGTGTTAAAAATTGAAGTTATCTGATAAAATTAAGCACTCAAGAACATTCAACATGAGTTTAAACACAATCAGAAATTAGGGTTTCAATGAAACCCTAGCAAATTAAACTAGAACATGGTTAAGAATAATTAAAGCAAAATAAACTAAAATGGTGCACTGGCTAGCCCAGGCATGAACTATCACACCCACAACTCCCTTCAATTTATACATGCCCAAATACCCAAAACTTCAAACCCTAATTTATTTTTAAAATAGAAATTAATAATAAAATAAACTCTCACCCATACTCTCGATCGTCTCTCCTCTTGTCTAATCGCTCCGCAACTCCATGCTTCGACCGTGGTGATGAAAACCCTAGCTCTAGTTTTTCTCTAAGTTAGCTTCTAGGGTTGGAGAAGCTAAGAAAGAGAAAACCTAGACCTAGAGAGGGGTGCGGCCGTTGGGATTGGTTGTTCTTTGTGTCCAGGAAAGAGAAGGAGGTGGTGATGGCGAAGGTGGTAATGTGGAAGGGGATGGAGATGGCTGCAATGGGGTACGGGTGAAGGAGGTGGAGGAGATGGTTTCTGCAGAGAAGAAAGAGAAGGAGAAGACGAGAAAATGGTAGGTCGATGGGGGTATAAGGTGTAGGGAGTTTTGCTGTGAATCATGTGCATCAGGGGAAGATGAGGAGGCCTCGGCGAGCGTTGGATGAAGTCGGGTGCGATACGAACGGGGTGAGGAAGTATTGGGTAGATTTGGTGTTGAGCGGAGCATCGAGAAATAGATGTGAGTGAAGGAGCGACCGTATGATGCATCTGGGCGAGATCTCAACGGCTCGGGATGAGCGGGTTCGGATCCGGGTCGTGGGTAGCTCTAGCCCATGTCTTCCTTGTTGGGTTGCAACTGATTCGCGCGCGGGTTTGGGCTATCTGCTCCATAGACGCTTGTCTCCAATTCTTCTGCTCTTTTGGCTCCTCAGATTCTCCGAGCTTTATTTATTACCTAAAATCACAAAATTAATTAATACAAATATTTATTCTTGAAAACAAAGAAAACACAGAATATGGGATAATATCTAATTCTTGAGCACAAAAGATGAGTAAAATGCCAATAAAAAGGTGTATAAATATGCACTATTTAGCACTCATCAAGACCGGGAGACCTTCCTTTGTTGTTGCCTCAGATCTTGAGAAAAGGCGCAGTATTCTTGAAAAGAAGAATCTTCAACTTCGCAAGAAAAATGAAGAACTGGAAGCTGAAGCTACTACTCTTCGCGAGAAAATGAAGAACTGGAAACTGAAGCTACTACTCTTCGCGAGAAGACTAAGCAATTAGAAGCTAATTCTTCCACTCAGAAGAATAAGATATCTAGTCTTCAAAGTGCCAACCAACAACTTTATGGTATGAGACTTTTCTCTTTTCCTTTGTTTTGTTCTCTCATTATCTTCCCTCATCTGATTTACCATTTTCGCAGACGTCTATAACCTTTCTGACGAAGCCATTCTTCTTCACTCATTCCCTGACCCTATGGATAACAATGCCCTTCTTGATCACCTCAACAATTCTTTAAATAGCTTTTCCAATGACAAGATTAAATATCTTCCCTAAACGAACTTCAATCCAAATTTCGCCTCTTAGAAATTGATCATAGATCTAGTTTAGGCTTAGCTAACCAATTTAAGCATCTCTATCTTAATTCTAAAGAGAAAATTAATACTTTAAGAACCAAAATCAGTGATCTCATAGATGATAAAGATCGCATCGCTAGACAAGGTGCTCAAGCATTAGCGAAATTCCAAAAGACTCTTCTTGAAGTTCAAATTGAACGAGATGAATCTATCCGCAAAAATGCTATACTTAGCGAAAGAGAGAATCAAATTCTCTCCCTTCTTCTCATAAATAATGACGATGAATTCGCTTGGGCTGCGAAAGTTCTAGATGATGCCGGGAATAATTTAGGTGTTAACGTTAGTCTTCAAGCTGATCATACAACCTTGGTTAGGGATATGATCTCTGACAGAGAAGGTTTTTAATTGTTCTTCTTTATTTAATTGTCCGTCTTTCATAAAATTGTCGTTGAGTTGCTGATTCATTGTCACATGTTCGCAGAAGCTGAAGAGAGATTTCGTAAAAGAATTGAAGAACTTGAGTCTGAGAAGGAGCAGCTCGCAAAGAACCTTTCTTCTCGAGATGATAAATATTCTAGATTAAAGAGGCAACTACAGATTACCGTTGCGAATTTTAAGAATGATGCTACTCTTTTTCACAATCAGACTATTAAGATGGTCTGCGACAACAATAGTATCCTCATTCCTCATATCCTTGCCTTCTTGAAGAAATCCCCAAGAATGTGCCTTCTCTGGATATCTCCCGACAGCGATGCTAGCGAAGAAGAGGAATCGATGGAGATGAAGAAGTAGAAGGATCGATGAAGATGATGAAGAAGAAGAATCAAACGAGAAATAGTTCTATTTTCTTCCTTCTCTTTTTGTAATATCCGTACATTCATTCTTTTAATCTTCTATTTTTGTAATCTTTTGCTGCGAATTTCTTGGATCTTCAAATACAAGCTCTACCTTTGTTGTTCCTTTCTGCACATGTTAAAAGAGCAATTCTTTTTTGCAATATAAATAATCAATATATTATCAACCTTTCATTTTATGAGCGCGTAAATCTATCATATGAAGACAAATAACATGTTTTTATTCTATACATTCCCATACTTGCCTCTGTTATTTGCATTCAAATGAAAGATTAAGCAAGTTATTTTCGAATAGTAATATGTATTCATGCCTCAATCTCACAGCTGTTGCTGCTGGATTTTCGCAAGTAAGGAAATCTTGGGTTCTTCCAAGATTTCCTTTTTTCTTTTTCTCTTATGTGGTCTTATTTTGCCTTCCTAGTTAAAGGTCTTATTGCGCCACCTCTTGTCATTGCGACAAAATTCGCAGGACGTCTTTGCATTTGCATGCAAAAACCCATTGATCTTGACTTAACTCTTTCTTTGAAATTTTTGTTGCGACAATATGACAGGCCTAAAATTTCTTGCGAAAATAAAGGCCCATGACATTGCCATCTTGCGACGAAATCGCAGGACGTCCTTACACTTTCATGTACTGACCCATTGATCTCGTCTTATATTTGTCTTTTGTATTATTGCCTCTTCAGGATTGTTGCACAAATATGACAAGCCTTAGTACTCCCGTGAGTAAAAAGCCTCATGACATTTGCGTCTTAAGACACTTATCAGCTCCCTAATGGAGGGTACCGCCCTTATCTTCCCCCTGGTTGCCCCTTCAAGGAGGCGTACTTATGCCATACAAGGCTAGCTCCTCCCATCCGGTCTTAACAACAACAGTTGTTTTCGCAGCCTCTTATCCCTTTTGCCGATAGGGCTTATGGTTACGAGACTGCACCCTAAGTGGAGTTTTCTTGGGTAGGAGTAAAAGATAAGCCAAGACTTACCAAGAATGGCCGAGACACTTCAAATGCCCTGGTACTCTTGGCTCAACCGTGTACCTCGGCGCCTTGATCAAATGCGACTCCTTAGAAGAGACCCTAGGTCGTCCAATCTAAGTCATAAGCTTAGATTGAAAATCCAAGGTACCTCTCCCGGATGGGCTTTATTGACCCCAAATCTCCATGACTCAGTTCACTTTAGGTCTTACATTTGGCGAAATTTTGATTTGAACTAACCTTTTCCCGAGCCATGCAATAGGTATCCCCCTTCTGATGACGCACTTTAGGTCTTACGAAACGAAAAATTTGCCTTTTAGCGACAACTTATTTTGCGAAATTTTGATTTCGTGAAAAATTATATTGAGTTAACGAACTAGCTAAAGATTGTACGCCATAGTTAATTTTATTTTAAATGATATAGTACAACTATAAAAATTAAAATGTGAACATTAAGAGGATGAAGTGGAATGGAATAGTACACAGTTCTTTAATTTGTGTACATTTTTAAAGGAAGAAAAACAAGAAAAAGAAAATGCTAATGGTGCCATGAGACACAAAATACAAAAAGTAAATAAGTGGATGATCTATTCCGATCTTCAACTTTCGGTTTATTCATTTCCAATTATCAACCTCCGATTCCCCAACCTTGAAAATACGAGCAATCTAATATTCCAATTCCACGCAAAAATTTTAAGATCCGTCGATTTGTCTCCGCTAGCATCTTAGAGGTTTTCTTCTCTTGTTACGCAATAGTTAATATACCAAACCCAGATGATTTAAGTTATTCGAACTTATTATATATCGTTAAGAAGAAATAGATCACGAGAAAGCAAAAAAACACTATGCGTGACACAAACATGCCAATTATAAACACATACCATTGATTAAAAATGGTAAAAAGTATCTTTAAACCCATCTTAAACGAATCTTTCGTCTCCTCGTATATCTCTTAATCTACTCTATGATTTTGCTGTCCAAAATCCTTCGAAGTTAAATCCTTGAAGATGACACTGAAGAAATTATGAATTAAAAGAGGAGAAGTAAACTAATTTGCTCGATCAGCGAAGCAAATAAAGAGAGATCAAGTTTTGCTTAAGGATTGAGAGAGAGGGTAAAAAACAAAAAAACCACAAGAGCGGTTACTTGAGAATGAAAACAAAATATTAGGGCTTTCTATATAGTTTGAGTAAACCGTAGGATTGGGCAGGTTAGAAAAATATTTTAGACCAGTTTAGCTACATTATTTCAGCTACGTCGCAAATGCATTTTTTCTGCGACCAAAATTTATATGGTCGAGTTGGTTCGCCGGAATGTCGTCGCTAATAGACCATTTTCTTGTAGTGTGGTTCGCCTCTGTCTGAATATTTTGTTGATTCTTCTGCATATAAGTTCTTTTGTAATTTCGCAATCTCATCTTTATCATTCATAAAATATATTTTCTTCTTCTGCATATCAGCTCTCTTTCGCAATCTCATCTCTGTTATATTATTATTATTATTTTTTTTTAAAGATCAAATCAATCATACATTTTTCTTTCACCTCCCTATTTCTACTTCGGCAGTCAACAAGTACATTCATTCTTTAAGTCTCTTACTTCTGCTACTTTTTGCCTCTGCATTTTTGAATTTTTCTGTCATTTTCTTGTCTGTTGCGAGATTTTCGCCGCTTCTTATCTTCAAAATGCCTTGGCTTCGCAGAGTTTCTTCTTTTCTCTGTTCTATTGTATCTACCATCAATCTTTCACTCTTTTGTTTATCTTTGATGCTGTATTTCCAATTCTTCTTCTTCGCAGCTCTTTCTTCACAAGATTCTACATCAATTTCATAGCACTTCTTTCCTTCAACCCAATCTCCTTTTATGATGCCAATACCACTGGGATGAGGAAATTTGATACATTGATGGAAAGTCGATGCCACACCTAGAATCTCATATAACCAAGGTCGTCCAATCAACGCGTTGTATGGTGATTCCACATCGACTACACAGAATAAAATTTCAGAGGATAATCCTTTCAGTGGAATTCGCATATGAGCTTCTCCTTTAGGCTTATTTGTAGTACCGTTAAAACCATAGATTTTGTAAGTTGAAGGTATTAGATCTTCATCTTTCCTCCCATAGTTTTATAAGTGTGATAAAAAAGGATATTCACGGAACTTCCAAGAGATCGATCAAAATTTCATGTTTATTGCCCATGAATTCTCAGCGTCATCATCTTCATCCTCGCTAGGTTTTTGGTTAATCTCCAATCTTACCACTAATGGGTCGTCGTGCATTTCTCCACCCTCAGGTACTTCTTTTGCGGTAAAAGAGATAGTCTGCTTTTTCCATTCTTCCAGTGGCGATGTCTTCGCAATGTTCATTATTTCTCTATCATCGGCATCTCTTGCGAAAACCCCGCTGAGAGTGCTATCGTGAAAATCTTCAGTTATCTTGTATGAGTGTACGATAGAGTTACAAAACAGATTCTTTGCCTTTGCGCCAACTTCAATCACAAATGTTTCTCTTTCTTTTACTGTGTTTGCCTCAATGCCTCTAATGCTGCAATATCTTCATTTCCATGAATTATTCCTCCAATTACTTCTTGGTCTCTCTCCTCTTGTCCATTGCCTCCTAATTGCTGCTCTTCTCCCATTTCATCTACAGAATCTGATCGCCAAGTATGTACACTCACTCTGTCATAATCCACAGTTCTATTTTGAATTGGCGGTTGAACTCGATTTTCTCCATTGTTCCTTGTGTTCATTCTTGAAGATTCCTCCATTTCGTCTCTCCCTTCTCCAGCAAGTCTCCTACTCCTTCTAACAGTTGTTGGATGTTTTGATGCATGTCTTCTTCTAGCCATTTTTCAATCTTGATGTGTTTTTTTGAAAATTATATGAAATTCTTTATCTATTATTCCAAATTCTTTCCAATCACAATATCAATCTTCAATCCCTGTTTCTAGCGCCATATGTAATTGCAGTAAATCCTACAATACACACCTCACAAGAATTCGTAATATTCAACACATCTTTTAGATCAACAATCAATCTCTTTATTAATTGAGTTAGAAATTTTACAAGAAGGAAATGAAATCAAGAATATAATTGCTACTCTAGACTTTCTCTCTCCTCTAAACTTTCTCTCCACTCTAAAAAGATCTCTCTCTTTCTTAAGCCTATTCGGCTCTTTATATAGGACATTACATAGTGGATGACAGCTAAGCTGTCCTTTATTTTCGGATCTGACTTGCGACACTCTCGCAAGTATTCAAATGTTAAATCTCGCAACACTCCTAAATCTCGCTAGGTCTTCACATCTTTCTCGTGTTCAGGCTGTCGTCATTCGTTGCGTCATTTTTATTACCAATCTGCGATATCTTCGCAGTGTGTCATTTATGGATTTCGCAAGGGTCTTGGTGTTGCGATATTCTGATCCTACAGAATCAGCTGTGGATTCGACCATGAATTTAGAATAATAAACGAGTATTACCATTCCATGGGATCGTGGATTCGACCATAGAATCGGAGTAATGAAAGTAGCTATTACCATTCCATGAGATCAGCCGTGGATTCGATCATGAAATCGGGGTAACAAAATAAGTGGTGATATTACCATTTCATGAGACCAGCCGTGGGTTCGATCATGAAATCGGAGTAATATCTATTACCAATTCATGAGATCATCCGTGGATTCGATCATGAAATCGGAGTAATACATTTATCTATTACCATTTCGATCATGAAATAGGAGTAATGAGATAAGATAGTGAATAGTCAGTGAACCAGCGAGTGTTGTCTATGCCCTGAAGGCGTTTTGCCCCCTCAACATTTAATGTATGGAGAGCCGCCTGAGTCTATACACGGTCTCTCTACATAGTCAGGGAACAGTGAGTGTCACTGACGTCCCGAAGGCGTTGTTGCTCTCAATCTTACGGAGAACCGCCCAATGTTCTTCTATGTAGAGGCGGGTATCTCTATGTAGTCAGGGAACAGTAAGTGTCACCGACGTCCTGAAGGTGTTGTTGCTCTCGATCTTACGGAGAACCGTCCAATTATGTTATTATACATAGAGGCTATGATGAAATGCCCGGTGTCGAACGCTCCGGGGAGGCCTTTCGAGCGACATATGCATCATAATTCATAAAACATGAATTTTCACATGCGTTCCTGAAGCCGTGTCAGAAACATGCAGTATCATGATTTCACGGTTTTGACCTTTGTTGAAAATCCACCATCAACACAAAGAAGCTTATATTAAGTGAATATGGGCAAGACGCTGAAATTTACAGAACATCTGGGATGGTTACTACATGCGCCAGTCTGGATAAATTTCATATAAATATATTAAACGACTCAATAAATATGCCAATAGAGAGGTTAACACTCATGGCTTCGTTTCCTTACAGAGTGACGTCACATCAGATGCAAGGTTTTACGATTTTAACCCTAAGGTAAAAACCACCATCAACATTAAGTCCCCTGCTTAGCTCGGAACAGTGGCATTGTTGCGGGGTAAGCATGAGATGGTGACATACGAGGATAGAATCGGAACAACAAGTCATGAGGAGATTGTCAGAAAGATTTGGCTAACCTTTGTCAGGAGGCATGTAGAATCTGTGATCCTTGCATTGGCAGCTTCGCATAAATTTGGCTTGGCCACAGGGTGCTGGCGAGCTTTGCTTCCCGGAACGTTGGTGCCAACTTGGGCCATAGGCTGATGGTGACGTCGCGACTTCAGCCGCGAAGCAGTAACAATGGCGTTACTGGCTTGAGCCACGAATCGGTGGATGGCGCTAGCTGGCTAGGTCACAGAATGTATGGAGATGGCGCTTGGCTTCAGTCTATGGAATGATGGAAACTGGCTTCAGTACATGGAATGGCGGGAACAACACTTGGAACTTTGGCCACCAATCAGTGAGGGTGGAGCCGGCGTTTTTGCAGGATGGGCAGAGATGGTGCAGCTTTGATCACGAAATGCTGGAGTCATGGCGTTGCTTGCTAGGCTGTGGAGTGGGCGGAGATGGCGCTGCTTTGAACGGTGAAAGCGGCGCTCCTTTGGCTATCTGACCGTTTTTTCCTGTTCCACATTAGGGTTTCGACGAGAGACTTCATCTGGTTGAAGCTGATTTTTTGGCCGCCGTGTAAACTCATTGTGTTTGCTCAGCATCCGTTTCTCTTTAGGGTTTCTACAAGTATATATCTTTGGTGTAATTAGGTTACCCTTTCAAAGACTTTCTCTCGTTAAATCCGTATTTCCTTCATCATGTCGAGCGAAGCGAATCCTCTTCGAGTCGCCCGGATTCTCGGTCAAATGCAAAGCGGCCCGATTCTGGCAACAATTCCCCCGTCCGAATCATCCGAGTTAAGAAGATCATACCGGTACATTTTTTATTGACCAATAGATATTTGTTTGTTACCACAGTGAGTGAAAAAGAGAGAATTTCTTTTGTGCAGAGATATCCATCTGGAACATGTGTGACCGTCGTCGATGATGATGATCTGACCACCCCCTTCCTTCGAATTCGAGCACACCAACCGCTGCAGATCTGGAAAATGCTGATTTGGGTATTTCACTACACCAAAACAGCCTTTTTGTGACGTTTATAAACGTTGCGCATAATTTGTGCAACGGAAATAAACGTTGGCAAAACGACGTTGCGCATTGGTGTGCAACGGACAAAATCCGTTGCACAAATTAATTTGAGCAACGCTTATAAACGTTGCACAAAGGTTGGTGCAACGGTTTATTTTCCTTAATTGTGCAACGTATATTTTAATTTGTGCAACGTATACTTTAATTTGTGCAACGGCTATTATTAGTGAATAACACTTTTGTGGGCCCATTTTTGATTTCTATCAACGTTTTATTTGTATGGTTGCAGTTATATCCGTTGCTCATTTCAGGTGATTTATGCAACGGATACTTTTCCTACATTTATATACGTTCAAAATTATTTTCAGGTCAAAAAACGTTGCCGCCGGCTGAGTTCCGGCAGTTTTCTGTACCTGAATATAAATTGATTCTGCAGTACTAGAAGACCCAATTTAGGACGGAACCTCGATATCATTAAAATCGATCAAGAAAAATTATTGATCATCTCAATCCACCAAGAACGATTCATACATCAACACAGTATATAAATGAAACCATAAACCCATACAATACTAAATAACTTATGCAAAATCCCAAATGTTACAACTTACATACAATACTAAATAAAATTTGATCATCCCAAATGTTTCTGAATTTGAAACAATGAAAACCCTAACCTTCTATTGTTACATTATGAGAAATATTTTACATTCCAAACACTACCACAGGTGGAAGGACATTAACTCAATCCTGCAGAGTACAAGACAGATTTAGAATCCAACTCTGAACTCAAAGAAGCTAGATAACACATAAACACAAAGTGAAGAAGCACTTACCCATGAACAAAAACAGAGGAAATCTTTCAGTTAGCATGCTCAACAGAAACGAACATCGATGGAGGAGACAAGTAAAATGTGATTGGGACAATTCATTGACTATTTCCACTAGCTCTGCTTTGTAAGAATTACGACTGCAAATTACACAATTGTAAGGTTCCTTAAGAACATACCTTAAACGAAACAAAAGCTTCTAAATTTGAACCCAAAAAAGAGGTTCCTTGTATGCTTAGACATCCAAGGCAATAACTGAATATAAGAGAAAAAAGTAGACCTGATCAAACTCCAACTTGTTATCTTTAAGTTGTACCGAAACAGGATATCCCATTTGCTTTGTCCATGAACTCATTAGCATGTTCACTGGTCTCAGGTCCCTCAAGTGCTTCCCATAAATCTTCTGTCCTTATATTCGAGCAAGCAAACTTATATATGAGGTGAGCGACCTCTGAATGAACGAAAGAAGCCATTCATTACGAAAAATATAATCAGCACAAAAAATAGAAAACTATAAAAGGTTAGATAGGTCAAAAGAGACATTATGGTGTAATACGAAATACATAAAAACATTATACAAAAATGTCATTAACCGGGAGTGTTGAGCGGTAAGCCGCCTACCTCGGATGCAGCACCATTTGGGCCTCTAAAAAAACAATAGTTACAGAACTACGGATGTCTGACCAGCATACATGTAGTTTTGATTTTGCCACACAGTTGATGATATGATCAATTTCCTAGGAAAGAGTCCAAAAATTACCAATTAATAAGAGCATGTAGTTCCCCTAAGCATCATATACATAAGAAACATCACATCAGGAAAGTAATCTGACCTGAATGGAGAAGTTAAATGTTATAAACTCTTCACAGGGGCCACAGGACGAAGACGAAACCAGACTATAGAAAATACCATAAATATGTCGGTTAAAGGTCACTAGATAGATAGTGAAACATAGTAAATTAATAACAAATAGCATGTAATATAATGAAATACATGAACCACCTGCAAAGTTTCGGAGCACAAGCTAGATTAGTAAGATGTTCTGGAGGCATTCAATTATCAAGAAGAACCTTTGTGGCCGTAACTGGTGTATCACGAACTCTCAAGTCGATTTTCTTTCTTAATTCCTTTCCCATCAAAAGAACTTTAAGATCAGCAGACATCTCCGCGTCAGCTGAGCCCAGCAACTCACAAAAACATCTGCAAACAGCTGGAATCAATGACGACCACGACAAAGCAATTAAATAGACACTGAATTTTATCACGAGTTATTACTAACCCACGAAGATTCTATCACAAGTAATTACTAATCCACGAAGATCATAGACAGTTCTTCAATCTCTTCACATTTGCTTGGATTGGGATGAATTTAAGACCCATATTGAATGCTCTGATACATCATTGGCCTTTGTTGCCTAACCACTCATTTATCAGCCATTCAGCCTACTGTTCATATCTGACCCAATTTTCTTAAGGAAAACAGTCAAAACAGTATACAAAATTTTGGCACATTGTTTGTCTTCTGAAAAACTGAAAAAACTCTTACACAATCAAACATGAACAAAGAATGTATTTACATCAATAACACACAGTTGTACCGACAACCAGAAATGGAAGACGAATACCGGAATTGGATGATAACCCGACTGACTGCAATGTACCAGCACCACTGATATACCTAACAGACAAGAGATGAAACATCCGATTCTTTCGTAAGATCTAACCATACTGAGAACTTCTCATTGACAGAAAACCTACATCATGGCCTTTGTCCGAGTCTGTTCAAATCTGAAAATGACATAACAACCTCCCCATACAAGGCCAGTGCTGCTTGCTCTGCACTTTCACTATCTATCACTCTCTCTACATATATGATGGATGGACCTACTGCTCTGCCTGTCAACACCATTTGAAAGGCCATATAAATTAACCTAACAACAACTAAATCAACTACATTTTAAAATCAACTACACATAGGGTTTCACAAACCCTATTCCATGAGAGAACTTTAACTATTTTAAACATTGAACAAGAAAATAAATTCTACATCACAATTCTAACAAGACGCGACCACAACAAATTTAGAATGAACCCGTAAGCCATAACTATTTCTTTAGATCCAAAAGATTTAAATATCAAAATACTGCAATACGAAGCAGATGTTGAGAGTTACCTGTAAAATTGAAGCTCTAATGAAGCTTTTGAGAGCTGAGATGAAAGGAGACAGAAATCATCAACAACAACTTTATCTCGATGTAAACTTGATTCTGAGACATACCCATGTATCTAATTCATCTCAATATCACTACAGATCATTTCCGTGACAAACCCTAAGCAAAAATTCCGAATTCAATTCACCATACCCTAATTCTCCGAATCATTTATGCAATTTCAAAATCAATTGCTAATTCTTCTCACTATTTCTACTAATTCTTCTCACTATTGCTTCGAACAGAGAAATACTCATCCCTAATCGATCAATTCATACACAATTTCACATAATGAAATCAAATTTAAGAAACCCTAATTTTACTTTCTCAAAATTACCTTTTCCTTGAGTCTAAATCAGTTACTTTCATCAACAGCACCGCCATGTTCCATTCCTTATCTTTCCCACTTATATTGATCTCAAATCCATCTCAGAAACCGTAGAATAAAAACCCTAAAATTCTTTTTATGATTAACAGTATTTGTAGTATATTCTTTTTCATAGACAATAACTCCATCCTCATCTACACAACTTCACTAGTAGATCACTTGAATCAGCTCTTAATTCTTATCTCTCGGAATCTTAGCAGGAGAAGAAAAGGAAGGAGAAGAATGAGAAGAAGATAAGTGAAACGAAGAAGATGGGAGGAGAACTCGGTGTGTGAGAGAGGAGAGATAAGAAGAAAATAAGAAAAATGAAAATAAATGGGAAAAATTAGAATTAGATGGACATTTAAGCCTCCAACTAATTTGATAATGACAAGCGCATCCTGGTTCCCATTTTTTTTCTTTTTCTTTTTAATAATTAGGATTTAGTGCAACGTATTTCCCGGTGCGCAACGGATATAGACGTTTCAAAGGGTGCAACGTTTATATCCGTTGCACACCCCCAAAACCGAAACGTTCCAAAATGCAGGATATGGTGTAGTGTTTCTTGCCATGAATATCCCAATGCAGGTTTGTCATTCGAAATTCGCATGAAGTGTTTATCTTCTAGCTACCGAAACGTTGGTAGGTTCCTAGTCCGAAAGGAATTCGTGACTCTGTACACGAAAATATGGAGAAGATATGGCCATATTGCTACCAGGAACGTGGTGAAGCACTACTCGTATGCCTTGGTTACCATAGTGAACTGTCTCCTGCCCATGATTGTTGAAATGGAAGGCACATCCATCCGCGATGTCACAGAATCAACTATTGAAAAGTGGGAAAACATGGTGTCTACCTGTGAATCCCTTAAGTTTAACGTAAGTTGGCCGGCATCGTCTTGACATTATGAAGGTTGATAGAGCCGATATCCTTGCCAACATCGTTTCGCCACAAAAGCCATTTTGGAAGAGGAGAAGGCTCACCGTGGAATCTCAGAAGGTGGAAAAGGCAATCCAGGACTTGAAGAGTATGAATGAAAGATATCCAAACAGGTTGAAGATGATACTTTCAAGGAACTACAATCTATTGAATGGTCTTTTATGAGTTGTGTAGTTGTGAGACACCTGGTTTTACTTCTGGGTCTCGAATGTATTATTATCATTTATTTATTTTTGTATTGGTTTTGAAGAAATAAGAGAATTTTCATTAATATGCTTCGATTAAATGAAATTCGATAGCTGGGATGTGAAGGAAACAAAAAGATGCCTGGCTAGCCGTGATATGAGACGGCGAGGGGTGGAGTAATAGTTAGGGGTAGTATCCCTTGAGCAATTTTCCATTGATGACTGCCTCTAGTTTGCCTCCATCTTCCTTGATGACCTTGTAGTATTAACTGTTATACGCTTTGGTGACCACATAAGGCCCTTCCTATTTTGAGGAGAATTTTGGTGCTGACATGTCTTGGTGGATGTGTTTGGCGGTCTTCAACACCAGATCCCCTACTTGAAAAACTCGAGGTTTCACAGCTTTGTCGTATGCTCAGGAAATTCTATTTCTATATGCTTGTGTGTGATCTTCTGCTTTAGCTCTTTTGGAATCCAAAGTGTCTAGCTCCGCTACCCTGGCATTTGATGTTTAGGCTTCATTCCATTGGACTCCACTTGCCTCGGCAATCCTAGCCGATGGGATTTTAATTTCTGCTGGGAGAATGGCGTCTGCGTCGTAGACGAGAGAATAAGGGGGGGGGGGGGCAGTAGAGCTCCTTGGTGATGTCCGATAGGCCCAAAGCGCCATTGGAAATTGTTCGTGCCATTTCCGAGGGTTAACATGCACTGTCCGGCTGAGGATTCGAGTTAGAGTCTTGTTGGTGCTTTCGGCCTGCCCATTCCCTCGGGGGTAGTAAATGGTGGAGAAGACTTGTTTAATTCCATATTCTTCGAGTAACTCTCGTACTTGCTTATTTGCAAAAGGAGTGCCGTTGTCGGTGATGATGTGTTTGGGCACGCCAAAATGACAAATGATATATTCCGTAATGAACGCTGCAATTGTGGCTCCAGTAGTCCCTCGTAAAGGGATGGCTTCGATCCATTTGATGAAATACTCTGTTGCGGTTATTATATATTCATGCTGTTTTGATGACGGCGGGTTGATCTTCCCAATGATGTTGAGTCCCCAGCTATAAAATGGCCACGGACTACTTACCGAATGCAGGGGAGTAGAGGGTGCTTGGATAAGATTTCCATGAATTTGACATTTGTGGCATCTTTGAACAAAGGCAGCCACATCGTCCTCCATGGTCGGCCAGTAGTATCGCTCGTGTATTTGGAGAAACAACTTCTTTTTTCCTTGGTGCTCGCCTTCGTGCATTCCTTTCAGCATGATTGGGATTTCTGCCTCGCCCAGGCATCGTAATAAATCTCCTCCAAAACTTTTACGATACATGATTCCTTCATGGAGTATGAATCTCTTGAATCTTTGCTTCACCTTGGTTGCATCTTTCTTGTTTGCAGGGAGTACGCCGTCGCGAAGATAACTGATTGTAGCGCCCCCTAAGCTAGCAGCTGACTAATCCAAGAGATTAACTAAATAAAGAGGCACTAAGAATCTAAATCAACACTTAAACTTTCGATTAAGAAATCTACAAAAATTTAACCCAAAACTAACCCCGCTCAGAAATAAATACAAGAATCCTCTCAAATGATATATCAATAATGAGTTGATTTACAAATAGAATACAACACAGAATAACATAGCGGAAGCTAACTAATTAACGTAAATAATTCTTCGAAGCTTTCATCGTCACATGCACATCCTGATCTGTCTCTGAAACTGAAAGTGGGAATGGGTGAGCACATCATCCCTAAAAGGGGTGCCCCGTAGGAATAACAACTAGATTTCAAGTAATCATTAATATGATTCAAAGACAATGCAAGTTTTATCGAAAAACGATAATACACGGAAAGACAGTAAAACATAATGTAGAAACTTAACTTTTTCAAAGTAATTTAAAAGAACAATAATAACAAACAGTGAACATCCATGAATAACAGTAAATAAACATAAAAGTATGAGATGTATGTGTTGCCGCACATAAGGAAGAATAATATTGAAGCCCACTTCCACTCCGATTAACTAATATTGCGGTGTATCGCCCTAGCCATAGAAAAAGATATAAAGGAAGATAATTTTGGCCATGTAATATTGCGGTGTATCGCCCTAGCCATAGAATACTGGATATTGTGCAGACACACGTCTCATACCACACACAAGCACACAAAGATATGCATGAATTTCACAAAAGATAGATTTGTAAAACAATAATGAATACAAGAGAGTTCGTTATCGATTCCCACCTCTTTTGATGACAAGCCTCGCATACCTTGAGATCCATGATCCACTGGTTCGTCCGTTGAATCGAACGTTGTTAATAACGAACTGTTAATCACACAAGAACTCTAAGATTCTAGCCAAAATGGCTCACACAAGAATCATACAAGTCTTTCTAATAATTTTAGGCCCATTTAAGGTTCTACATCTTTTATTTATTTATCTTTAGTATAGCTAAGGTTTACTAATTCAATCAGGTTGGTTCTATAGTCTATTAGATAAGTCTTACAAAGATCTACCACTTCGTAGAAGGAACCAAGAGTCAATTCGGACCATAAGTGGTCCAAAATTACAAATAAGGTTTCTGGCCCTAAGCCCAAGCCCATGGGTTTAATCCGGCACGACCCATTAGTCCGGCCCATTACACAAGGTCTGGTCCACTAGGGTCTACTAACGGTCTCTAACAGTCAACAGGGTCGATTAACAGTCAACGTCCAAGGTATGGTCAAGTCCATGGTCAATGGTCAACGAGTCAAACATGAATCGGTGAAGGTCGGCTCATTTAGAGTCAACTCGGTCAGACAAACCGAGCGGGCAGACGAGTCGGGCAATTGATTGGGGTTACAACTTAGCTAAAATAGATTCAATCGCCTAAATCAATGCAACGCGCCAAGACCAATACACAGGCAAAAACTTGAGACGCACCATAATGGTGTATCAACAACAAATAGCACAAATCCAAAACTCTATTACAAATTCAATTCTACCAAATAACTACAAGATTATTTCATAATCACAATAGAGCCTACCCGCAAATGCAAAAAGAGCTTATAATAACCAAATCTTCTCAACTTAAACCTCATATGCAATTCTCATTTTAACTACACTTCACCCCGATCAGTAATTCGAACTCAACACAACCAAACTTCAACATTTGCAACTTTAGTTCCACTTACATTCAGACATCTTTATCACACTCCTCATCTGCACATTCAATTCTCAAAAGAGAAATAACCTGCCCATTTTCTCAAACTCGTCAGAGGTACTACAAACTATACCCACCTGCAATCATTATACTGGCACAACTCAAGCTCTGCTTTCGATCCTGTCAATTCAGTACTAACACCTGCAACTCAGCTCGCCACCTCCAACAACACAACAATAACACCAGGCTCCTTTGCAACATCATTCTCATAGCCAGGCATTCATCACATCTTCTATTTCAACTCCACCAATTGTTCATAACAATACAGCCACAACAATCCACACCAACTGAGTTCAAATGGATGAACTGGCCCTGGATTCATTCAACATCACCAAAATATGCAGCATCATCTCAAATTCAATATCGTATACATGTTCTTCACTTCAAACACTAAATCTTCTTCCCTGCCACTCATCTCAATAACATTTCTAAAACACAATTCAATCCCTGCATCATATTTACTCTGTGTAATTCAAGACACACCCTAAACATTCGTAATTGCATTACTTACTCACCAAACCCATCTCAATTCATTGTCTATAGAAAATCCATAAATTCTACAAATGTAACCGTATAACTTAACAAAATTCACGAAAAGAATAATTACCTCAAAAGACTTCTCTCGAACTTGAATCAATCTTCTAACCAACACCACCAGTTCTCACTTAAACCCTAACTCAAATTGGGGAAGAACACTTAAACCCTACTTCTTCAATTCCTCTCCGTGAATCGAAAATCAGAAATTAAATCTTCTTATTTGCATTCAACACATAGAACCCATCTTCAATTGATCTTCTAGAGTATCATTTTCATCTTCGAATTCACCTCCTGGATTCTACTGAAACCCTAATTCAAATCTCCATAATGATTCTCCATTGAATCAAACTCTAATTAATCACTAGCCTATTCGATCTTCATCCAACAAACTCAAAAACTCCTCTTAATCATCACCTAATTGAACTCCAAATGATTTCTCAGAAACCCTAACTCTTAATTCTCTGCTTTTTCTCCAATCTCTCTTTCCTCGGCTTCTCTTGACTAAACAACATCATCGCCACGACCCACCATCATCTATCGACCAATTTAGGATGATTTTTCTCGAATTCACTCTCAAATTCCTCACTCGGCTGAAGAACAGAAAGACACAGAGAGGAGAAGAAGGAAAAGAAGAAGAAAGAAGAAGAGAAGAGAAAATGAAGTTTTCTCTCGACACGTTTGGTGATAAGGACGACCAGAAAATGTTAAAGGCACTCGATAAACTGATAAGGGCAGCCAGGTCGGCTAAGAATTAAACCAATGATATCTTCTTCGTCCGGTATCCGAATGACGCGTGCGAGTAGTCCGTTCTGCGTTACTTTTCGAGTTCTATCCAACGGTACTAATTACGTATCTAGTCCGTTGTTAGATTAATTCCTATTAATTAACGTTCGTGTTAAACTAATCGAGTTATTATTGGCTAAATCGTCACTTGACCGGTCTAATAGCGTTGACGAAGAGGCTCGTTACATCGATGTATGGCTTTTTCCAGTCCCCAGCGTGGTCAACAGTGAAAACTTCCAATTGATGCAGCGGTGCTTGGCAATTGGAGCAAGATCCTTGGAGTAATCGAGATTGAGCCTCCATTTCTGGCCAGTAGCAGCCAAGGCGTTGCATACGATGATAAAGTGTTACCACCAATGTTTGTACGCAAATTTCGCTATGAATACGGTTAAGCTGCTGTTGTGCCTCTTCATCTCCGAGGCATTTTGACAGGGAACCATCTGAGTTCCGGCGGTACAGTATCCCATGAAGCATGAAGAAGTTTTGCAAGGTTTTGAGATCGACCTTTCCTTGGGAAAGTGAGCTGTTAAGTTCTTGAATAATCGGTGTTCTCCGTCGGCTTCAGTCTCCTTAGATTGCGAAAGCCATGTTGATGCCACGATTCGTTTTTTTCACCGTCAAGGTTTCTTCTAAACCTCGTAATCGCAGCTTTGACGCTAATGTGGCTAGGCAATCATCATGTCTGTTGTTGCTATGGCCAACATGTGTTATGGTCGCGTCAGCGAAGTAATTTAGAATCTTTTGCGCCTCGGATCTATACGGGGCCAGCGTTACCTCTTTCAAAGGCGTATACTCCATTCATCGGTTAACCAAGAATTTAGAATCACCCCTTATTTCCAGAAGTGTGGCTCCAACTTTCTTAGCTAATGATAACCCTATGAGAAAGGCTTCATATTCTCGTCGAATTGTTGGTGCAATGAAATTCTAACTTGAAGGAATGCGAGAAAAACTTCACGGTTGGAGATACTAGAACTATGCCCGCTCCTCCCAGATTATTGCTAGGGGTTGCGGAGCCATCGAAAAATAGTAGCCACGCTTCTTCTTTGACAAAAGATATTTCCGGAAATTCTCCAGGAAGGTCTTCGTGCAGTGCTGTGGTACCCTCTCCCGGGAAAGATGCTAGTAAATCTGCGACCACTTGTCCTTTGATAGCTCTTGGGGAAGCACACATTATATCAAACTCTGACATTTGGAGGAGCCATTTGGCTGGCCTTCCTATCGGGCGGTTTTGAAAGTAAGAACTTCACAGATCGGACTTGGATATCAAGCACCACTTTGTTTGAGAGAAGATAATGCCTAAACTTCGAATGAAGTGAATTAGAGCTAGGCACACTTTTTCTCGCCTTAGGGTATCCGAGCTCAAAGATCCCTCAAAGTCCGATCGAAGTAGTATATAGGGTGCTCAATTCCTTTATCATCTTCTTGGGCGAGAAGAGCCCCGTGACATCACTAAAAGCGGTGCGTGACACAACGGTCTTCATTGTACGGGAGATTTCATGACTACTGGGATGACAAGATCCGTTGAATCTTCCGAAAAGCCTCTTGTTGTAGTGTCGTCCAAACAAAACTTGCCCCCTTCTTCAAAGAAGGGGGTGAATGAAGCAATAAGCTGAGCTAAACCCGGTATAAAATACCGGATGTAGTTTACCTTACCCATGAAGCTCTGAAGTTCTTTCACAGTTTGTGGAGGTGGGATCGTGAGGATGGCTTGGGTTTTGTCTGGGTCGACTTTGATTCCCTCGGCGGTCACTTGGAAACCTAGAAATTTGCCTGAAGAGACGCCAAAGGCACACTTCAAAGGATTCATCTTCAGTTTGTATTCACGACACCTTTCAAACACCTGTCGCAGAACCTATGTATGGGGCGCCCGGTTTTTGACTTGACCACTATGTCATCCATGTAGTCTTCAACTTGCTTATGCATCATATCATGGAAATTACGGTCATGGCGCGTTGGTAGGTGGCGCCATCATTTTTCAAACCGAAAGGCATCACGGTATAGTAAAAGTTTCCGAGAGGAGTTCGAAAAGCTGTCTTACTTGCGTCGTGCTCATACATCTTTATTTGATTGTAGCCGCTGTACCCGTCCATGAAATAGAACATACCGTGTCCACTGGTGGCGTCTACCAACATATCAATGTTAGGAGGAGGAAAATCGTCCTTGGGGTAGCATTTGTTCAGATCCCTAAAATCAACACAGCACCTGATTTGGCCGCTCTTCTTCTTTACTAGAACCACATTGGCCAACCAAGTGGGATGGTAAATGGGTTTGATGAAACCAGCGGCTAGTAATTTTTGAATTTTCGCCTTGATCTATTATTCCACATCGTGTCTGAACTGTCTCGGAGATTGCTTGACCAGTTTGGATCCGGGTATTATATGTAGATGATGAGTGACCAGTTTCTCATCCAAGCCAGGCATTTCCTCATATGTCCACGCGAATACGTCTTGATATTCCCCACACGCCAAGCCAAAACCGCACCTAGCCCAAGCTAGCCACGCCATGCGCCTATGGCAAACCCTTGGCCCTACATGCCAAGCCAAACCAAACCTAGATAAGCTATCTGCGCCATGCCAAACACACTTTGCCTTGGCCCTAGCCATGCTAGTCACATCATGCCAAGCCAAATGCCCTTGCCTTAGTCCTAGCCACGCCATAGGCCCATGGCAAACCCTTGGCCCCACACGCCAAGCCAAAATCGTACCTATCCAAAGCTAGCCACGCCCAAGGCGAACCCTTGGCCCCACATGCCAACCCAAACCAAACCTAGCCAAGCTATCCGCGCCATGCCAAACGCACTTTGCCTTGGCCCTAGCCATGCTAGTCACATCATGCCAAGCCAAACGCCCTTTCCTTGGCCCTAGCCACGCCATACGCCCATGGCAAACCCTTGGCCCTAGCCACGCCATACGCCCATGGCAAACCCTTGGCTCCACACACCAAGCCAAAATCGCACCTAGCTAAAGCTAGACACGCCCAAGGCGAACCCTTGGCCCCACATGCCAAGCCTAACCACACCCTAGCCGCGCCACCCTGTTGGCCTTCCCTACGCGGCCACCAAAACGAAGGCGTGCAACAATCAACGGTTGCCCTTCAAACCCAGGAGCAAATCCTAGCCATCCAAGGTTACCAGACGACACATGGTAACCTTTGGCTCGAAAACCTAAGTTTGGCCACGCCAAACCTTTCCATGCCAACCTAGCCGCGCCACCACATTAGGCCCTCACTACGCGGCTACCAAAACGAAGGCGTGCAACAATCAACGGTTTCCCTTCAATCTCAGGAGCAAATCCTAGCCATCTAAGGTTACCAGACGACACATGGTAACCTTTGGCCCGAAAACCTAAGTTTGGCCACGCCAAACCTTCCCATGCCAACGGCATGCCAACCTAGCCGCGCCACCACGTTGGTCCTCACTACGCGGCTACCAAAACGAAGGCGTGCAACGATCAACGGTTGCCCCTCCTCTCAAAATGAAAAATCTCGACCGTCGAAGGTCACCAGGCTGGCAAGTTTCCCGAGCTTGACTTGCCAAGCCACAACAACGTGCTACATGTTTTCCAAAATATTCGAGACATCAATACAAACTGGGGGATCCTCTTTGGGTATTGGTTAGGCGGTTTACAGCGTGCGGTGTACACTACGCCCGTCATAAGGAAGTGTCATAAGGGTGAGGCGGTTAGTAAATACGAGAAGTTATGTGTGAAACGTTCATGGGACATAAAGCACATGCGTTAACAACTTTATGGGACATCAATTCCATAACGCTAGCAGTTTCATGAAAACCATTTTCATGCGTTAACCACTTTATGGAACATCAATTCCATGCATACGGTTACCACCTCCTTCCATTTACTTCCCCACAATGAGACCAGGGTACGTTTTTACTCCGACTTGTATAAATAGGTCTTACCTATTTCCATTGAACAACAAGTTCATACGGGAGATACAACACTCAGAAATACTTACTTGCTAGCTCACCTTGGGAGCTCTCTCACTTTTCTGATAACAAGTCATAGTAACCCAACTACTCTTCCTGAATCAACTATTCTGGTCTCACCACTTTCCTTGCTTCCCTCCCCAAAACCAACCCATTCTCCTCCACTCTGTGACCGAAGCAAGTCTGGAACGACCATTTCTTGGTTTAGGCCAGACTTGTACATATTGATCTCTCGAATCTAAAGTACTCCCTTGCAGTACATTGTTTAGGGCTTAAATTGTTTCTCACCTTTACACCCGTAATTACCGAAATCAGCAGAAACTATTTTCACCTGCAAACAATTGGCGACCACAGTGGGAGGTTCGATCTTTCGGTTACAATGTCAATTTTCAACCAGCGATCTCATTCTTCGACCTAGATGTCAAGATGGTAGAGGAAGGGGATCCACTCCACTTCGATTACTCGACGGCTGGATTATCGGTCATGACACGACAAGGGATGACTGGGACTTCTCAGGTCGGAAGCAAAACGATCCGCCCAAGGATTAACGGCGCAGCTTATCGACAACTCAAGAACGACTCGGAAGACGGGGACTTCCCATGACCATGTTTCTCGAAAAAAAAAAAAAACTTGGTCCTACACCCGGAAAGTTTATTCTCATCAGAAGACCTGCGAAACCGAGTAAGTCTTATGTCTAGACAAAAATACGTGGTTTGCTTTTTCAAGTTCTGATAAAACCTATAGCCATGTTTCATCCCATGTCATCTACCAACACACGGTTCCATGGTTTTCCTGGGATGTCTCTGCGTCACTTTCATTCATAGACAAAGACAATTCAATTCTAAACATTTCATTCAAAAAAATAATATATAATCCAAATCCGTCAAGGTAGCATTCATCTATTAACCCGAGAAAATCGGAAAATCAAAAACCAAAACCAGCGTCTCATTTGCCTTTCAAAAAAAAAAAAAACCTAAAGATAAGAGGTCCAGAAGACAGATATATATTCAAGGGAAGTTTTCCAACAACGGCTTGCTCCTTTTGGCAAAGGCCTCCCTCGTGCTTTGGAGAGCCACCCTCTTAAGTTTCAGCTTCCTGCACAACTTCTTGAATTCCGCTTCCTGCTTCTTCATCATGTCCGTGGAAGGACCTTCAACTGCTCCAGCCAACGACCTTTCAACATCAAAGAAACCTTCAACGAACCAAGGAATGTTGAATTCGAAGCCCACGCACATGTCACGATGGAACTTCCAGCTCGAGATTACATCCTGAGAAATTGTATGACCAAATCCACGTTGCACATCTCATCAATCGAAGACAAGGCTTCCTCCACATGCTTGACCAACGCATGTCGACTAGTGATTTTCTTAGTCGTGGCAATGTGACCATAGCTTTCCCAAATCTTGGTGTACAATGTCGCATGTTTAGGGGCACGCTAAATCCACCAATCAACACATGACCCGGGGAAAGGGGCCGGATACGAGAGGATTGAAGGTGGCACTGAATCGAATCAAAGAATCGGGCAGAGATCCCTAACAACGATTTTACCCCCGAAGTGCTCTCCTCCACCCGAGTCACGGCAGCACCCTCGGGACGATGAATCCCCATGTCCAAGTCGCTATGTACAGTTTCCGCAGTGGGAAGTATGGCTACGTCTTTACTCTGGTGGTCTTCCACTTCAAGATCATCCCCAGGAACGGTTTCCTCCTAAAAATCAAAATTTAGTTTTACTGCAAAAAAAAAAAAAAAAAAAAAGAGGAGAAAGAAGAAAAACATGGAGGGGACTCACCGATTCAGTTTCAGACTGACTAGACAAAGATTCAACACTGCTGTCGGAAGAATTGCTCTCGCCACCGCTAGACCCTGAACTCTCATCCTTTTCGAGTTCCGCGTCATCATGGGTAGGCTCTGCAATGCCGCTCTCTGTCTCGAAAAATGATGTTTTCTGATTGCTCGCAAGTTTGGCAAAGGCGTTCGTACTACTGAGACCCCGGACAGAATACAAGGGCGCATTCTCAGAATAGGAACAAGGAAATAAACGATCCAGGCCAAGGTCAAGAGGAGAGCCATACGTACCCGCATATTGGATAAACTAAAAGTCGGCAGAACCGTGGAGTCTGACTGAAAGCTGCTCGCACGATCTTTAGATCTTCGTTCCTTCACATGGGGACTATCTGCATTTGGACTAACGGATTTTCGCTTGGGACCCCTCAGCAGTGGATGTTCCGCTAAAACCGCAAGAGAAGGCTTATCCTGACGATTCTCTACCACATCATTCACGAATCCATGAATAGAAAGAAACTCATCCTGCCAAAATATGTTGTATTTAAAGGTCGTTGATGGATTCCGTTCCGCGAGGAAAGGCAGACTGTTACCCGACACAAGAGCACTAGCATCGAGAACAGTTGATAACGGGATTTTTTGGACAACCGGCTGACGAACAAGTGGGACCCCATGGTCAAAACCCATATGTCGAGCAGCCCTATCGACATTGTAAGAGATCGCTTTGCAAGATCCTCGAAAAAAGGATGGCACGTGGCCAGGCGTGCAGCTACGCATGAACACCATCTCTCCAACGCTCAGGCCCTCCTCATCAGAAGACAAAGACATATTCGAAGCAGGGGAAAAGGTACTAATCTGAGTTATGGACGCATGCACCGGAGCCCATGGACGAAAATTAACCGCATACGAGTTGTCAAGAAACTTAATCAGTTTCGGACCAGTTTTTCGGCGCCTGTTCGACCAACGCAGTATTCTGGAGCCACCCCAAGACTCAGGAAGTATATCCAACGGTTTCGGGGCATACTTCTCAAAATGCTCCCACAACCATGCCTGGAGAAAGGCGGCATGAACATACGAATCCACTTTCATATGGCCGTTCGAGGCGCGCATGTCCGAAACCAGCTGATCCAGGTGTGCATATAGAGAACCAAGAAACAAACCACCGAGGGGGAGAGCGACACCCTTTGCTAATTTTATGGCAAATATGATAAGTTCCTGTCTTATCTCTTTCTTGCCCGAGTCGTCGTCAAAAAAATCCCTGGATAGCCAAAGAGCCAAGAACGCCGTGACATGAAGTACGCTATTCTTCTGGTTCGACTCCAACTCGTCAGGAAACCACTGAGACACCCACCAGTCATAAAAGCACTTCGTCTCGTTTTCCTTCCGTACGAATCCATTTGACTTCGCAACCAGGGTGGTGCTAATTTCTTCTTCGTCTGCAGATGACTCGACATCGAGGTTTCCAATTACAGGGAAGATTTAGCAAAGACAAGCCACGTTCTCCAAAGAAATGGTCATTTTTCCCCACCCGCATATGGCCGTATGGGTGTCTGGACACCATATGGAAACAAAAGCAACCAACCCCGGGAATGTCTTTCCTAATCAAGCACGCGGAAGTCGCGTGGCTGTCGACAATCCGCGCCTTGGTCAAATTGGTCTTTACAGGTTCCTGGTCCATCATAAATCGCGTCCATTTCTCAAAGGAACGCAACGGACTTGCAGGATTTTAAAGTCGATAGAAGAGGAACGATATTCTTTCCTCTCGAAGGCAAAACCTTATTACGCCTCTGGCCGAACCGATCGATCCTCTCCTTCGCTTTCCGGCCGGTCGAAGGATCGGCACGTATTGGGGATGGTTTCTCCTAATCGTGACTGATACCGTGAAGAACTCGTCATCTATGTTTGGCTTGGAATTACTCCCATCCCTTGGTACCACAGAAACTATTGACATCTTAAACAAAATTCCCTTACACTGTTTTCACCGCTGCGATAACTACAATGGAACAAAAAGAGCAGGAATTATTACATAAAGCGTGTAGAAATTATTCTATTGGACGCAAGGGAGCCGCCTCGGGCACAAACTAATTGGTTTCAAAGTCCTTCCGTGTATACGCGAAAATGGGGACTGGCAGACTCTACATCACCACTACATGCAGTCGGAAACTCGCGCTCAACCAGATAGACGCGCCCAAAAAGGAGGGGACCATGCACACGGCTACAACAAGATAAGGAGTAAACCCTAAAAAACTAGGTTTTCATGGAAAAGGGATAGAAATTACTATCGCGTGCTTACTTTGCACAACGAGTTGAGGCGGTCAACATTACTACGGTCATGGAAAGGTACACCTACAACTAGGGTTTTTTCACCAACACAATAAAACAAAAGAAAAGAAAGTCACAGAGGAAGTACTGGAAGACATACCTAATCCGCTCGCCCGCTTCACCGCTACCAAGCAACAAAATAAGAAACAATAAGGGCGTGAATCAAAGGGAGAGGCCAGCCATCCTTTTTATAGGCGTGATACTTGGGAGTTCGAACAAGAAAAGGATTTCCAATTTTGAGCTAAGGAAGGAAAAGAGGAAACCGGTCCCGCAAAGACCAATTTCCACGTCCAAGACCACTCACGCCATACCACGGCCCCACCATGCCTAGCCGTCCTTGCACGTTCCACCATGCCATTGCCGCGGCCCCCCCTGCCAAGCCATTCGCTCCATTATCGTGGCCCCACCACGCCTAACCGTCCGTGTACGTCTCGTCTTGCCAAGGCCACACTATGCCAAGCCACCGCTCCACCTGCCGCGACCCTATCATCCACGCGCGTTTACCTCACCAAGACCATGCCACCTCTTGGCCCCTCGAGCCAAGCTGTCCACTTGCGTCGCCTTCCAAAACCGCGCCCCCTTTTCCTTGGAGATGTACGACCAGACCAAGCAGGTGATAGGGTGTAGAATACATCCTATTTATTATCTATTGTTTATGCTTTCTCTGCTATTTTCCTGTAAATTATGTATTTTACGCTTGTTTTGAGTTTTGTAGCTACTATGGAGTCGCACGGAGGAAAAGAAGAAGAAATTACTCTAATTGAGCCAAAAGGGCAAAATTGTCATTTCATGGGCGAGCACTATCCGGAGCCCAGTCATGGTTAAGGGGCAACTCTTTTGGTGGAGTACTAAAGCCAGGCCGGGCCTAGGTTAAGGGGGTTGATATCGTGGTACCCTTTATCATTTGCCGGTGGGTGTATTTATCAGTCTCATCTATGGGGTGTACTTATCCGTATCGTCTCAACCCTAAATCGAGAGGAGTCTCGCCTCTCATTCATTCCTACGCCTTTGAAAGCCGAGAGAAGCAGCCATTGCTGCTGATAATTTCAAGAAATTGAGAAGGAGATGAAGGAATCGAGAATCGATGCTGCAATTGATTCAGGTAGAGTGGGTTTGATGGTGTTTCGGTGCAGAGACGAGGAAATTAAAGTGAGAGGTTGAATCGAGAAGAAATTGAGATACGGGGATCTGTGGAAATCGAAACAGGTGAGAAGAAATCGAAGAACGAATTTGTGCCAGGGCTTGAGAAATTAGGGTTCTGTTCGGATGAGTGAATCACAGAGATTATGGTTCCGATTTGAAGACGAAATCAGAATAGGGTTCGATTGATGAAAGATGCAGATGGTGGTGGTTTCTTCAGTTGTTAACCGAAGAGAATAGGGACGAGAGATTAGAGATGGGTTCGAGTTATTTATGGGTTTGTGGATCGATCCGTGTAAGGGAATGGATAAGCCTGTTATTCTTGATGGTGTTGAATGAATCAAGACAAAGAGAAGGTAAATGGGTTTGTGAGAGACTCAGTGAGGAGAACAAGGTGCTGTGAGTTGTGAAGCAGATAAAGAATGTTAGGGTTCGAATTTCTCTAGAACAAGACTCGATGTTCTTTGTAATGGGTTTCAAAGAATTGATAAATGGGTTTGGTTTGAATCCGAGATAGAGAAATCGAGCTCTTGCTTGTTGATTAAGTTTGCCGCCATGGAATCTCGTGAATGGTGGTAACTAAGAGCCGCAGACAGAATTGCTGGGGGAGCAGCTGCTGTTGGTGGTCTGAAAGAGGTGAAAGGAAGTTGAAAACAAGGAAGAGATGATGCAGTTAACTACAGAGAAGAAAATGAGGTTGTTAATTCGATGGGAAGAATGAAGCAGTGGGTTAGAGTTGATTTCAGTTCGGACCAAGAAAATCAGAAAAGAAGATGCAGATGGTGATGATCAATTGCTGCTATTGAATTAAGAAAAGATGTATCAGGGAAGAAGAGATTGTGTTGGTGACGCTCAATGGTGTTGTGAACCAAGATGGTGGAACTGAGCTGATGAGTGAAGCTCTGTTAGATGTATGTTAGGATACAGGTTGTGCTGAAGTGTAGAATGTTTGGTGGAGGTTGAATTCAGATGCAATATGGGTTGGTTGTGAATCAGTCAAGTAAGAGATGGATTTAGAGGTTGATGAAGGCAAGGGAGATGCTGTTGCAGGTGGCCTGAGCTGGGCTAATGAGGCTGGGATGAGCAAAGAATTCAAGACATTAGAGATGGAATTGCACTGATACTGTTGAAGTTGCTACTGCAATGTCATGAAATGACTTGGTTTAATGGTGCTGAGAAGATGAGGCTGAGCTCGAGATAAAATTGAATGACTGGTGATGGGGGTAAGCTGCGGTTACGATGGAATATGAAGTCGCAATGGTGATTCAAAGGAGATGGTAAATGGTTTAGGGAAGGTTCAGTTCGAAGACTAGGAGATGCCATGGTAACTGTGAATGAACTCAGGGAAGAAAGATCTGAGATGAGACTGTTTTATGCCAATAGTTTTAATGGTGGCAGTGAACTGGGATGAGAATGCATTGGGGACTAACATGGAGGTTGAACTAGTGAGAATTGCAGGTTCAGCTGCTGTAGGGTTGAGTTATGCAATGCAGCTGGAGAGGTTGGTGCAGGATCCAGCCAATGCTACAACACAAGGATTGTGCATCACAAGAGTTTGGCCAGTGCAAATGGCTTAGCCTCGGGCAACTCACCCCAATCATCCGAGAGATAGCTAACTCGATTTCGACTCATGGCATCACCGAGTCGACTCGGTGAGTCCGATAACGATCCGCACGATCCAACTCACCCCAGTTAGATTAGCCAGTCGGTGAGTTAGAAGTCGACTCGGTGATCGACTCCTCCTTCCCTTGACCCGGTTGGTCGACGGTTTGACTTTTTGACCGTTAGTCCTAACGGTGGACTGACGGAATATTCCGTCGAATATTCCCCTGACGGAGAAATTTTCAGGTGGTCGGCGGTGACTATTCCCACGGATTAGGCCATAATACCGCTTTTCCCATGAGCAAAAATTCCAGAATTTTCTATGGACTTCTCTCATGGGTGTGAAGACTTGGACTAGGAGTTGGATGGAGAATTTGGCTCAAATTTGGAAAGAGAAGATGGAAGAAGAGAAAGACTTGAATTTGGAAATTGAATTGCTAAAGGAAAAGGATTCTATTCCTTGGAAGATTTGGAGAATATTGAAGCCTATAAATAGAGAAGTTTTCTACATCTTTTACACACACCTCTCTACACACACAACACTTTTCTTTTCTTATTCTTTGTGTGAACTTTTTAACATGAGTAGCTAATTTTCTTATTGATTGAGGATGAATTCCTAGTTCTTAATATGATTTAAGTTTTTGTTTTCAATTCTATCTTGAAGTTTTTCACATAATTATCGTTTGTTTTTACTAATAGGAATGATCTTAATGACATTCATGATTGATTGATAGATTGTTTGGGTGGCCAACTAAATTGATTTGTCGGTTTAATCTAAAGCTAGTGAAAGTTAGGAGATAAGTAATCGTTTCTTGACTTTTTACATAAGTAGCAAACACGAGACCTTGCGGAGGGATTCCGTTGAGCAATTGTGTGTGAAAACAACGTTAGCAAGTAGACCTTGATCTAAGAGTCCAACTACTAATGTTGACCTAATAAGTTCATAAATCTTAATGCATTTATTTAAATTACATCTAGAGTGATCTACTACTAGGTGGTTTGGTAAATAGAATCCCAGTAGTCGAGAACTTCCGTATCCCAGTGATACAAGGGATTTAGGGGTTTAGCATTGATCTAGCTGCTTTACCTACGGTTGGTGATAATTTGTGACTAATAACAAGTAGAAAAGAACATAACTTGATTCATTGTTTCGTAACGAAGAAGGATTCCTTGATCTTGTTTCTCTTATTGCTTTCAACTTTATCTTTTAATTGCTTTGTTTAATTTCTTTTGCTTTTTACACCCCCTTTCGTGACAATTTTTACAACTAGAATCTCTTGCTCCTCGTGGGAACGAACTTGACTTCCATTATATTATTTTTAATTGAGTGGAAATATTGATTAATTTGATTGCACCTACGACACGCATCAAATTTTTGCGCCGTTGCCGGGGAGCAGCGGATGATTTTAGTTGTTTTTATTTTTCTTTTTGCTTTATTCTTGCTTTGTTAGATTCTATACCGTATCTAACTTAGTTTTTGAGAATCTTATTTCAGGTGCCGGTTTTCCATGTATGGTGGACAAGAGCAAGCATATTACAACAATCAATACGGTTTTCAACCTCAACATTATGGCAACTTCCAACCATCCTTAGGATACAATCAAAACCAATCTTTTGGCTATGATCAAATTCCTACAGAACCTTATGGATATTCTCATACATATCAACAACCTTATGACGGGTATGTAAGTGGACAATCACAAGGATGGGAGGATAGTTTTGTTTATGATCGAAATTCTCTAGTTTTGAGATAAGATGTCCGCCATGATTGGGGATCTTCAACAAAAGTTGCAAGAATCACATCGAGAAATTCAAAGGAATTCGGAGAAATTATACGAACAAATTACTCAACTCGATAAAAATGGGGATGAGCAACTCCAACAACGTCGAGACGGCATTGCTAAAGAACGAAGAGACATGGATCAATATAAGGAGGATAGGGATAAAGAAGAATTTTGCTATCAAAGCAATAACTATTCTAATGTGCCTATGGTGTGTAGTGAATATTTGATCGATGATTATGTTGGAAAAGGCCAACCTTTGGAGACTTTTGAAGACGCTAGTGTAGCTTACTCGAGCCTTGATCTTATTAATGATCAAGCACCTATTCAAAAGGTAGAGCTTGAAGATGATGCATTTAGTGCTTGGAAAAAATTCCTTAGGGAAAGATATGAGTCCGCGGAAGTGTATGAGCGTTGCAACAATGAGGAAGTTATTCCAACTCCGGATCATAATAACGATCCTTCACCTATTCAAAAGGAGGAGATTGGGTGTGACCTACCTATTGTTATAAACGGTGTAACACCCGCACATGAAGATCTTACAATCTATACCGACGAGAATCATTTTAGTGAATGGCCCGATTCCGATGATGAGAATGTTGAAGAGATGATGCTAGAGGATGAAACCAAATTGATTGATTTTGTGGAAGACCCAATTGAACTTGCCAATGATTATAATGATGCCAAAACTTTGGTTAAGGTATAAAATAATGACGATTGGTTGCAAGATTCGATAGAGGACCACGATATACAAGAGGTAAGTAATTCACATGAATTCTCTAAGGATGAAGAGGATTCCGCAAAACAAGATATTGTGCAAGGTTTGTCTAACCCTTTGCATATTGATTCTTCTCCTTTACCTCCTATTGGTTTGAATGTATGTGCTTCGAAAGAATTTTTGGATGATTTTGTTTCTAAATATCCACCATTGGAAACACTTGATGCTAACACTATGCAGGTTTGCCAAGAAGAATACATGGAAGTTCCCAAATTCTATGTTCTTTATACACTTCCGAGTGTGGACGAGAATAAGTGTGGGGGAAATTTCTATCAAGCGATAATTTCAATATTATTTTCTTGTGCTAACATTTGTATGGAGTTATTGTTTGCAAAACAGGTATTATGGGTGGATCCCCAAATTTTCCGATTGTTAGTATACGGGGAGTGAATCTTGCAAGAGCTAAGTCGGGCCGTCGACTTTAAAACAAGCGCTTAATGGGAGGCAACCCATAGGTTTTGTATTTCTTATCCTTTTGCTTTTTATTTATTTCTTTTTCTTGTTTCTTATCATGTTAAAATCTCCCACCTTGACTTTACTAGGAGGATTCAATTACATTGAGGACAATGTAAGGTTTAAGTGTGGGGGAGTGGTTAAGCATGTTTCTTAAGAAAAAAAAAAATTACAAAAAGAAAAAAAAAAAAAAAGTTTTACATAAAAACTCCAACTTTTAAAGATTTTAGAGTCACTAGCATACTTCTAGGTATGTTTACATAGAGATTTTGACCGACATAATTGAACTTGGAAATGTTAGAGAACTACATTCGGATTTCTTGCTTGTTAGAGTGTTAAATAATGGATTTAATCATGCCGGTGATGCGAATTTGGTGCAGGGAGAAGTGCATTATTAGAGTTGATGATCAATCATTAGTGGCCCGTATTCATATCATGTGAGGCACCAACCAGAAATTTTCCATCTACTAAAGAGCTTTCTTGAGTGTGTGTCACCGTACGTTAATTCCGGGTAGAATGGTGAGCTACCCAACCTCCCACCAATAGAAGCACTACTCTTTGATCTCTTGAGTGCTAATTTTGTCAATCATGAGGGTGACGTCTATAGATGAAAGCCTCCTTCTTGTAGTTCGATTTGCAGTTAGCACCATTCTCTCTCTCGACAACAACGGATCCATAGAAACACTCTCATCATCAACAAGGAGCGACATCAAAAAATTTACAAGGAAAGTTGGAAAAGTTTAAGGTTTACAAGCAACAAAACGAGAAAAAGAGCAAATTTCAAATACAAGTAAAGCAACATACAAAGAGCAGATTTTTACATATATGTTGAGGACTTACAATACAATGAGCATAATTATACATACAAGTATGAAGACTTATTCATAAAAGCGAAGAAAATTAAAAGGTGAGAATTGTTGAAGTTTATGATTTCGAGACGATACAAGTTGTGAAGAATCAAGCGGTAAAATACTTCTTCCACGGCCATGGTTTATTTTTGTATTTTATTTCTCTTGTTTTAAAAAAAAAAAAAAAAAAAAAATGAAAATTCATAAAAAAAAAAGAGAGAGAAGAAAAAAAAGAAAAAAAAAAAGAAACAAGAGAAATATTTATTTGTTTTTATTTAATAAGCCGTGGGGAAGGAAAATCTATAAGGAAGTTTAAAGCGACAAGGATTATTAAGGTAAAGGTTATAAATTGTCGAAGATTTATGAAATTCGAGAGTTTATCATCAATAGTTGAAACCGAAGACGAAGACTAAGAAGATCAAGACGAGGAGCGGAAGACGTTTCTATTGGATGCCGTGAGAGTGGTGTTATCATAATTGGCGATCGGATGTGAAGGTGAGTAAGTAATCTCATCCTCAATAATATATGGTTGATTTCCTTTCGTAGAGATCGTCAGAAAAATGGTTTTTCAAAATATTAAAAGATGTGGGTTTTTAAAAATATTTCGGAAGTTTTCCTTCCCACCATTCAACGTGTTGCAGGAATTCTCTCTTCATTCCTACCGCACACATGTGAGAACCATAAAAAGCCGTCTTTTTGAGTGCAATTATCATAAAATCCTTTTGGTGAGGCGAAGTCGAGGCGAAATGCTTATTGATCGTTTCTCAAACACGCATTCTCTCATTATGGTGTGGTTATTTCTCACTCAACATTTAAGAATGAGAATATGTTCTTTAGTATTTCTAACTTCTTATTACTAGAATGCAGAAACTCTATGTCCTTATAACTCTTTGGATGCTTGGGACGCCGGGAACGCTTTGAAGTTGTGAGTTTTTAGTTTGATTTGCTCGAGGACTAGCAAAGTCTAAGTGTGGGGGAATTTGATAGGGTGTAGAATACATCCTATTTATTATCTATTGTTTATGCTTTCTCTGCTATTTTCCTGTAAATTATGTATTTTACGCTTGTTTTGAGTTTTGTAGCTACTATGGAGTCGCACGGAGGAAAAGAAGAAGAAATTACTCTAATTGAGCCAAAAGGGCAAAATTGTCATTTCATGGGCGAGCACTATCCGGAGCCCAGTCATGGTTAAGGGGCAACTCTTTTGGTGGAGTACTAAAGCCAGGCCCAGTCTAGGTTAAGGGGGGTTGATATCAGGGTACCCTTTATCATTTGCCAGTGGGTGTATTTATCAGGTCTCATCTATGGGGTGTACTTATCCGTATCGTCTCAACCCTAAATCGAGAGGAGTCTGCCTCTCATTCATTCCTACGCCTCGAAGCCGAGAGAAGCGGCCATTGCTCACGATAATTTCAAGAAATTGAGAAGGAGATGAATGAATCGAGAATCGATGCCGCAATTGATTCAGTAGAGTGGGTTTGATGGTGTTTCGGTGCGAGACGAGGAAATTAAAGTGAGAGGTTGAATCGAGAAGAAATTGAGATACGGGGATCTGTGGAAATCGAAACAGTGAGAAGAAATCGAAGAACGAATTTGTGCCAGGGCTTGAGAAATTAGGGTTCTGTTCGGATGAGTGAATCACAGAGATTATGGTTCCGATTTGAAGACGAAATCAGAATAGGGTTCGATTGATGAAAGATGCAGATGGTGGTGGTTTCTTCTGTTGTTAACCGAAGAGAACAGGGACGAGAGATTAGAGATGGGTTCGAGTTATTTATGGGTTTGTGGATCGATCTGTGTAAGGGAATGGATAAGCTGTTGTTACTGATGGTGTTGAATGAATCAAGACAAAGAGAAGGTAAATGGGTTTGTGAGAGACTCAGTGAGGAGAACAAGGTGCTGTGAGTTGTGAAGCAGATAAAGAATGTTAGGGTTCGAATTTCTCTAGAACAAGACTCGATGTTGCTGTAATGGGTTTCGAAAGAATTGATAAATGGGTTTGGTTTGAATCCGAGATAGAGAAATCGAGCTCTTGTTGTTGATTAAGTTTGCTGCCATGGAATCTGTGAATGGTGGTAACTTAGAGCTGCAGGACGGAATTGCTGGGGGAGCAGCTGCTGTTGGTGGTCTGAAAGAGGTGAAAGGAAGTTGAAAACAAGGAAGAGATGCTGCAGTTAACTACAGAGAAGAAAATGAGGTTGTTAATTCGATGGGAAGAATGAAGCAGTGGGTTAGAGTTGATTTCAGTTCGGACCAAGAAAATTAGAAAAGAAGATGCAGATGGTGATGATCAATTGCTGCTATTGAATTAAGAAAAGATGTAGCAGGGAAGAAGAGATTGTGTTGGTGACGCTCAATGGTGTTGTGAACCAAGATGGTGGAACTGAGCTGATGAGTGAAGCTCTGTTAGATGTATGTTAGGATACAGGTTGTGCTGAAGTGTAGAATGTTTGGTGGAGGTTGAATTCAGATGCAATATGGGTTGGTTGTGAATCAATCAAGTAAGAGATGGATTTAGAGGTTGATGAAGGCAAGGGAGATGCTGTTGCAGGTGGCTCGAGCCGGGCTAATGAGGTTTGGGATGAGCAAAGAATTCAAGACATTAGAGATGGAATTGCACCGATATCGTTGAAGTTGCTCTTGCAATGTCATGAAATGACTTGGTTTAATGGTCTTCGAGAAGATGAGGTGAGCTCGAGATAAAATTGAATGACTTGGTGATGGGGTAGCTCATGTTACGATGGAATATGAAACCGCAATGGTGAGTCAGGTGAGATGGTAAATGGTTTAGGGAAGGTTCGGTTCGAAGACTAGGAGATGCCATGGTAACCGTGAATGAACTCGGGAAGAAAGATCCGAGATGAGACTGTTTTTATGCCAATAGTTTTAATGGTGGCGATGAACCGAGATGAGAATGCATTGGGGACTAACATGGAGGTTGAACTAGTGAGAATTGCGGGTTGTTCTTTGTAGGGTTGAGTTATGCAATGCGGTTTGGAGAGGTTGGTACAGGATCCACCTAATGCTACAAAGACAAGGATTGTGCATCACAAGAGTTTGGCCGGTCTGCAAATGGCTTAGCCTCGGCAACTCAGCCCAATCAGCCCAGAGAGATAGCTAACTCGATTCGACTAATGGCATCACCGAGTCGACTCGGTGAGTCCGATAACGATCCAGCACGATCCAACTCACCCCGATTAGACCTTGGCCAGTGAGTTAGAAGTCGACTCGATGATCGACTCCTCCTTCCCTTGACCCGGTTGATCGACGGTTTGACATTTTGACCGTTAGTCCTAACGGTGGACTGACGGAATATTCCGTCGAATATTCCCCGACGGAGAAATTTTCAGTGGTGGCGGTGACTATTAGGCCGGATTCCCGCCATAATACCAGCTTTTCCCATGAGCAAAAATTCAGAATTTTCTATGGACTTCTCTCATGGGTGTGAAGACTTGGACTAGGAGTTGGATGGAGAATTTGGCTCAAATTTGGAAAGAGAAGATGGAAGAAGAGAAAGACTTGAATTTGGAAATTGAATTGCTAAAGGAAAAGGATTCTATTCCTTGGAAGATTTGGAGAATATTGAAGCCTATAAATAGAGAAGTTTTCTACATCTTTTACACACACTCTCTACACACACAACACTTTTCTTTTCTTATTCTTTGTGTGAACTTTTTAACATGAGTAGCTAATTTTCTTATTGATTGAGGATGAATTCCTAGTTCTTAATATGATTTAAGTTTTTGTTTTCAATTCTATCTTGAAGTTTTTCACATAATTATCGTTTGTTTTTACTAATAGGAATGATCTTAATGACATTCATGATTGATTGATAGATTGTTTGGGTGGCCAACTAAATTGATTTGTCGGTTTAATCTAAAGCTAGTGAAAGTTAGGAGATAAGTAATCGTTTCTTGACTTTTTACATAAGTAGCAAACACGAGACCTTGCGGAGGGATTCCGTGGAGCAATTGTGTGTGAAAACAACGTTAGCAAGTAGACCTTGATCTAAGAGTCCAACTACTAATGTTGACCTAATAAGTTCATAAATCTTAATGCATTTATTTAAATTACATCTAGAGTGATCTACTACTAGGTGGTTTGGTAAATAGAATCCTGTAGTCGAGAACTTCCGTATCCCAGGGTGATACAAGGGATTTAGGGTTTAGCACTCGATCTAGCCGCTTTACCTACGGTTGGTGATAATTTGTGACTAATAACAAGTAGAAAAGAACATAACTTGATTCATTGTTTCGTAACGAAGAAGGATTCCTTGATCTTGTTTCTCTTATTGCTTTCAACTTTATCTTTTAATTGCTTTGTTTAATTTCTTTTGCTTTTTACACCCCCCTTTCGTGACAATTATTACAACTAGAATCTCTTGCTCCTCGTGGGAACGAACTTGACTTCCATTATATTATTTTTAATTGAGTGGAAATATTGATTAATTTGATTGCACCTACGACACGCATCAGCCGGTAACTTTTATCTCACCACTCCACGGTCTGCATTCCCAGTACAACTTACGCAGGTCCGCCAGCACGGGAAGCCAAAACTCTCTTTACCACTCAAAAAGGTTAGTCGGATTCTCCTGACCATCTCTGCAATGATTTACACCTCGATTCCGTCCTTGTCTGTCACCATCATATGCTTACCTCGCAATAAGGCACCTGTTCCGAGCTAAGTTTGGGACTTAATGTTGATGGTGGTTTTTAGCTTAGGGTTAAAATCGTAAAACACTAAACCCTAGCAGACAGTGATGTCACAACATTTAAAGTAACAAGCATTTACTAGGCACATTTATCGAAACCTTTAATGTGTCCCTAAATAATTACCGGGTATCTTTTTCAAATTAGGTTACGACAAAGCCAAACCCTAATTCCCACGTGTGCCAATGGCAAATCATGCCACCACACCGACCGCGCCAAAGCATGCCAACCATGCTAGCCGCACCTCGTGCCAATGACGAATCATGCCAGCCACACCGAATGGCGCCAAAGCATGCCAACCATGCTAGCCGCACCTCTGTGCCAATGGCAAATCATGCCAGCCACACCGACCGCGTCAAAGCATGCCAACCATGCTAGCCGCACCTCTATGCCAATGGAAAATCATGCCAGCCACACCGACCGCGCCAAAGCATGCCAACCATGCTAGCCGCACTTCTCTGCCAATGGCAAATCATGCCAGCCACACCGACCGCGCCAAAGCATGCCAACCATGCCAACCATGCTAGAAGCACCTCTGTGCCAATGGCAAATCATGGCAGCCACACCGACCGCGCCAAAGCATGCCAACCATGCTAGCCGCACCTCTGTGCCAATGGCAAATCATGCCAGCCACACCGACCGCGCCAAAGCATGCCAACCATGCTAGCCGCACACCGTGCCAATGGCAAATCATGCCGGCCACACCGACCGCGTCAAAAGCATGCCAACCATGCTAGCCGTACCTCTGTGCCAATGGCAAATCATGCCAGCCACACCGATCGCGCCAAAGCATGCCAGCCATGCTAGCCGCACCTCCGTGCCAATGGCAAATCATGTCAGCCACACCTACCGCGCCATGCCAAACTCACCTCGCCATGGCCCCATGCCGCGCCACCATACTGGCCTTCACTACGCGGCTATCAAAACGAAGGCGTGCAACAATCAACGGTTGCCCTTCAATCCCGTGAGCAAATCCCGGCCGTCTAAGGTTACCAAACGACCTTTGCCCCAAAACCCTAGCTTGGTCACGCACCTAGCCCAAGCTAGCCACACCATGCGCCTATGGAAAACCCTTGGCCCCACATGCCAAGCCAAACCAAACCTAGCCAAGCTAGCCGCGCCATGCCAAACGCACTTTGCCTTGGCCCTAGCCATGCTAGTCACATCATGCCAAGCCAAACGCCTTTGCCTTGGCCCTAGCCACGCCATACGCCCATGGAAAACCCTTGGCCCCACATGCCAAGCCAAAACCGCACCTAGCCCAAGCTAGCCACGCCATGCGCCTATGGCAAACCCTTGGCCCCACATGCCAAGCCAAACCAAACCTATCCAAGCTAGTCGCGCCATGCCAAACGCACTTTGCCTTGGCCCTAGCCAAGCTAGTCACATCATGCCAAGCCAAATGCCTTTGCCATGGCCCTAGCCACGCCATACGCCCATGGTAAACCCTTGGCCCCACACGCCAAGCCAAAATCGCACCTATCCAAAGCTAGCCACGCCCAAGGCGAACCCTTGGCCCCACATGCCAAGCCAAACCAAACCTAGCCAAGCTAGCCGTGCCATGCCAAACGCACTTTGCCTTGGCCCTATCCATGCTAGTCACATCATGCCAACCCAAACGCCCTTGCCTTGGCCCTAGCCACGCCATACGCCCATGGAAAACCCTTGGCCCCACACGCCAAGCCAAAATCGCACCTAGCCAAAGCTAGCCACACCCAAGGCGAACCCTTGGCCCCACATGCCAAGCCTAACCACACCCTAGTCTGCGCACACCTGTTGGCCTTCCCTACGCTGCCACCAAAAACGAAGGCGTGCAACAATCAACGGTTGCCCTTCAAACCCGAGGAGCAAATACTAGCCATCCAAGGTTACCAGACGACACATGGTAACCTTTGTCCCGAAAACCTAAGTTTGGCCACGCCAAACCTTGCCATGCCAACGACATGCCAACCTAGCCGCGCCACCACATTAGGCCCTCACTACGCGGTTACCAAAACGAAGGCGTGCAACAATCAACGGTTGCCCTTCAATCCTGTGAGCAAATCCTAGCCATCCAAGGTTACCAGACGACACATGGTAACCTTTGGCCCAAAACCTAAGTTTGTCCACGCCAAACCTTGCCATGCCAACGGCACGCCAACCTAAGCCGCGCCACCACGTTGGCCCTCACTACGCGGCTACCAAAACGAAGGCGTGCAACGATCAACGGTTGCCCCTCCTCTCAAGATGCAAAATCTCGACCGTCGAAGGTCACCAGGCTGGCAAGTTTCCCGAGCTTGACTTGTCAAGCCACAACAACGTGTTACATGTTTTCCAAAACATTCGAGACATCAACACAAACTGGGGGATCCTCTTTGGGTATTGGTTTGGCAATTTACAGCGTGCGGCGTACACTACGCCCGTCATAAGAAAGTGTCATAAGGGTGAGGCGGTTAGTAAATACGGGAAGTTATGTTTGAAACGTTCATGGGACATAAAGCACATGCGTTAACAACTTTATGGGACATCAATTCCATAACGTTAGCAGTTTCATGAAAACCAGTTTCATGCGTTAACCACTTTATGGAACATCAATTCCATGCATACGGTTACCACCTCCTCCCATTTACTTCCCCACTCCTTAATGAGACCAGGGTACGTTTTTACTTCGACTTGTATAAATAGTCTTACCTATTTCCATTGAACAACAAGTTCATACGGAGATACAACACTCAGAAATATTTACTTGCTAGCTCACCTTGGGAGCTCTCTCACTTTTCTGATAACAAGTCGTAGTAACCCAACTACTCTTCCAGAATTAACTATTCTGGTCTCACCACTTTCCTTGCTTCCCTCCCCAAAACCAACCCATTCTCCTCCACTTTGTAACCGAAGCAAGTATGGAACGGCCATTTCTTGGTTTAGGCCGGACTTGTACAGATTGAAATCTCGAATCTAAAGTACTCCCTTGCAGTACATTGTTTAGGGCTTAAATTGTTTCTCACCTGCACACCCGCAATTACCGAAATCAGCAGAAACCATTTTCACCTACAAACAGCTATGGAAATTCCTCGCTTCCGATGTTTACAACTTCGAGTTCATCTATGGTGGAGTTGGTTCCGTCCTGCAGTTGTCGTGGGGCATCCGGCACCTCCTCTTGTGACTCGCTGCTGTGATTGCATTTCATTGGGCGGAGAGACTGGGTGGTAGTCTCCCCTGCTAATTGCTAACATCGGCGCCGATATACGGTTTTCCCTTTTTCGTCACGACTTGCAATAAAAGCCCGATCCCGCTTGGTATGAGTATGAGCCATACTTCCGTTTGATGAGAAGAAATTGGTGTGCTTTTCTTTCGGAGAGATGGTGTGAGATCGGGTATCTTTGTGCAGTGATGGGAGCCTGTCCTCTTCTCCAATTGACGTCCATGTCGGGAGTGGAGTGCAGTGGAATTTGCCTGACGAGCCCCACGAATTTTCCTTCGGTTCGAACATCTCCATACCACAGATTGGTGTATAAGGAGATAATTACGCGGGAATGCGAATAAATTATTCATTCAACATGGTCTTTAAGCACTGGTGATATGTTGAAGGAATGATCTTGTTATCGTGGAGCCACGGTCTTCCCAGTATCATGTGGTACTCTGGCTCCTTATCGATTACTTCGAACTTTACCTTCGACTGGATTGGTCCCACTGACAGATTCAGGTTGATGTATCCATCATGGTAGGCTGCCGTATAATTTTGCTTGGCCGCACCATGGCTGTCCTGAGCGTTCTGAGAGTAATAACATTGGAGGACGCTCACGTTTCGATGAGGTCCCTTTTGAACTCCGAATCCTTGATGCGAGCAGTGACGTGTAGGGCTCGGTTATATCCTTCTTATGCTATCATGTCGTCTTCAGTAAATGTAACATTGTTGACGGACATCTCTGATATTCTTGAAGTCTCTGAGCGTAAAGGAACCAAACACGCGTCTAGGGCTATTTGATTAATCGCAGTAAATGTCTCTAATTGTTGGTCATTTGAAAGGTGCAGAAGTTCACATAAACTTTCCACCAACGCGGCTGCTTCTTGGTTCACCGGTTTCTGATTGGTGGTGAAGTCGTTGAATCGAGAGCGATCATTGGGCGTCGGTCCCAGTGTTGGAATTTACGGGGCGAGTGAGACACTCAAATACGATGTAATTCTGACAAGAAAGTTGAGTATGCTGTTTATCGTCTCCTTCGTCAGGTCTATGTTCCTTGTGTGAACCTCATGAACCCGTGCCAATTCAGCCAATCTTGGAATTTCTTCATTGGCTGCGCCATTAGGTGCCGTGTTGGGGAAAGAGACATCGCCATTCTCCAGAGTATGAGTGGAATTTGAGATCATGGACTCAGTTCTAAGACCGACCATCTTCTGGAAATTGGAGTTGCAACCGAGAGATTTAATCCCCACTGTGGTCTCCAATTGTTTGTGGGTGAAAACTGTTTCTGCCGATTTTGGTAATTTTGGGTGCGTGAATGAGAAACGAATCTAAACCCTAAATAATGTACTACACGGTAGTACTTTTGATTCGAGAGATCAATCTGTACAATCATGGCCTAAACCAAGAAATGGTCGTTCCAGGCTTGTTTCGGTTACAAAGTGAAGGAGAAGGGTTGGTCTTAGGGAGGGAAGTGAAGAAAGTGTTGATACCAGAATAGTTGATTCTAAAGGTGTGGTTGTTTTATGATTTGTATCAGAAAGTGGAACTGGAATGAAAAGTATCAGTTCTTTGGTGATTTCTGGATACTGTGATGTTGCCGACCAAAAACTTGTTGTTTTGTTGTAAATAGGTGAAACCTATTTATACTAGTCATATTGAAACATACCATGATCTCGTAGGAAATGGAAACGATTGAGTGGTGGAAGAATAGAGTAACGTGTAACAGTCAGGCATTATGCTTTCATGATGAAGGAAGTGAATTAGTTCACACCGTTACTTTCACCACCACTAATTGTCCCACTTTATGACACTTTTATAACGGGCGTATTGCACGCCGCACGCTGTAAACCGCCAGACTAATACCCTGATGAGTATCCCCCAGTTTGTGACATGTTTGATGCCTCGAGTGTTTTCGTGGAAAACGTGTAGCAGGTTGCTATGTGTGGAAAGTCAAAGTCAAGAGACTTGCCATAGGAAAATAACATGTGATGCTATTAGGCTTTCCTTGGCCGACCGCTTTAAAACTTGCCACAAGTTCGTCCGTTTGGTGGCGAACTTGAATGGCTAGATTACATCTCATGAAGAAGGGTAGCCGTTGATTATGGCTACCTTCTGTTGGCGCCTGGTAATGTCACAGTGGCGTTTTTGGTGTACGTCAGTGGCATTGCACCATGACTGGAATATCTCGTGCATGCCAGTGGCACGATGGTGTAAGTGGTTCCTGGCGTAGCCGTGGCCACTAGCTGGTTGCCGGGGACTTGCCGCAAGTCCGTCGATTCGAGAGCGAACTTGGATGGATGAGATTTCATCTCATGAGGAAGGTAGACGTTGATTATGGCCATATCTTTGTTGTGTAGCAAAGTGGCGCCATTAGCATAGTGGCGCCTAGCGTAGCCGTGGCATAGCGGCATGCCAGTGGCGTAGCCGTGGAAGCTGTTTTGGAATATTGGTGTTAGACCCAAATATGGCTCTGGAAACATTGGCCCTGTTGCCACATCGATCCCAATGCTCTGGGAAACGTTATTTGGCTTGGTTGGCGTAGCAATTTTGCCCAAATTAGGGTTTGGCATGTCGAAACCCTAATTAGTGCGTGTGGCGTTATGGCATGGCCACACCTGTGGCGTTCTGGCATGGCCAAAGCTAGGACTTGACTCCGTGGCCAAAGTTAGGGCTTGGAGGCATGGCCAAGGCTAGGATTTGGCGTCGTGGCCAAAGTTAGGGCTTGGCGGCGTGGCCAAGGCTAGGATTTGGCGCTGTGGCCAAAGTTAGGGCTTGGCGGCGTGGCCAAGGCTAGGATTTGGCGCCGTGGCCAAAGTTAGGGCATGGTGGCATGGCCAAGTCTAAAGTAGCTCGTGGCATGTTACTGCGGCAGAGTGGCATGCCGATTAATATGTTTGTTGTGGCAGGGCGCGTTTGTCTGTCTAGTTAGTATGGTGGCGCGGCAGGGTGCGTTTGGCCTTTAATGTATGGTGGCGAGTTTAGAGCGACTTGATTGGTCAAGAAAAGGGGCCGGCCAAACATGAGGCGCGTATGCTAACCTCTCCACTGGCATATTTATTGATCCGTTCAATATACTTACATGAAATTTATCCAGACTGGCGAATCCCAGATGTTCTGTAAATTTCGGCGCCTCGCATATATTTATTTAATATAAGTTCCTCTGAATGCCTTCTATGCTATGTTCTCCGGCTGAACTCTTAATGTTGATATGGCATGACGATTTGTGTTCACTCGTAGCAGAGTAGCACGAATCTCCAAGTACCAAGAATAAGATCTTTGCATAAGGTATTCAATCAGAAAAACATGTTGCTCTCTGGCAACGAACTTAAAAGAGCTCTGTGTCGACACATAAAATTCAGTCAATCATCCTGACTAACTTGCAAAAGTTAGGGTTTCACGCCTCGCGCAATATACCAGACCTTGCTTGTCAAAACTAAGCCTAAGAAAACTAAGTAATTAATCCGCCATGGATTAGCAGGTGCAGAACCTCCCTCAGAATAAGGAAAAACAGGGAGCCGCAGCAGCAAAAAGAGGCGTGGCCATACCCAAGGCAAACTAGCGCCACTGGTCACGCTCCGACCCTATTTCCTCGACCAATCAGATCGCTTTAAACTCGCCACATTCTCACCAGAAGTATAGTCGCGCCTTATGTTTGGCCGACCCCCTTTTTGGGCCAATCAAGTTGCTATAAACTTGCCACCATACATTAAATGCCAAACGCGCCCTACCACAACAACATATTGGTCGGCATGCCAACATGCCACTCTACCGCGGTAGCATGCCAACATGCCACTCTACCGCGGCAACTTCGCAACATGCTACCTCGCAAACATGCCACTTCGTGGCAACCTGTCATAAATAGCCACCCACGGCAATTCCTACTCCTGTGGCCGTTGTAGGATCAGAATATCGCGACATCAATACTTCGCGAGATTAATAAATAACGATATCGCGAGGGAGTCACAGAGAAGTAAAATAAATGACGCAATGAATGACGACGGCTTTTAACATGAGAAGAATGTGAAGACTTAGCGAGATTTAGGAGTGTCGCGAGAATTTGTATATGTACACTTGCGACACTTCGCGAGTTGTTCCCGAAAATAAAGGATGACTTATTTTGTCATCCACTGTGTATTACCCTATATAAAGGGTTGAGTCAATCTGTTGTAAAGGAGGTTCTTTTTGAATTGTTAAGCAAGTCATTAGGAGAGAGAAAATTTAGAGTGATTGAAATTTCTTTAGCTCTGTTCTTCCTTCCTCTGTAAACATTTCAAGAAAATAATCAATAAAATCTATAGTTATTCATCTTCTAATGGATTAGTTGAGTAAATTCTAGTGAGGGGTGTAGTGTGGGATTTCCTGCAACTACATATGCGCTAGAAATAGGGACTGAGTAGAAGATCAACCTTGTGAATTGAAAGAATCAGGAGTAACAAGAAAGAAATTTTGAATAATTTTCAACAATTTACTAAAATTGAGAAATGGCTAGAAGAAGGAATGCGTCAGAACAACCAACAATTGTAAGGAGAAGCGGGAGATTAGCTGGAGAAAGGAGAAATGAAGTAGGTGTGTAGTAGCAGGTTTTCCCACACTACACCCCTTACTCGATTTTGCTTAATTAGTCCATTGAAAGATGTAAGATCAAGAATATTTATTGATTGAATCCATGAATTGTTTACCCAAGAAAATAGAATTACACTTAGAAATTAAAACACTCTTAAACTTTCTCTCTCCTAATGACTTGCCCAACAATTCCAAAAAGATCTCTCTCTTCTGAGACTCATTTAGCCCTTTATATAGGGTAATACATAGTGGATGAAAGCCTAAGCTACCCTTTATTTTCGGGAATGTCTCGCGAAGTGTCGAGATGTACAAACATTCACTCTCGCGACACTTCTTAACCCTCGCCAGGTCTCACGTCTTCTTTATGTTTTGCCGGTCGTTATTCATTGCGTCGTTTATTTTAGCTCCTGCGGATCGCCTCGCGACAATCGCTGTTTATTAATCCCGCGAGCCTTGTACGTTGCGATATTATGATCCTACATCTTGCCTCTTTTTCCTTAAATATTGATTGAAGAGCGATCTTTAAGGAAAAATCTGTTGTGGTAGCGATCTTTGATTTTTGTTGATGGAGGAACGAGCAAAAGAATACTTTTCTTGAAAAGTACGTACTTGCCTCTATTCTTTGGCGAAGTTCCGAAGTTTCTTTGAGATGTATATTTAGTATCGTCTCCTGCGAAGGGAAGAGTATCATGAGAGTGATCCTTTTGATTTGCCTTGATCGCTTATCTTTATCTGTTTCAGTTTTGTACTTTTACACGGATTTTGATTATTAATGTCTTTTCTTGACACGTCTCTTTCAACCGCTTATTCTTGACCATTCATGTCTCTTCTCGCATTAAATGACCTCGTTTTTCTCGAGGATCTTTTTCCCTATATATAGTTTTCTTTTCCCCTCCTTTTCATCCTTTAGTTTCTCTCTGCAACTTTTCTTTGACTCTCTCCTTCCGCAATTTGCGCTCCTGCTACTGCAAATCTTTTCTTCGTCCTTTCTAGCGCTGATCTTAACCTTTAACCTCCCATTCATTCCCATACTGATAATGGCTGCCATTAGTCGTGCATACAAAGCTTCTTTTGATGAAGTTCAACAGAAGTTGCTCGAGAAGGGTTTCACTCTATCAACCATTCCCGATCAAGAACCTTCATCTATCCTTTTCTCGTTTGTTTTCTGATCATCAATGTGATGATCAAAAAATTATAGTCTCGCTTAGGTCGGCTTCTCGCAGACTTCCCATTCCCTTATACAATCCTGAGATGCCCTTATTTTATGAAATCTTGTCCCATGAAAAATTCTCTCGGGCTGTTTATCAATTATGTGGCGATTGCATTCGCCTAATGCTTGAGTTCGCGAACCGTGGTGCTGGCAAAGGATCTTTATACCCTAATACTGTTAGAAACCCCGAATTCGCAGACTTGGAAATAGATGCTGAGAAATACACTGTAGAGAACTTTTTTGAAAACTATTCAGTGATACAGATGATTAATGCGAAATCTCGCTGGGGCATTCGCCCGAAAAGAAGGATAATGTCCCCGAGGATAAATTGCTCATGCGGGATATTGATTGGCACCCGGGCAATAACACTACTCCTCGCCACTCCAAAGATGAGAAGTGGTGGGTTGTACCCTTGATTTTAAATGGCCCTTATATCGCGGGTTCGCACGTTCTTCCTGCGAATCTCGCAGGGTATCATCCTTGGGAATTCAAATGGCCTGATAGGGCAAAAGAGGTATGTTTTCTACTTCAAATCTTGCTTTCGCAATTTTCTTTTTATATTTGCTGAGTTTGTGGAATTTTTTCAGATCAACAAATTGAGAAGAAGCTACAAGGATAATCCGTTGGAGAGCACTCTGACGAGACTTCGATCGCTTACGGGTGAAGTAAGAAACATTTCCTTTATCATTTTTACAATATTGTTGCCTCTGTTTCTTATCTTTAACTCGTATGCGAAGGTTGGAGTTGAAGAAGTCAGAGCATAAGATTAAAAGTAAGGGCAAACCGTTGTTCGCAAGGGTAAATCTTCTCGCTCCATTAACTAAGAAGCGAAAGATTCAATCTTCTTCTCGCCTTAACTCAAGCTCCGAATCTTCTGATGAGGATAACCATGATTCGAATCTCTCTCTTGCTAAAGAGATTCCGTTGGCCGGCTCTCCTATGAATCGGTTATCAAAGCATCTTCTCGCATTCTTTCCAAGGAATGGGAGATGCTCCCCTAGCTTCCCTTTGCAGTACTCTCGCTAATGTGTGCAATGCTGCTTTACTAGAAGGCAATGATTCTTTCAATGGAGCCTCTAGAATCGTGTCTCCTGACTTTTTGAATGCACTTGGGTCTTTGGTACGTATGCGATCACATTTCCCTTTTAAATTTTTAAATATATGTATATTAATGATTTTTCTATCTTCTTTTATAGGTTGGAAGAACTTCCTTTGTAGTTGCCTCGGATCTCGAGAGAAGACGCAACAATCTTGAGAAGAAGAATTCGCAATTGAGCAAGAAGATTCGAGAATTAGAGACCGAAGTCTCGTCATCTCGCGATAAAGATGAGAGAATTCAAAAGTTAAATACCGAACTTGACTCTCAAAGGGATAGGGTGTCCACTCTTCGTAACGCTAATCAAAGAACTTTATGGTATAAGATTTTTCCTTCTTTTATTATTTCTATCTTATCGGTCGCATATTGCTTCCTAACTTATTACCTTCGCAGATGTATATAATCTCTCCGATGAGGCTATTCTTCTCCATACATTTCCTGAACCTATGGATAATGACCTTCTTCTCGCTCACCTCAATCAATCTCTAAGTAGTTCCTCAGATAAAACTAACCTCCTTTCATTAAAGGATCTTCAATCCAAATATCGCTTTTAGAGATCGAACAGATCTAGTTTGAATTTAACTAATCGCTTTAAACGAATGTATCTTGATTCCGAGAAGAAAATCAAGACTTTAAGGAAGAAAATTAGTGATCTCATAGATGAGAATGATCGCATTACTAACAGAGGTGCACAGGCGTTAGCAGAATTCCACAAATCTCTTCTCGGTGTGCAAGTTGAACGAGATGAACTCCTTCATCAGAATACTATGCTTAAGCAGCGAGAAGAGCAAGTTCGTTCTCTTCTTGTTATTAATAGTGATGATGAATTCGCCTGGGCTGCGAAAGTTTTAGATAACGCCAGGAATAACCTAGGTGTTGACGTTAGTCTTCATGCCGAGCATACTTCCTTGATTAAAGATATGATATCGAGAGAAGGTTTCTTATTATACCTTACTTTCTTACTATACCCAGCATTGCCTGTAAATTATTAACTTGTTGTTACTTATTTGCGAGAATGCGAGAAGAGGCTTCAAGGTTAGAATTAGAGAGCTTGAATCTGAAAAAGAACAACTCGCCAGGAATTTTCCAGCGAGAATTGAAGAACTCGAAACTGAAAAACAACAGCTCGCCAAGAGTCTCTCCCTTCGTAATAACAAGTATTCCAAGTTGAAGAAACAATTTGAAACGACAGTGGCGAATTTTAGTAACGATGCAGTTCGTTTTCGCAATGGAGCCATGGAGTATGTTTGTAAAGACCACAAAATCCCTCTTCATTCATATCCCCTCGGCTCCTCGAAAAGGTTCCCGAGAATCCGCCCGTCTCGGATGTTTCGATAGTGAGGCTAGCGAAGGGGAAAATTTGGCGATGAAAATAATAGAATCGAAGAATCAAATGAAGGAGAAGAATCACCAAAGAGATAACTCTTTTTGTTTCTTTACGCTCTGTAATATCTCGTACATTTCGTATCTTTATTATAGTGTACTTCTTGGATTTTTCCCCCGAATTCGATCTTCACCCCTTTTTTGGTAGTTCTTCCTTGTAATATAATTGGCTAACCTTATTGATGTATAACTCTTGCATCGGAAGATGAATAACAATATTCCGTCTTTTCCATTCCCATACTTGCCTCTGTTATTTATCTTCGGATGGAAGATTTTAATTGTCATCATGTATGTGGTTGAACAATAATTTTATTGTTATTGAAATGTATTGTTGCGACGAGGTCGCAGGTATCTTCATAAATCAAGAATTCTACTTGCCTTGCCTTATCTTCATAAATGTATGTTATCTATTCTCATTGCGACAAGGTCGCAAGCCGCCCTTACACTTTTCAAGCAAGGGCCCATTGACCCTGCCTTATCATTTTGTGTGGTCTTCCGAGTTAGACCTCCCTAATTAGAGGTCTTCCCCTGCCACCTTTTATTGCGACAAAATCGCAGGACGTCTTTACACTTGCATGTAAAGACCCATTGATCTTGCCTTATCATTTTCCAAGTATTTTTGCCTCTGCAGATGTTTTAGTTGCGACAATATGACAGGCCTATATATCCTTGCGAACACACGGCCCCATGACATTGCCGTCGTGCGACGAAATCGAGGGGACGTCCGTACACTTTCGTGTAAAGACCCATTGATCTCGCCTTACCCTCGCGTTAGTATTATTGCCTCTACAGGATCATTGCACAAATATGACGAGCCTAAATTCTCTTGCGAAAACATAGCCTTATGACATTTGCGTCTGTTTTGACACTCCCCCTATTGGAGAGCATCGCCCTTATCATCTCCCCGGTTGCCCCTTCAAGGAGGCGAAACATCGGCCATACAAGACTAGCTCCTCCCATCCGGTCTTAACAACAACCAAGTTGTTTTCGCAGCCTCTTATCCCTTATACCTATATGGTTTATGGTTACGAGACTCGCACCCTAAGTGGAGTTTTCTTCGAGCGAGTGCAACGTATGCCAAGACTTGCCAAGAATGGCGTGGTAGGTTCATCCATCCCGGCACTCGCTCAACCGTGTACCTCGGCGCCTTGAGCATACACTGACTCCTTGGAAGAGACCCTCGGTCGCCCAACCAGGGTATAACCTTATATAGTTGGGAATCCAAGGTATCTCTCCCGGATAGGCTTTCATGGGCCCCAAATTTTCATGACTCAGGCTTCGTGGAGCGGTGTAACCTTTCCCGAGCCATGTTGAGAGATACCCCCTTATATGACGCACTTTAGGTCTTACATTTGCCTCTTACGAAATGTTATTCGCGAACTAGGGTGTACGCCATAAAGGTTCGTCCCGTTCTTTTACTCATTCATATTTGTTAAATCATTCAATCATTCATGTTTCATTATTTTTGATATTTGTTTGCGAGATATTCGCAAAATTCCCTTTCACTTGTTGTGCTTTCATTTAGCTGAATTCTCATATATTCTTGACTGCGAGATTCTCGCACATCATTACTTCAATTGCTGATCTTTCTATTGATTATTCACTTCTTATGCCTTTTGCTCTTCATACCCTTCGCTTCGTTATCATCCTGATATTCGCCTGTCTCTAGGCATTCTCCTCGCGAGATATGTTCAGTCCTTACTTCTATAGCATCCACCATCAATTTTTCTTTTCTCTGCTCATCTCTCACATGTTGTTTCCAACCTTTTCTTTTGGTATTTCTTTCTTCGCAGCTTTCTACATCGACCTCATGACATTGTTGCGACTCCTTCCAATCTCCCTGTATAATACCAATGCCATTTGGATGTGGAAATTTTATACATTGATGATATGTTGATGCAACTCCCAAGATTTCATGAAGCCATGGCCTCCCAATCAGCGCATTATATGGAGATTCCACGTCAACCACACGAGAATAAAATATCGCTTGATAATCCTTGTAGAGGTATTCTCATATGAACTTCTCCCTTTGGTTTGTTTGCAGTGCCATTAAAGCCATATATCTTGTATGTCGAGGGGATCAAATCCTCATCTTTTCCTCCCATCGTCTTGTAAGTATGGTAGAAGAGAATATTCACCGAACTTCCGGTGTCGATTAGAATTCGGTTGATCGCCCAGCAAGCTTCTGCCTCATCATCTTCTCCATCGACTGGTTTCGGGTTAATCTCTAGTTTCACAACCAACGGGCTATCGTGTGTTTCTCTTCCTTTTGGCACTTCATCTGCAGAGAAAGAAATAGTCTTCAGCTGCCACTTTTCTAACTGCGTCGTTCTCGCCAGACTCATTATTTCTTTATCATTAGCATCTCTCGCAAAGACTCTACTGAGCACGTTGTCATGAAAATCTTCGATTGTGCGATAGGAGTGGACGATAGAGTTGCAGTTCAAATTTCTAGCTTTTGTTCCAACTTCTATAACAAATGTTTCCTTTCCTTTTGCTGACACTGTTCTGTGCATCTCTGGTGGTGGTGGTAATGTCTGGCCTGTTTCTTCTCCCTTTAGAAAGTGATTTAGCTTCCCCTGATCAATCATCCTGAGAATAATTCTCTTTATATTTCTACAATCATTTGTTTGATGCCCATGGAAGCGATGGTAAGAACAAAACTCATGACTTCTATCGCCTGGCGGTGGTTCCATTCCCACGTTCCAAGGTGCTGGTACATTTTCCATCACAAGTATAGCTTCCCAGATCTTTTCCACACTAGCATTCAGTGGAGGCATCTTAATCTCTTCCCATACTATTCTGCGACTTCTCTGCCCTCCACGGTTATTTTGCCTTCGTCCACCGTATGTTTCTTGCACATGATCTAGCCTTTGAATCTTATTATTGCCGTTACGGTTGTAATGGTTCCTTTCTCGTTCAAATTCCTCTTGATCGTGGCTTCCCATGGCTACCATCTTCTCGCTGTCCTCATCAGCCTTTCCTTACTTGCTGTCCTTGCGAAGTACTCGCCATCGTATTGATGAATTGAGGTAACAAACTTGCGTTCGCAGCATTCGAGCTTGTGTTCGCGATCGGATAAGAATTCATTTCATTTCGTCTTTCCTCTAAGGCAATATATTCTTCCTGTAACTCTCGTAGTTCTGCCATCGTGATTGTATTTTTGATTCTAAAAATTTGAATGTACAACAAGTTAGTCGCAAAGAGAGCATTCACAAATGAGAGGATGAGATATCTTTCCTCAACCCGTCCCGCCATTTCGCTACACATGGTTCTCCATCTTATCGTCAACTGCCTTAAGCTCTCGCCAACCCTTTGTTTCAACCCAAATACATCTTCAATACCTGGTCGCGAAGAGTGTTACTTATGTATGCTCCCAGGAATGTGGCTTGTAGATGGTTAAATGATGTGATTGTGTTTCTTGGCAGACCTTCGAACCATTTTAGTGCTTCTCCTATTAGACTTGACGCGAAATATTTGCACAAAGTATAGCATCATGGTTCTCCCACTGTAACATACATCTCATATAAGCCTTGATATGTTGTACCGCACAGGTTGTTCCATCAAAGATGTTGGTTAACGCAGTAGATTGCACTTAGGAGGTATTCCTCCCATCTGTACTTCTAGCGTGAAGGGATTCTTCGCGGCGTCTGCGATGGCTTCGTCTAACTGTCTCCTTCCTCCTTCCCTTCTACTATTCAATAATCCTCTCATTTCAGCCAGTTCTCTTAAGATTTGTTCATTTGCCTCAGAGTTTGATTCTACCGGTCTTTTTAACTCGCTTCTCTCCTTCTTCGCTCGTGCCTATTTTGACCTTCCCGCTCGTTATTTTCTCCTCTTCTTTCCTCGCGACGCTCTTCTTCGTTTCTTTCGTCAATTCGCACACCATTATATCGGTTGTTCTCTCTTCTTGGTTGTCTCTCAGCTCTCATCTGCACCCTCTCATATTCTTCATTAATATTTCTATTGGTACGATTTTGTTCCCTCCTTCTCTCGCGGTTGTCATGGTTATTCTGCCGGATTGCCTCTTCCATCTCTTGATTTTCCATTTCTTCTCTTATCCTTTCTCTCTCGCGATCTAGCCGCGCTTGTTCAATGTAGTGTCTCTCAATGTCATCCTCGATCTCTCGGTTTCTTCTCAATTCTTCTCTCCCATGCAAGATTATTCTCCCTTCAGCAGCTGGGTCATTCGGTTCTTGGAGTTGCATGTTTCCTTGATTTTCCCTATTCCGCTCATTTTGAAGATTTTCGGGCTGAGGAATATAACGATCTTCTATTTCCCCTCTTCTCTCGCCATGCTCTGTACTCGGATTTTGTGTTTCTTCCTCGGTACTTTCTGTTGGTAAAACTCTTCTTCTTTCTTCCCTATTCGATCTTGAACTTGATCTCACGCTACTTCTAGATCTCCTATTTTGCAACCTCATATTTTCCATCCTCAATTCATGATTTTGTCTTGTCAAGTTTGCTCGTTCCTCTGCCTCTAGCCGTCTCTCTTCGTGTATTGTTTGTCTCAATCTTTCTAATGCTGCGATTTCTTCGTTTTCTCCATTCATTCCTTGCTCTCCTTGTCCATTGTTCACCAGCTGCTGCTCCTCTTCTCTCTCGTCTTCAGAATCAGACCTCCAAGTATGTACACTTACTCTATCATAATCCACAGCCGCGTTTGCTACTGGGGAGATCGGTGGTTGGTTTTGATCTTCTCCATCGTTTCTCATATTCATCCTTGACGATTCTCCTGTTTCATTCCTCCTTTCTCCAGCAAGTCTCCCACTTCTTCTTACAATCGTTGGTTGCCCTTGTACATTTCTTCTTCTAGCCATTTCTCTTTTCCAATGAATTTTTGAGTATCTTCTCCAAATCTTTTCTCTGTTAATCCAAATTCCTTCCAATTTCTACGTCAATCCCTGTTTCTAGCGCATATGTAGTAGCAGGTTTTCCCACACTACACCCCTTACTCGATTTTGCTTAATTAGTCCATTGAAAGATGTAAGATCAAGAATATTTATTGATTGAATCCATGAATTGTTTACCCAAGAAAATAGAATTACACTTAGAAATTAAAACACTCTTAAACTTTCTCTCTCCTAATGACTTGCCCAACAATTCCAAAAAGATCTCTCTTTCTCACAGATTCACTCAGCCCTTTATATAGGGTAATACATAGTGGATGACAGCTAAGCTACCCTTTATTTTCGGGAATGTCTCGCGAAGTGTCGCAGATGTACAAACATTCACTCTCGACACTTCTTAACCCTCGCCAGGTCTCACGTCTTCTTTATGTTTTGCCGGTCGTTATTCATTGCGTCGTTTATTTTAGCTCCTGCGACTGCCTCGCGACAGCGTCGTTTATTAATCCCGCGAGCCTTGTACGTTGCGATATTATGATCCTACAAGGTGAACCATCAAGAATAAACGCAAGAGATAGAGAAGAAGGTCAAATTCAACCACCAATTCAACCAGCACCGAATAGAGTAATAGATTATGATAGGGTGAGCATGCATACATGGAGATCAGATTCTATGGAAGAAAGAGAAGAAGTGCAACAATTGATAAATAATGGACAAGAGGAGAGAAATCGAGAAGAAATGGGAGAAACAACTCATAGAAATGAAGAAATCGTAGCATTAGAAACATTGAGACAAACAATACATGAAGAAAGGCGATTAGAAGCGGAAGAACGCGCAAATTTAACAAGGCAAAACCATGAGTTAAGAATGGAAAATATGAGGTTGCAGAATAGGAGGTCGAGAAGTAATACCGATCAAGATCGGGATCGGTTAGAGATGATATGAGGAGAATATTACCCGTAGAAAATGTTAATGAAGAAAATCTAGAAAGAGAGCCAAATCTCGGTGAAGGACGTTGCGAAAGAAGGGAAGTGGTGTGTATTCCACGTCCTGAGATTTTACAGAATGACCAAAATAATGGAAATCAAGGAAATAGGCAGCAGAATAGTCCAATTGGTGAAGAAAATCAGGAAGAATGAAGAAGAATACTGCATGGGAGAGAAACACAGAGGAAACAAAAGGAGATTGAAGATGACATCGAAAAGCATTATATTGAACAAGCGCGTCTAGCTTGCGAAAGGGAAAGATTAAGAGTAGAAATGGAAGAACGGGAATTGGAGGAAGCAATTCGGCAGAACAATCATGACAATCGAGAAAGAAGGCGCGAGCAAAATCGCAACAATGGAAATATCAATGAAGAGTATGAAAGAATACAAAGGAGAGCTGATAGACAACCAAGAAGAGAAAATGATAGATACAATGGTGTGCGAATCCGTGAACGAGATGGAGGAGAAAGTCGCAGAGAAAGAAGAGAAGAAAATGTTGAACAAGAAAATCAAGATAGACATGAACGCAGAAGGAGAGAGGCAGAGCTAAAAAGACCAATAAATTCGAACCCTGATGTAAATGAACAAATCTTAAGAGAGTTGGCAGAGATGAGAGGAATGTTGAACAATAGAAGAGGAGGAGGAAGAAGACAATTGGATGAGGCCATCGAAGAAGCTGCTAAAACCCCCTTTACACTAGAGGTGCAGTTGGGAGGAATACCCCCAAAGTGCAATTTACCCGCATTAACCAGCATTTTTGATGGAACAACTTGTGCAATACAACATATCAAAGCGTATGTGAGATGCATGTTGCAATGGGAAAATCATGATGCCATATTATGCAAATATTTTGCATCAAGTTTAACAGGAGAAGCGCTGAAATGGTTTGAGGGTTTACCAAGAAACACAATCACGTCATTCAATCATCTACAAGCTATATTCTTAGGGGCATATATAAGTAATAACTCCTCGCGACCAGGAATTGAAGATGTATTTGGGCTGAAACAAAGAGTTGGCGAAAGTTTGAGGCACTTAACCATGAGGTTGAAGACAATGTGTAGCGAAATGGCTGGACGAGTAGATGAAAGATATCTTATTCTATCATTTATAAACGCTATGTTCGCAACCAATTTGTTATATATTCAAATTTTTAGAGTCAAGAATACAATTACAATGACTGAGTTGCGAGAACTTCAGGAGGAATATATTGCTCTAGAGGAAAGACAAAATGAGATGGAATCATACCCAGTTAAGAATACAAATCCAAATGTTTGAATGCAAGCTTATTACCCAAATTGATAAATACTGAGAGCGAGCACTTCGCAAGGGCAATAAGCAAAGATAATAGATGATGGGCAGCCAAAGATAGTAGCTATGGGAAGTCGTGATCAGGAAGAATATGAAAGAGAAGGGAACTATTACAACCGTGGCGGCAATAACAAAATTCAAAGACTTGATCATCCGCAAGAAACTTATGGAGGTCGAAGGCAGAATTATCATGGAGGGCAGCGAAGTCACAGAGTACTATGGGAGGAAATCAAAATGCCACCATTAAATACTAGTGTTGAAAAATATGGGAAGCTATACTCTTGATGGAAAACATACCCGCGCCATGGAATATGGGGAATGAGCCACCACCAAGTGATAGAAGTCACGAGTTCTGTTCTTACCACCGCTTTCATGGACACTTAACAAATGACTTCAGAAATATAAAAAGAATCATCCTCAGAATGATTGACCAAGGAAAGCTGAGTCATTTTCTAAAAGTGAAGAGAAGGTTCAGCCATTACCACCACCGCCAGAAATGCACAGAACAAATTCAACAAAGGGGAAAGAAACATTCGTAATAGAAGTTGGATCGAAAGCTAAAAATTTGTTTTGAATGGTGCAGAGGCAGAGAGCAGCAGGAGCAAAAAGTATAAGAAATGAATGGTGAGAAGAATGTGAAGACTTAGCGAGATTTAGGAGTGTCGCGAGAATTTGTATATGTACACTTGCGACACTTCGCGAGTTGTTCCCGAAAATAAAGGACAGCTTAGCTGTCATCCACTGTGTATTACCCTATATAAAGGGTTGAGTCAATCTGTTGTAAAGGAGGTTCTTTTTGAATTGTTAAGCAAGTCATTAGGAGAGAGAAAATTTAGAGTGATTGAAATTTCTTTAGCTCTGTTCTTCCTTCCTCTGTAAACATTTCAAGAAAATAATCAATAAAATCTATAGTTATTCATCTTCTAATGGATTAGTTGAGTAAATTCTAGTGAGGGGTGTAGTGTGGGATTTCCTGCAACTACAGCCGTTTCCACACTATGGCCTTGCCATAGTTCCTTTGGCATAGCCATGGCGCCATTTGCACCAAAGTAGCGCCATGCCGCAGCCGCATGCCACGTGCACTAATTAGGGTTTCGACATGCCAAACCCTAATTTGGGAAAATTGCTACCAAAGCCAAATAACGTTTCCCAGAGCAAAGGGATTGGCGTGGCAACAGGGCCAATGTTGCCAGGACACATGTGGGTCCGACTTCACGGCGCCAAAACCAAGCCTTGGCCACGCCAAGCACTAATTCTTCCACGGCACCTTGGCCACGCCAAGCCCTAATTCTTCCACGGCGAATTCTTTAACGGCACCTTGGTCACGCCAGGCCCTAATTCTTCCACAACTAATTCTTCCACGGCGCTAAACCATAACTTTGGCCATGGAGCCAATTTTTAGCTTTGGCCATACCGCAACATCACCGGCATACCGTTATGCCACAGCTACGCCATTGGCATGCCGCTATGCCACAGTTACGCCATTGGCATGCCGCTATGCCACTGGCATGCCATTAGCATGTGGCTGACGCCACTTCGCTATACAACAAGATTTGGCCATAATCAATGGCCATCCTTCTTCATGAGATGTAATCTCAGCCATCCAAGTTCGCTACCGAACTGATAGACTTGTGGAAACTCTTAGGCGACCAACCGCCTAAACCCAACGACCATGGCTACGCCAGGCGCCACTTGCACCATCGTGCCACTGGCATGCACAAGTGCCACTGCGCCATTGTCAGGTGCCAACACAAGGTAGCCACAATCAACGGCTACTCTTATTCATAAGATGCGATCTCGACCATCGAAGTTCGCCTCCAAACTGGTAAGCTCGCGATAAGTTTTAGGCGACTAGCCAAAACGAGACTAGCATCACATGCTATTTACCTGCGGTAAGCCTCTCGATTTTAACTTGCCACACGTAGCCAAGTGCTACATGTTTTCCATTTAAAAAATACTCGAGACATCAAAATATGTCATAAACTAGGGATGCTCATCGGGGTATTGGTCTGGCGGTTTACAGTGATGCGGCGTGCAATGCGCCTGTTACAAGAAAGTGTCATGAAGTGGGATAATTAGTGGTGGTGAAAATTAACGGTGTAAACAATTCATTTCCTTCATCACAGAAGCGTAATGACTGGCGGTTACACGAATTCACTTCCCTCATCATGGAAGCATAACGTCTAACAGTTACACGTTACTCTTTTCTTCCACCACTCAATCCTTTTCACTTCCTACGAGACCATGGTACGTTTCACTATGACTTCTATAAATAGGTATCACTTATTTCCACCAAACGACAAGTTTTGGTCGGAGAACAATACAACATCCAGAAATCATCTGATAGCTTTTTCATCCAAGCTAGCTAGTTCAACTTTCTCGATACAAGTCACAAAACGCCCATACTTCCGAATAAACCATTCTGGTCTCAACACTTTCTTCGCTTCCCTCCCTAAGACCAACCCTTGTCCTTCACTTTGTGACCGAAGAAAGCCCTGGAACGACCATTTCTTGGTTTAGGCTAGATTGTACAAATTGATTTCTCGAATCAAAAGTACTCCCGTGCAGTACATTGTTTAGGGTTTAGATTCGTTTCTTACCTACTGATAGGTGTCTAAAACACCTTGATATATATCTAGTATTTATGCTTTCTTTGCTATTATTTTTGTGAATTGCATCTCTTATGTTTAGTTTTGAGTTATTAGGTGCAATGAAGTCCTTGGGAGCAAAAGAAGGAGAAAGCATTCATTCGGAGCGTAAAAGAAACACAGTCCAAAACACTGGCGAGTTATACTTGGAGCGGGCTAAGGTTGCGCAAAGGAGGCGAAGAATGAACTGTTAGTTCCCCGCAACTTACAGTTGAGCAAGGAAGAGTTAGGGGGTCGATTTCATGAAATCGACAAGCCAAAGATGAACTGGGCGGCCCTTATCGACTGCACCTGAGTGTCCTTATCAATTTCTACTCCTACACAGCCCTAAATTTCAGAGAACTCATCATTTTTTTCTCAATCGTTGTGGCTGCGGCTATTATTCAAAATAGAGAGATGAGAGGAGATAGAGATTCAGATCGAGAAGATGATGTTGTTAACTCGAGAGCTGCTGATGGTGCAGGAATTGATGAGAAGTTTTGTGGTTTCTGTCAAGAACAAGATGTTAGGGTTTGGTGCCATTAATGGTTGCATTTGGTGGAAGTTTGAAGATGGAGTTGCAGCTGCTGGTGGTGATGAAATTGAAGTCCCTGAGATAATAAAATTCTGCGTTGTGAGACCAAAACAAGGAAGCACAGAAGAAGAGAAAAAGAGTTCAGATCTCTGCTGTGTGTCTGAGAGTTACAAGAAATTCAAAGATATGAGAATACAAGGAATTTCTATGGTGGATCGATAAATAAAGGGTCTGGTGGTTGCATCGAATGGAAGAGATTCAGTGGAAGTGTTAGAGATTTGAGTGAATTAGAAGACCTGGGTTCTCATCGGATTTGGTTTCAGGCAGAGAAATGACTCGATTGGAGTTGTTCTAGGGTTTGTGGTTGAATTGAGATTGGGGTTTAATGAGTTCCAAGGCAGAGAAGACCAATGATCTGTTTCTGATTCAGATGGGGTTTGCAGTGATGAATTAGCAGATGGGTTTCAGTGGATTCATGAAGCTGAGAAGGATAATGGAATGAGAACTGGTGGTATTGGCTGGTGCAGTTGAGCTAGAGATGGTGTAGTTGCAGTGCAGGAATGGAGATGCAACTGAGTTTGAAGATGAGATTTGAACAGATTTGGTAGAGCTGCTGCTCTAATGGCTGCTTGGGTTGGAGCTGAGATTCATGGAGATGAAGAATTGGAAGCTGATTCAGAGTTTGAATGGAGAATTGCGAATGAATTACAGATTCTATGAAGAACATAATGGAGCTTGAGATAGAAGTAATGCGGTGTTAGGCTACAAAAAGCGCTGGTGCAGAGAATCACAATGAAACTGGAGGAATTGAGTCTGTGGTAACTGATTTAGGTTGAGTTGATGGCTGTGCATTGAAGGAATGTTGGTGATTCTGTGGTTGGCTGAGAGACTGCAGGCAGTGAAAGCTGAGTTGCAGCTGTTTACATTAGAGCTTGAGTTATGTGTGTTGAGCATGAGGTTGTAGTTACAGGGATTGATTGCCGGTGACTTACACAGGGAATGGATGGTTGAAGCAGGGTTGGTGCTAGGCAGAAATGGCTAGGTCAGAAGCTGGAGAAACTGAATTATAAAGTTGCAGAGGCTATGAACTGCAGAAATTAGATGAACGCTAGGTTGTTATTGCAGGGATCATGTTGTTGCAGAGCTGGAGAATTTCAAGGTTGTGATGCAGCTGTAATGGGAGTTCTTGAATGGTTGTGAGGCATTGCAGAGCTGTAGCTGCAATTGCAAGCCATGATGTTGAGTTGCAGGCAGTGATAGAATGGGATTATGAAGGTTCTGGCATTGTCTCATTGCAACTGAAATATAGCAAATGGAGTTAGTCGATGTTGTGGAACTGCAGGCAGTGTTGTTGAGGTTAATTGCAAAACTGGGTATTGCTGTTGTTGTTGTTTCAGCCAGGGAAAGCAAACTGTAATGGAAGAATAATGCAGCTGCTGGTAGTTGAGCTGAATTGCAGGTGTTGCTGGTGGATGTGCTCGAAATAAGATGGGAGTTATGCAATGCAGCTGGTGGAATTGATGGTGGTGGTATAAGGCAGAGCTGAAGGGTGTTGCAAGAGCTGCAGTTGCAGTTAAGCTACATATGCATTATTGTTGCCATTGGGAGTTGTGGTTGTGAAGGGTCAAGATGGCGCATCATTAGATATGGCATGTGCAAATGGCCTATGCCAAGACAAGTCAGCTCAATCAGCCAAGTCAGTGACTAACTCACACCCCGACTCGCCTGACTAGCCATCTGACTCATTGACTCGGAGTTGACCCGGTTGACGTACCGAGTTGACCCAGTTGACTAGTGACCGGTTTGACTTTGCCGGTCACCTGAGCTATTTTCCGACCACCTCTCCGGCCAATTTCCGGCCATAATACCAGTTTTCCGGCGACAGTTTTTGGGGCATATTTTCTACATGGATTTTTCTCACATATGGGCTTGGTGGACTTCTATCTATTGGACCTTTGAGATTAGACCTAATTTTGGAAACAAGAGAGCTATTTAAAGGAAAGACTTTTACAACTTTGGGATCACGTATTATTCTTGGAACTTGGAGAGAGCCGCTTTTGTTTACGCTACTAGGGTTTGCTTTTGTTCATCTTCTTCTGTTCAATTAATATTGTTATGATGAACTCCATATCTATGAGTAGTTAAAAACATATTATTGGTTATGGGATAAAGTTGATTTCTCAACATGTTATTTAAATCTATGAATTAGTTTTGTCTCAATACTTTATTGTTTATGGTTCATTATTAATATTGTCATATGATTTGATTGTTTGTTTGGTTGAGTCCGGAATCAATCCGATTTACATTCATCTCTATTGCTAGATTAGGGTTTTCAATACGAAATAGTTGTTTATCCCTGATTCTAAGTAGCATAGTGTGGTTATTACTTGTAGTGATACATCTTTATAATTGCATATGAATCATAACCTTGGTTAAATTGAATTAGTGCTTTTACACGTTTGATTGCCTTGATTAGTCTTATTCCATAGAACTTAGTGCTTTGAGGGAGTTAAACTGAATTGTGCTTTTACACTTTAGGTTGCTTTCTAGGAAGAATTCACATATGCATCTTTTAATGTGGTTGTGATGAAATCAGGGAATTAGCGAGATATTCTTGCGATCAAGGTATCCTAGGACTTTTAGTAAACGAGAGATTAAATTATCAATTCTAATCATTGATGAAAATACATGTTTGTGAATGATACTATCCCATGACCAATATCTTCTCCTTATTGATTATTCAAATTATTTTATTGCTTTCAATTATTTTTATTGCTTAGATAAAACAAAAAAAAAAATCCCTCATTGGTTACTAAGAAACTTAAATCGCATAACAACAATTGCCTCTCTGTGGATACGAACTCTTTCTTACCACGTACTTCATTTATATTTAGTAGAGTGAGAAAGTGAAATTATTTTTGCTCGGCTGACAACCGGTCAAATTTTGGCGCCGTTGCCGGGGAGGCATACGGCTTGTTATTAAGTTTTTAGTTTCTTTTTTATAATTTTTTCTTTTATCTTTGCCTTTTGTTTCTTGTCTTGTTTCTCAGTTGTTTGCGAGAATTGTTTTAAGGTACCTAATCCCTGGCTTCTAAAGATTGGAACTACCCAAGGTGCGGGATAGCTACTCGAAGAGGCACAATACTCCAACCAAGTCAAGACACAACAGAAGATCAAGAGTTAGAAGTGGAAGAATAGTTACAAATAGAAAAAGAACAAGAGGTTCCAATCGTAGACGAACCACAAGTTGAAGAAGAATTAGCAATGGGTGATGCAAATCGTACACTCAAGGACTTGGCTTCTCATAGGCTTGATGCACAACATGGGTGTATTCAAACAAACTCTACTTTTGAGATCAAACCGGGGTTGCTTAGAGAATTACCAAAGTTCCATGGCATGGTGAATGAAGACCCAAACAAGCATCTTATTGACTTCCACACCATTGTCATGGCCATGCTTCCAGCCGGATGTTGAGGCGGATGGTGCAATGTTGAAAGTTTTTCGCTTTCTTTGATGGATAGTGCTAAGGATTGGTTGTACTATTTACCTTCCGGAAGTGTCACGACATGGAATGGGCTGAAGAAACTCTTTTTAGAGAGATATTTTCCTGCAACAAAGGCTACTTAAATTCGCAAGGAAATTTGTGGGATGAAGCAAAATGTGGGAGAATCCTTATATGAATGTTGGGAACGATACAAGAGATTGGTGGCAAGCTGCCCTCACCACCAATTCTGACGCTATGATCATCCAAAATTTTTATGAAGGACTCCAATCAAGTGATAGGAATCTTCTTGACGCTGCGTGGTGGTGGTGCACTAGTGAGCAAGACGGTGGCACAAGCTAGAGAGTTGATTGAAAAAATGGCAGCAAACTCCCAACAATTCTTGAGTCGTGGTTCGGATGTGCTTCTTAGGAAAGTAAATGAAGTGAGCGAGGTCGAGGAACTTCGTCAACAAATGGGTAACATGACAGTAATGATGCAACAAGTTGCAGCTGCGGTGATACCAAGTTCCTCTCAAGCTTATGAAGACGAGCAAGCTAATGCGGTCTTTCCAAATTAACAAAGACGGTATGATCCCTACTCTAACACTTACAATCCGGGATGGAGATATCACCCCAATTTTAGCTATGCCAACAAGCAAGGTGCAATCCAACAACCTACTTTCAACCGTCCGAGTGGATTTCAACCACAACAACAACAATTTCAGCAACCACAAGCACAACAATCAATGCAAAATCAAGGTTCCGATATTGATTCAAAGCTTCAAACAATGATGCAAGGCATTTCCACCATGTTTAAAGAAAGTCAGCAGGAAACTAAGAGTGCTATCAAGGAGTTGCAGACACAAATGGGCTCCATGGCTATTGAGTTGAACCAATTGAAGGCACAAAATAGTGGGAAACTCCTTCTCAACCTATTAACCCAAAAAGAGGGTGTCAATGCTATTACGTTGAGAAGTGGTACACAACTTGTGCAACCCGAATTTACTGATTCGGGCAAGGTGGAAACACCAAAGGAACCTGTTTTGGAGGAGAAGAATGAGGATTCTCCCAAAACTTCTGAGGTACCTATTCCTAACTCTAAAACTCCGGTTTCTACTTATGTTCCTCCTTTACCTTTCCCTCGCAGATTTGCAAGTTCTAAGAAGGCGGAACTAGAAAAGGAGATTTTAGACATTCTTAAAAAGATCCATGTGAACATAACACTCATTGATGCTATTAAGCAAGTTCCAAAGTATGCAAAGGTGTTGAAGGACTTGTGTACCAATAAGCAAAGGCTCAAAGGTAATGAAGTGCTTAGTGTGGGGGAGAATGCTTCGGCAATCTTACAACACAAACTCCCACTTAAATGCAAGGATCCCGGTAGTTTCGACATTCCCGTCACAATTGGTAACACAACATTTAACAAAGCTATGTTGGATTTAGGTGCATCCGTTAATGTTATGCCTGCATCAATGTATAATTCACTTGATCTTGGTCCTCTTAAAAAGGCTGAAATTGTATTGCAATTAGCCGATCGCTCTAATGTCTACCCAATGGGTATTGTTGAGGATGTTCTTGTGCATGTTAATCAACTTGTATTTCCAGCTGACTTTTGTGTGTTAGAGATGAATGAAGGGTCATCGGATTCGTCTCTTCCATTGCTACTTGGGCGTCCCTTCATGAAAACGGCGAAAACCATTATTGATGTGGACAAGGGAACGCTAACTATGGAGTTTGATGGAGAAACAATACGTTTCAACATTTTCGAGACGATGAGATATCCTAGTGATGTCCACTCTTGTTTCTCCGTTGATGTTATGGATACATTGGCACAACAAATGTTTGAATTAAATGGTGATGATGCTTTGGAAACCGTGTTAACTACATCCATGGATAATGGTGTAGAGTGTGCTAATGAAGTCAAGGAAGCCCTTGGTGATCTTAATTCACTACAAGGATGCCCGGAAACTCATAATATCTCTTTTATTTCTTTACCATGCAGTGATGAAAAGCTTGTACCTTCAATTGTTAAATCTCCAAAGTTAGAATTGAAACCTCTTCCCGATCACCTAAATTACTTGTACTTGGGTGATAATGAAGAGTTACCTGTGATTGTTTCTAACAAGCTTAGTGAATTACAGGAGCAAAAACTTCTAAGGGTGCTAAGGAAGTACAAGACGGCCATAGGATGGACAATTGCTGATATCAAGGGTATAAGCCCTGCCGTTTGTATGCACAAAATCCGTTTGGAGGACGATACAAAGCCTACAAGGGAAGCACAACGTCGTTTGAATCCCCCCGTGATGGAAGTTTTGAAAAAGGAGATACTAGCTTTTGGAAGTGGGTGTTATCTACCCCATATCCGATAGCAAGTGGGTAAGCCCGGTGACAAGTAGTACCAAAGAAATCAGTGTGACGGTGGTAGAGAATGATAAGAACGAACTTGTCCCAACTCGTGTGCAAACCGGTTGGATGGTTTGTATTGATTATAGAAAATTGAATGTCACTACTAGAAAAGATCATTTTCCATTGCCTTTTATTGATCAAATGCTTGAACGTTTAGCTGGACACTCTTACTATTGCTTCCTTGATGGCTATTCAGGTTATAATCAGATTGTGATAGCGTCGGAGGATCAAGAGAAAACCACTTTCACTTGTCCTTTCGGTACTTTTGCTTATAGAAGGATGCCTTTTGGCTTATGCAATGCTCCAGCTACCTTTCAAAGGTGTATGGTAAGTATCTTCTCAGAATATGTTGAAAACATAATCGAAGTGTTCATGGACGACTTTAGTGTCTTTGGTGATTCATTTGACCTTTGCTTGAACAACTTGTCTCTAATCCTTGAACGATGTGTTGAAACAAACCTTGTGCTGAATTGGGAGAAGTGCCATTTTATGGTAACTCATGGCATAGTTTTAGGCCATATAATATCTTCTAAAGGCTTGGAAGTTGATAAATCTAAGATAGACCTTATTCGTGCTTTAACCCCTCCCACTACGGTGAGGGAGATACGCTCTTTTCTTGGTCATGCAGGTTTTTATAGAAGATTCATCAAGGATTTTTCCAAGATAGCATCACTACTTTGCAACTTATTGCAAAAAGATGTGGTTTTTAACTTTGATAAAAAGTGTATGGCGGCATTCAATCGTTTGAAAGAACTTTTGATTTCAGCCCCTTTCATTAAACCACCGGATTGGAGCAAGCCTTTTGAGCTCGTGTGTGATGCAAGTGACTATGCGGTTGGTGCGGTGCTTGGGAAACGTGTGGGGAAGATACCTCATGCTATTTATTATGCTTCTAGAACGTTAAATGAGGCCCAACAAAACTACACAACCACTGAAAAAGAGTTGTTAGCCATTGTTTTTGCTTTGGAAAAGTTTATCTCTTATCTAATTGGTACAAAAGTTGTTGTCTTTTCTGATCATGCAGCACTTAGGTACTTGCTAATGAAGAAAGAAGCGAAACCGAGGCTCATACGATGGATTTTACTCTTGCAAGAGTTTGATATTGAAATCAATGACAAAAAAGGAATTGAGAACACCGTTGCGGATCACTTGAGCCGTCTTGCTGTGGACAAGGAAGCTATCCCATTGCGTGAAAGTTTCCTGGATGAGCAACTGTTCTCAATTGCCTTTGGAGAACCATGGTATGCTGACATTGTGAATTACTTGGTGTCTAAACAAATCCCAAAGAACTTGTCTCGTGCTGAGAGGGACAAACTTAAGAAGTTAGGGAACCAATACATATGGGATGATCCATACTTATGGAAACATTGTAGTGACCAAGTAATAAGAAGGTGCGTTCCCGAATCTGAATTTAATTCTATCTTGTCTTTTTGTCACTCTTATGCTTATGAGGACACCGATAGGTGTCTAAAACACCTAATTTACTATCTAGTAGTTACGCTTTCTTTGCTATTTTTCTTGTGAATTATGTACTTTACGCGTGTTTTTGAGTTATTAGGTACTCTGGAGTCGCACGGAGGAAAAGAAGCGGAAATCATTCAAATTGAGTCAAAAGGGCTAAAAGGTCATTTCACAGGCGAATACTATTGAGAGTCGAGTCAAGGTTAAGGGGAAAATCTCTTAAAGGAGTATTAGTAACAACCAACTGATGTTAAGGGGTAGCCACTTGTTATAGGGTATCCATTGGGGTGACCCTTATCTTATCTAATGGGGTGTCATTATCCAGCCCAACTTAACCCTATATCGAGAGTTCTTTTCTCTTCTCATTACAACTCTGAGTGAGGAAAAATGGCTGCTGTCCGAGAGATTTCAAGAATTCAGAGAAAGGAAAACGGATCGAGAAATCAGGATTTGGCAGCAAGTCGGTTCAATTTGTAAAGCTGAACTCGAGCACAGATGCAGATGAAGAACTCGGGGAGAAAATGGAAATCGAAGGGTTTCTGAGCTTCAATTGGATTCGCAGAAGAGGGTTATGAGATGATATTTCTTGCTGATTTGAAGATAATGAAGTTCAGATTGATTGGATAATAGATGGGTTCAACTCGGATTCGAGTTTGGAGTGATGTTGGGGGTGAAATTAATATCGAATTGAATTTTAGGGTTCAAATGAAGAACAACTTAGGGTTTGCTGAAACGGAGAAATTGAAGCCCTGTAATGAATTGGAATTTGAGCTGGGTTGACACTGATAGATAGTGGATGAAGTCGATGGTTGCGTTTGATTGATTCAGAGATGGTTGTGCTTGAAATGTAGAAAATGAGGTTGTCTCTGAGACGATGAATCTGTGGCTGTTGATTCGGTGAGAAGACCTTGCTGCTGTTGATCTGTAATGGAGTTGAGTGTGCAGTGGCTGTGAAAGACAAGGTTTGAACTGGTTGCTGCTGAGGTTAGAATGGGAGAATGGAGAAGCTACAACACTGGAGTCACAGGGAAGCTAAGATGGTTGAGTTTGAGTCATGGAATGGATGTTGTGTTGCAGCTGGAGATGGCAGAATTGCAGTTAGAGGTGAGATGCTATTGATAGAAGTATGAGATGCAGCTGTTGTGGTGATTGTCTGATGGAAGTTGGAACTGAGTTGAAGTTTAATGGGATGAATGAGCAGGTGGTGAGGTTCAAGGCTTAGACTGAGTTACAGGGATTCAATGGAGAGCAGGCAGCTGGAGTTGAGCAGATGGGTTGTGGCACTGAGATTGGAGGAGTGCTGGAAGCGATTCTTATGTTGCAGCCTGTGATTGGTTGTGCTAGTGACGATGTCGTTGAATTTGCAGTAGTGAATGTATGGCATTAGGATTTAGATGGAAGCCATGGGTGTTCTTGGATGTGTTTGTTGCCAGGGAGGGAGCTATATGTGTGTTGGTGCAGGTATGTGGAGCTGGAACTGGTGCTGAGCAGCTGAGAAGGATGAGGACAATGCAAGTGTTGGCTGGTGCTGGTGGATTGCAGTGAGGGATGTCTGGCAGTGATTGAGAGGTTTGTTGTAGGATTGAGAAAGGTTTGGAAATGGCATTGCAGGAGAGAGTTGCAGTTGAAGAGCTTATGAAGTTGCTGTGTTGGCTCAGGAATGGCGTAGATGAAAGTCGCAGTGGCGAGTGAGACTCAAATGCAAGAACGGTTCGAGTTTGTGCTGCGGTGCAAAGCTCAGGAAATGTCTTTGGTGGTATTGAGCTTATAGAGGATGGTGTTGCACTTGGTGGAATGAAAATGGAACTGGTGGATTAAATGCAGGGCAGTGGTTCGAGTTGGTGGTGCTGGATGGAATCAAAGTGTAAATTGAATTGATTGGTGAAGCAGTGGCGCTTGAACTGAAGCTGCAGTTCGCGATTAGGTGCTGGAGATGAGCAATGGAGCTACAGATGCAGCTTCCAGTGTTTGAGGTCGTGTGGAGTGGTGCAGCTACAAATGCAGGACAAAAAGGCCTGAGATGCAGCTGTGAGCGAGATGGTGCTGTGGTTAGTCTTGGTGGTTTGCTTGTGGCAGCTGTAATGATGCTGAGATGATGAATGTCTGAGGGATTCAGCTTAGATTCTGTATAAGAAGCTAATGGGATTGAATGGAGTGTCATGGCAGGTGGTGTTGGTGCAAGAAAGGAAATGGGTCAGAATGTGTATTAGTAGCATTGGTTTGGCTCAGAATGGGAATGATGTATGTGTGCACTGAGAATTGGGAATGTGATCTAGTGTGCATTACAGGGAAGATTGAAATGAGTTGTACACAGGGCCAACATGGCTGGAAGCACAATCATGGTGCAGCAGCAAAGTCAGGCCAGTGCAAATGGCCTAGCCAAAGTGAATCAGACTGAGCCAGACTGACTCGTCTGAATAGCTGAACTGACTCACATCTGACTGGACCCGTTTTGACTCAGTGACTCACCCGAGTTGACCCGCCTGACTCGGTCTGCTTGACCCGAGTTGAATCACCTGACCTTGACCGAGTTGACTCATTGACCGGTGGCCGGGTGGACTTTGCCGGCCACCTGAGATATATTTTCCGGCCAACTTCCGGCCGATTTCCGGCCACAATCCCAGTTTTCCGGCGACATATTTTTGGACATATTTTCTACATGGGTTTTTCTCACACATGGGCTTGGTGGACCACTTGGAGATGGATTTTGAGAAGACCTAATATTGGAAGGAGTATCCTTTATGGAAATAGAGAAACATATAAAGAGAGGATTTTTATCTTATATCTTTTATCTATTCTTTTTGCCCCTACTTTGTGTTTTAGGGTTTAGAAACATGAAACTTCTCTTTCTTCTTGTTATGAACTCCATGAATATGAGCTAGAGTTTTATTATTGGTTATGGAATAAGTTTGATTTCCAAATATGGGTTTTAATTCAATAAATTAGTTTTGTCTCCATATTATCGTTTATGATTCACCATCAATATTGTTACATGATTTGAATGCTATTTAGTCGAGTCGCGAATCGATTGAGTTTGTTTTCATCTCTCTTGCTAGATTAGGATTTATTATACGCAAAAGTGATAGATTCCTGATTACAAGTAGCATAATTGTGATTATTGCTTGTAGTGATACATCCTAATAGTCATATGTGAACCATAACCTTTGTTAAATTGGATTAGTGCTTTTACACGTTCGATTGCTTTGATTGGCCTGATTTCATAGAACCTAATGCATTTAGGGAATTAAACTTGATTAGGGCTTTTACACGTTAGGTTGTTCCTTTAGGTAGAATTCATATTCGCATCTTTTAATGTGTTTGTTGATGACATGAGGAGATTTATGGATATTCTTATGATCAAGGTATTCTAGGGTCTTTGATAAAAGTTGAGATTAAAATATCAATTCTAGTTATTGTGTTGAAAACATGTTTGTGAATGAAAACGAAATCCATGACCAATACTTTCTCATCCTTGATTTGATTTGTTTGCTTTGCTTTATTTGCTTTTATTTAGTTTATTATATAAAAATCACAAAACTACCGGTATTATTTATAAGGAACCGAAACAATTTGACAACCTAGACCTCTCTGTGGGATCGATCCTTTCTTGCCCTTGCTTCATTATATATTTTGAGTAGTAAGAAAGTGTAATTATATTGTGTCGGCTGACAACTGGTCAAATTTTGGCGCCGTTGCCGGGGAGGCAGCGGTTGTCAATTGTTTTTGGTTTCTTATTTTTGTTTTTTTTTTTAGTTTTAGTTTTTTTTTTTCTTATTTTCTGGGTTTTAACCTTGGTTTGAGAATTTTATTTCAGGTGCTTATTTTTCATGGAAGGAGTATACTACATGGATGGATACGGTTTTCAACAACCTCAACAATACGACAATACCAATTCCATGGGTATAATCAAAACCAATTCATTGGTTATGACCAATATTCCATGGAACCTTATGGTTTTCCTCAACAACCTTATGGCGGGGAACAACCACAAGAATGGGAGGATTCTTATGCTCGTGAACAAAAATTCTCTAATTTTATAGACAAAGTTTCCAACTTTTTATAAGAGGAATTTCAAAAAGCTAAAGAGACTACAAACGAGCAACTCCAAGAACTTCGCGAAGGTATTGCTAGCTTGCGAAGAGGCATTGATCAATGAAAGGAATATATGGATAATTCTAATGTGCATATGGTTTGTGATGAATATTTGATTGATGCTAATGTTGAAAAAGGGCAATCCTTGGGCACTTTCGTTGATAATTGTGTAGTTAACTCAACTCTTGATCGTAATAATGATCATTCACCTATTCAAAAGGATGAGTTCGAGATTAGCAACACTAAATTCAGCGAGGACCAATCTTATGTTGACTATGATAGTGACGGTGATTATGATACATTGCTTGAAACAACTCATGGTGACATCTCCGAGAAGTCTTTTTGGGATCAAGATGAAGACGAAGAGGAATATGTCGACACTTGTGTAGATTACTCGAGCATTGATCTTAATAATGATCAAGAGCCTATTCAAAGGGTGGAGCTTGAGGATGATGCATTTTCGAGTGTTCTAAAAAAGTTTCTTATAATAAAATTTGGATCCGCAAAAGAGTATGTGCCTTACAACAAAAAGGAGTGTGTTGAGAATGAGACCGTTATGACCAATATTGTGGAAGACCCAATTGAGCTTGCAAATGATTGTAATGATGATGTTTATGTCGAGACTTTGGTTACGGCAGAAACGGACGAAGAATGGTTGCAAAGTTTGATAGAGGACCATGATATACAAGAGGTGAATAATTCACTTGAGTTTTTCAAGGATGAAGAGGATTTCGTAATACAAGAGATTGTGCAAGGTTTGTCTAACTTGTTGCATATTGTTTCTTCTCCTTTACCTCTTATTGGTTTGAATGTATGTGCTTCGAGAATATTGTTGAATGACTTTGTTTCTCGTTTTCCGCCATTAGAGATACTTGATTCTCATACTATGCAGGTTTTGGAACAAGAAACCGTGGAAGTACCCGACTTCTATATTCTTTATACACTTTCAAGTGTGGACAAGAATAAGTGTGGGGGAAGCTTTTATCGGCTAATAGCTTCACTTTTTCTTTATTGTACTAATATTTGTGTGAAGCTAGTGTTTGCAAAACAGGTTCTATGGAAGGATCCGCAACTTTTCAGATTGTTGGTATATGGACGATAACAAAAGAGTGGTGACGACTTTAAACCAAGCGCTAAATGGGAGGCAACCCATAGGTTTTGTATTTTAGTCCCTTTTATTTTTTGTTTTTATTGTTTTCATATCATATTTGCATCCCCATGTTTAATTTCATTGAGTCCGGAATCTATCTTAGAAGAGAATTATGACGAATACCTTTTCGTCAGAAAATTCAGACTGCACGTAGTTCAGTCCAGAGACCATAACTGTCAGACCGTTTAGCAACACACTGTGCACTTTTGATACTTTGTAGAAAACACGTAGATGAACAACTTTTGTGAAATGGAGTTTTTCCAAATTCCTTACCAATTTGTACAGTTTTTGCGTTTTATCTGTTGTTACGTCAGAATTCAGAATTTTCGGTTTTACACATTGAGGACAATGTGAAGTTTAAGTGTGGGGGAGTCTTTTGCATATAGAGTTTTTAGATTTTTTGAGTCAAAATTTTCAACTTTTTTGTAAATTATGAATAAAAAACTCCAACTTGTGGTTAGTTTAGAGTCACATAGTATACATGTCGCTAAGATTACATCGAGAATCTCATAATAGTGACTAAACTTAGAGATGACAGAGAACATGATCGGGTTTCTTAATTGTATGAGAGTTAAAGTTGGATTTAACCATGCCAGTGGCAAATAAGGTGCAGACTGAATTCGGTATTAGAGTAGTGGTCCCCTATAGTGGAGACTACCCATGTTACATAGTGTGAGGCAATCGACCTTCAATTCTTTGTACTGTCTAAATTTGTGCTTTTGAGTGTGTGTCACCGTACGTAAACTCGGGCAGAATGGTGAGCTGCCCAACCTCCCACCATAGAAGCACTATTTTGATCTCTTGAGTGCTATTTTTATCAACCATGTTGGTGACATCGAATTGCTAACTTACATACCACTTGTAATCTTGTTCGCAGTTAGCACCATCCACCTTATCTCTCTACACCAACAGGTCCATAGAAACACCATCATCATCAACAAGAGGAGCATCACAAATCTACAAGGAAAGTTGAAGACGTTTGAGGTACAAGCAACAATACAAAAAAGAGTGAAAATTATCAAGATGAGAGTTCGAGAAGTTTATGATATCGAGACATACAAGTTGTGAAGAATCAAGCGGTACAACACTTATACCATGGCCTTTGTACTTACATTTTTATTGTTTTTTGTATTTTATTTTTCTCTTGTCTCAAAAAAAAAATATAAAAAAAAAAATAAAAAAAAAATTAAAAAAAAAAAAAAAATTAAAAAAAAAAAAATTAAAAAAAAAAAAGAGACAAGAGAAAATTTTTAGGTTTGTTAATAGTTTTTATTATTTTGTTTTGTTTTTATTTTGTATTTGTTTTATTTCTTATTTCTCAAAAAAAAATAAAAAAATAAAAAAAAAATAATAATAATAATAAAAAACAGAAAAAGAAAAAGAATAATAATAAAAAGAAAGAAAGAAAAAAAAAAAAAAAAAAAAGAATATTTTGGGTTTGTATAGTTCGTTTTTAGTTTTGTATTCTTTCAATAAAGCCAATGGAAGAAGGAATATCTATAATGAAGTTTCAAGCGACAAGGAATTAAAGGAAAGAATCATATTGTCGAGATTCTACGAAGTTCAAGAGTTATCATCAAGAGTTGAAGACCGAAGACGAAGATGAAGACACCGATTGAAGACCGAAGACGTTTCTATAGATGTTGTGAGAGTGGTGCTAGCTGCGACGCCGAACGGATAACGAGGTAAGTAAGCATATTCCCACCTTCGTTAAGTGGTTGATTTCCTTTCTTAGAGATCGTCAGAAAAATGGGTTTTCAAAAATTATAAAAGATGTGGGTTTTTAAAACACTTCGGAGAGTTATGCCTTCCTACCATTCAACGTGTCGCAGGATTCTCTCTTCATTCCTACCTGGACACATGTGTGACCCATAAAAAGTTGTTTATTATTGAGAGCAATATCATAAAACCCTTTTCTTGTGAGGCAGAGTCGAGACTTTTGATCACTCCGAACCCGAATTTCTTTCGAGAAGGGATGGTTATTTCTCTCTCAACTTTTAAGAATGAGATTTTGTTCATTTATGTGTCTAACTTCTTATGACTAGTGTGCAGAATCTCGATGTCTTCTTAGCGCTTGGATACTATCATTTCGGAGAACTATTAAGTTGGAAAAGTAGGTTTTGTGGGTATATCTCTAGTAAACCCTCACGAGACTATAACTCGTCCACTAGGGACACCTAGGGGTTTAAAGGCTTGTTATTTATGCTAAAAGTGACCGTAGCCTCGACGACACGGAGTTGTATGTATCTTTTTTGAATTGTTTTGTTTGATTTGCTCGAGGACTAGCAAAGTCTAAGTATGGGGAACTGACAGGTGTCTAAAACACCTAATTTACTATCTAGTAGTTACGCTTTCTTTGTTATTTTTCTTGTGAATTATGTACTTTACGCGTGCTTTTGAGTTATTAGGTACTCTGGAGTCGCACGGAGGAAAAGAAGCGGAAATCATTCAAATTGAGTCAAAAAGGGCTAAAAGGTCATTTCACAGGCGAATACTATTGAGAGTCGAGTCAAGGTTAAGGGGAAAATCTCTTAAAGGAGTATTAGTAACAACCAACTGATGTTAAGGGGTAGCCACTTGTTATAGGGTATCCATTGGGGTGACCCTTATCTTATCTAATGGGGTGTCATTATCCAGCCCAACTTAACCCTATATCGAGAGTTCTTTTCTCTTCTCATTACAACTCTGAGTGAGGAAAAATGGCTGCTGTCCGAGAGATTTCAAGAATTCAGAGAAAGGAAAACGGATCGAGAAATCAGGATTTGGCAGCAAGTCGGTTCAATTTGTAAAGATGAACTCGAGCACAGATACAGATGAAGAACTCGGGGAGAAAATGGAAATCGAAGGGTTCCTGAGCTTCAATTGGATTCGCAGAAGAGGGTTATGAGATGATATTTCTTGCTGATTTGAAGATAATGAAGTTCAGATTGATTGGATAATAGATGGGTTCAACTCGGATTCGAGTTTGGAGTGATGTTGGGGGTGAAATTAATATCGAATTGAATTTTAGGGTTCAGTGAAGAACAACTTAGGGTTTGCTGAAATGGAGAAATTGAAGCCCTGTAATGAATTGGAATTTGAGCTGGGTTGACACTGATAGATAGTGGATAAATTCGATGGTTGCGTTTGATTGATTCATAGATGGTTGTGCTTGAAATGTAGAAAATGAGGTTGTCCAGAGACGATGAACTGGGTCATTTGTTGATTCGGTGAGAAGACCTTGCTGCTGTTGATCTGTAATGGAGTTGACTGTGCAGTGGCTGTGAAAGACAAGGTTTGAACTGGTTGCTGCTGAGGTTAGAATGGGAGAATGGAGAAGCTACAACACTGGAGTCACAGGGAAGCTAAGATGGTTGAGTTTGAGTCATGGAATGGATGCTGTGTTGCAGCTGGAGATGGCAGAATTGCAGTTAGATCTGAGATGCTATTGATAGAAGTATGAGATGCAGCTGTTGTGGTGATTGTCTGATGGAAGTTGGAACTGAGTTGAAGTTTAATGGGATGAATGAGCAGGTGGTGAGGTTCAAGGCTTAGACTGAGTTACAGGGATTCAATGGAGAGCAGGAAGCTGGAGTTGTGGTTCAGCAGATGGGTTGTGGCACTGAGATTGGAGGAGTGCTGGAGGCGATTCTTATGTTGCGACCGTGTGATTGGTTGTGCTAGTGACGATGTCGTTGAATTTGCGTGAGTGAATGTATGGCATTAGGATTTAGATGGAAGCCATGGGTGTTCTTGGATGTGTTTGTTGCAGGGAGGGAGCTATATGTGTGTTGGTGCGGGTATGTGGAGCTGGAACTCAGTCTTTGCAAATGAGAAGGATGAGGACAATGCAAGTGTTGGTGGTCTTTGGTGGATTGTAGTGAGGGATGTCTGGCAGTGATTGAGAGGTTTCTTTGTAGGATTGAGAAAGGTTTGGAAATGGCATTGCAGAGAGAGAGTTGCGGTTGAAGAGCTTATGAAGTTCTTGTGTTGGCTCAGAATGGCGTAGATGAAAGTCGCAGTGGCGAGTGAGACTCAAATGCAAGAACGGTTCGAGTTTGTGCTGCGGTGCAAAGCTCAGGAAATGTCTTTGGTGGTATTGAGCTTATAGAGGATGGTGTTGCACTTGGTGGAATGAAAATGGAACTGGTGGATTAAATGCAGGGCAGTGGTTCGAGTTGGTGGTGCTGGATGGAATCAAAGTGTAAATTGAATTGATTGGTGAAGCAGTGGCGCTTGAACTGAAGCTGCAGTTCGCGATTAGGTGCTGGAGATGAGCAATGGAGCTACAGATGCAGCTTCCAGTGTTTGAGGCTGTGAGCTGAGAGCTGGTGCAGCTACAAATGCAGGACAAAAATGCCTGAGATGTTGTGAGCGAGATGGTGCTGTGGTTAGTCTTGGTGGTTTGCTTGTGGCAGGTGTAATGATGCTGAGATGATGAATGTCTGAGGGATTCAGCTTAGATTCTCTGTATAAGAAGCTAATGGGATTGAATGGAGTGTCATGGCAGGTGGTGTTGGTGCAAGAAAGGAAATGGGTCAGAATGTGTATTAGTAGTATTGGTTTGGCTCAGAATGGGAAGGATGTATGTGTGCACTGAGAATTGGGAATGTGATCTAGTGTGCATTACAGGGAAGATTGAAATGAGTTGTACATGGGGCCAACATGGTGGAAGCACAATCATGGTGCAAAGAAAGAAAGTCAGGCCAGTGCAAATGGCCTAGCCAAAGTGAATCAGACTGAGCCAGACTGACTCGTCTGAATAGCTGAACTGACTCAAATATGACTGGACCCGTTTTGACTCAGTGACTCACCCGAGTTGACCCGGCTGACTCGGTATGCTTGACCCGAGTTGAATCACCTGACCTTGACCGAGTTGACTCATTGACCGGTGTCCAGGTGGACTTTGCCGCCACCGAGATATATTTTCCGCCAACTTCCGGGCCGATTTCCGTCCACAATCCCAGTTTCAAGGACATATTTTTGGACATATTTTCTACATGGGTTTTTCTCACACATGGGCTTGGTGGACCACTTGGAGATGGATTTTGAGAAGACCTAATATTGGAAGGAGTATCCTTTATGGAAATAGAGAAACATATAAAGAGAGGACTTTTATCTTATATCTTTTATCTATTCTTTTGCCTCTACTTTGTGTTTTAGGGTTTAGAAACATGAAACTCTCTTTCTTCTTGTTATGAACTCCATGAATATGAGTTAGAGTTTTATTATTGGTTATGGAATAAGTTTGATTTCCAAATATGGGTTTTAATTCAATAAATTAGTTTTGTCTCCATATTATCGTTTATGATTCACCATCAATATTGTTACATGATTTGAATGCTATTTAGTCGAGTCGCGAATCGATTGAGTTTGTTTTCATCTCTCTTGCTAGATTAGGATTTATTATACGCAAAAGTGATAGATTTCTGATTACAAGTAGCATAATTGTGATTATTGCTTGTAGTGATACATCCTAATAGTCATATTGAACCATAACCTTTGTTAAATTGGATTAGTGCTTTTACACGTTCGATTGCTTTGATTGGCCTGATTTCATAGAACCTAATGCATCTAGGGAATTATACTTGATTAGTGCTTTTACACGTTAGGTTGTTCCTTTAGGTAGAATTCATATTCGCATCTTTTAATGTGTTTGTTGATGACATGAGGAGATTTATGGATATTCTTGCGATCAAGGTATTCTAGGGTCTTTGATAAAAGTTGAGATTAAAATATCAATTCTAGTTATTGTGTTGAAAACATGTTTGTGAATGAAAACGAAATCCATGACCAATACTTTCTCATCCTTGATTTGATTTGTTTGCTTTGCTTTATTTGCTTTTATTTAGTTTATTATATAAAAATCACAAAACTACCGTATTATTTATAGGGAACCGAAACAATTTGACAACCTAGACCTCTCTGTGGGATCGATCCTTTCTTGCCCTTGCTTCATTATATATTTTGAGTAGTAAGAAATTGTAATTATATTTGTGTCGGCTGACAACCGGTCAGACACTTTGGGAGTAAGAGAACCGCTCACAAGGTACTTGAAAGCGGTTTCTATTGGCCAACCTTGTTTAAGGATGCACATATATTTTGTACAACTCGTGATAGGTGCCAAAGAACAGGGTAATCTAGATGCTCGAAATCAAATGCCACAAACTTTTATTCAATTTATTGAAGTTTTTGATGTATGTGGTATTGATTTTATGGGTCCTTTTGTCAACTCCCATGGGAATTTTTATATCTTACTTTTAACTTACTCGTTGGGGTCCTATCATAACTTGTTGTTGCATCGAAAATGCGACTGCAATACACTATTTCCAAACTTAGCTCTTCTTTTTTGCTTGCTGCGATCATAGCTTTGATGTATAATTTTTTTAAATTATTAGCTAAATGAACAAACTTTTTAATAATTTGATCGGGTTGTGATATTCCTTTGAACTTTGTTTTCCATATTTGAATAGGTCATGAATCTCCAGAGAGAGGCTAATACGAAGAAATCACTACATAAGAATCAACAATAGTAAATACACATGGAAACTAATTTGTGAAATTACATATCGAAATCTAAGATTTAGGTTGAACCAAAAGGAGTAGTTAAGATTATACCCTGATTCAAACAGCGTCCCATCTTGCGTTCCATATTATTGAGTGAATTAGGATTACCAGTAGCTGGAGAAATTTACGTGTTGAGTGAATTAGGATCATAGGAGCCGGAGAAAAGTTCTTTGATTTGAACAACGAACTCAATCCTAATACAGTAATCAACAAAATAATAATTGAAGTTTCTGATACATACAATGACTCTCGGAATAAATAAGAATCAAGAAAAAATCCAAGAATTGGAGAATAATGTTATGCAGAAGATTTGGATTACCTTAACGAGGAATGAATGGAATAGAATTTGGATCAGGTTATGAGCTCTCCAGGCTAATGGATGAAAGACTAAAGCAACAACTGAAGCATCCCTTTCCCGAGAAGATTTGTTGTTTCAATCTGAGACCTCTTTGAAACACTTACATAAATGATCAATGCCACATTAAATTAATAAGACTGATAACGAACACAAATTACAGAAATTTTTATTGGAAATTCTTGAGAGAGGGAGAGAAGAGAGTGTTTTCGAAGTTGTATTGATCTCTAATCGTCTAAGATATGAGAAATAAAAATAGTGCTGACAAACCCTAAACCAAAACCCAGATTGGAATTACCTCACGAAGAAATGCTTGCGCAATTTAGAGATATTCTATGTTGTCGATGATGATGATGATGATGGATTCACTCTGTTACAATTCAATACCAAGATGTTATCTTCATCTTTCTCGAATCTCAAATTCTTTAGCGTTAGACAAAATCGAATAATTCAACCTTTATGAGGAAGAAAATTTATCTAAATTATTGTTTGTGATTACTACTTGAAATTAAATTAAACAAATCGATAACTAAAACCAAAACTATATTTTAAAGCTAGGGTTTAAATCATAACAATTGGAAGAGTTTCTTATCAATTCCTTAAACCTACTAGGTAACTTTAAATTCAAAGTTAATGTAGGATTGCGAGATGCTAGCAGATTCACAGAAGCTCGTAGTCGTACCTTATATCACGGAAAGAAACTTTTACTTTGACACCTTTAGGTAGAATTGGGTTAAGAAGAAGACACCGTGGTAGTGGTAGTAGTAGCGTTAGGAAACCTTAATATCACGGGAAGCGGACCAAAATCAGAAGCCGTTGAGAATACACCCACCCCATATTTCTTTCACCCACGAACCCGACTTTTTAACATTAGGAATTTTTTCGATCAGTCGAGCAAAAACTCCATCTGGAGCTTCCCACCGGGCTGGATGATGGCCCACATTAAGCGTCGTGCGTATCGATAGCCACGGCTATCATGGAGACAAACCTCATACCTTTTTATAACAATGAACTTTTCGGCCGTCGAGCAAAACTCCATGCGGAGCTTCCCCACTGTGGATGATGGCCCCCATTAAAAGGTATGAGGTTTTAAAATGAATAAGGTGGGGAGAATGTAAAGAATAAGTTTAATTATTGCCACTTACGGCCCTGGCTCAACCTCTCATTAGTGGTAAATGTCACATAGTCTTTGAAATTCACGCATGATTTCTAGCATGATGTCCATAAAAATATTATCAAAATATCAATAATATGGATGTTATCCGGATATCTCCATTCAAATTGTCCAATTTATGTTACATAAGTATCGCGGTTGATGATTTCCAAAAAATTTCCTTCGTATTATCGGTTCATTGATTCAAGGATAACTAAATGGTGGTCGTTGATCAAGCGTGAACATCACTTGTGAAAGATGACAATCAAAGTATTATGTGACTTTAAGAGAATTATGTTGAGCATTTTTATCTTATTAAGTGGTTTGAACCAAAATTAAATCATTTACTTGGAGCGAACAAATGAAAAATTCGAGTATTTGCTTTAATAATTTATTGAAGGAAAAAAAATCTACAAATTTCAAAACAATGAGTATAAATTTTAATAAAGCAATCAAAATCTATTAGGAGAGAAAGATAGTCGATATCGATAAGAATTTAAATTACCAAAACAATAATAAGTAAAATAATTAGGTGAATAATGCAAAAACTTTAAGGTTGTTCAAGCATTTGTTAATGCCTTTGTCGTGACCAAAGCTTAGATGAACCATGCATACGATATAGTGAGCGATATAAGCTGGAGTTTTTTTTTTGATCGGCGATACAAAGCTGGAGTTGTAGCATCCCTAACTTAGATCCATTAAAAACTACTCCAAAAGTGAATGAATACGTCTTTGACTCGTCAAAGCTTCTTTCTTTGGGCATTCCATTATTACAGTATGCGGTTGCATTCTTTTTAGAGTCCAATTTTCTCTACGCGAGAACTCTATATCCTTTCTAGACATTTGTTTGAATCGATGTAGACTATGTTTACGTTTTCATTTTAACTTCTCGATTTTCTTGGATTGATGTCATGCATTTGTAAATTTTCTGTTCAAACTCACCTAGTAGGAAAGAAGCGAGTGCATGCTCGTTATTTAAACAACTTGTTTCTATGACACGATCTTGTTAAATGTAATCATATCCTTGTCGATTTCTTTGATTGTTAAATCTCGGTTATCTTCCTCATATTTAATGGAATCTCCATGCTTAAATATGCCTTGAGCATCTTATTGTCAAGTGATAATAAGATGCCAATGTTCTATGATACTTCCGTAATCTAAAAATAAATTAGATTGATACATGCCCCTCCCTCCTCGAATTTGAAGTGAAAATTGGATTTACAAAGAAGCGAGACGACTATCCCCTGGCTTTCTCGGATCTTTCCTTCATGTTCCCTCACGTTGAGTAGCGACGATGTTGTTGCTTATAACTTATAAGAAGATAGAAACTTTATGACACCACCATCAAGTCTGTGGGAAATGATAGCTGTAGTAGTTTAGAAGCATCGAAGGGAATAAAGAAGGAGACAGTGCTGGGTTTACTTACATCCCATCAAAAGCTGGTGCGGTGGTGGTGGTGAGAGACCAGCTATCATTTTCTTCGAAAAAGCTCGGTTTACCCAACCATAATTCCAAAGCATATAATTCAGCATGTTGGACTATTCATGTGCATCGGTAGAGTTAATTGGTTGGATCCTAAAAGGGAGTATATCGGTGGTGTCGATGAAGCCAGTAGAGATGCTAAGTGTTTAGGCAAATAATTGTGTGAAATTGTGAGATACCTACCAACCAAGAGAGTACTATCTTGGAATATATTCATCACTAACTTGTATGTTAAACCAAATAATTTGGAAGATTCCCATCCCGATGGTCCATGTTGTTCTTCCTCCCTATTTTAAAGTTACGTCGAGAACAAATGTAAGGTCATCATTGAGTTCTGCAAATGGAAGAGCACGCGACCCACGTAGTAGGTAATTGCTAATGCTTTCAATATACAGAAAGTTCGGCCAACTTGAATGCATAATGTGATTTATGGATCCATCGTGTAAGTGCCAAGAAGATAACTGCATCCATTAACCAAGTATGCAGTACAAGCAGATAACCCCTACGAAGAATAGAAAATCGTAACAATTCCCAATTTATCGGTTATCACAGGTTGTTTTAGCAATTCATGGTTCACAAAGCACATTTGACAATGGTGGATTGAATATTTGATTCGATTCATAATCTACCAAAACCAAATTAACACCATTTTACGAAAAGAATATTCTCATAAATTGATGTAAATCGAGCGGGACTAAACCACAATGAGTGGTTGCCTCCACGTCGATACACATCTGCTACCCTCTCAAGAAGTTTGTACTACACATACTTAAAGTTCCATGTAAAAATCTAAATATTGAATAAGGTGGAGAATAGTCGCATAAACAAAAAAACAACCCCAGACTATATAGTTCTTGGGAGACTTCATAGAGCGAACAAAGTTTAACTATTGTAGATAATACGGTTGACATTCACTTTCAACCACCACAACGATGATAAGAAGCAATTATCTTGACAAACGCAATTCACGTAATTGGTTGAGAGTTCCCAGTGTTTTAGATGAACTCATTCTTATAAGTTGATTGGTTGTCCAGGACACTAACCTTTAGTAAAGTGATGTGAGCAAGTACATATGTGATTCACCTTGGCAGTAACCTTCATCTGCGTTGAACTTACCATCTACTTCATTGTTTGGGTATGTTGATGAATTTAGAATACTTTTTTCCTAAATCTCATGCATGAAAGCATCATCGAGGAAAATAACAATTATATGTGAGCCTAAAGAATGATGAACATGTTTTCGGGTAATGTTTTAATGGCACTAGCCTGAGGGGCTAGCAAAAAGTTACCAAATTCTCTAGTGATCACTTTAGTTTATCTTCTCCCAGGTACTCCCAAGCTTCCTCGGTCGAGTATTGCCGGGTCTTGATAGAGGCTCACTGTTCTATCTCTTAGAACCTGGGCAAAGAAAGTAACATATGAAAAGGTCGAACAGGTAGTACCACAATGTCGGAAATCGAAAGAACGTATAAAAAATGAGATTTGATGTGTATTAATAGGACCCTTGATTGTAATTTGCAATCAACGAAGAGCTTAAAGAGAGCTTCAATATATAGACATTTTTGCAAATCTAAAATTCAATATGCAAGCAGGTTCTGATAGCTTGTTCAACTCATTCCATGACATTATTTCGAGAAATAGAAGGTACAACAATGATTTGAGACCTCGGATTGGGGCTAGCATTAACACCATGATACTCAACATTGTTACATTCTCAACCTTAGACACGGGTCTTATGTCAATTGGCATGGTAATCTATGTACCTATTACTATTTTGTTGCTATGGGAGAGAACAATCGGGTATTGGGAAGTCAGCGACAACACGCGATGATCTCTATAGGTGTGGTTGAAATCCTAAAAGAATAATTTGGAGAAACCAACAAATATTAGCTTGGAGAGACATGCTATTCTCAAAATAAAGAAACACCATTCACCCATCTAATCCCATTCACCATCAAATCACGAGTGCTTGTTTCTAACATGTCATGCGATAATAATACCACAACACCTCGTTTCTATTTGCGTGATAAAGACACGAAGATGAGCACTTTTGGTGATTACGGCCAAAACAATATATAGAACCAGAAGTTGCTCTTAAGGTGTTGCATGATCATGGTCGAAAGCGAAATTGACCTTGTCTCATGTTAAGCATGGGAAGTATAATCCGTGTCAGGTATGTACTCGGATTAATCATAGCTTAGAGGTGACTATGAATAAAGTGCATTTGTCTTGCTGAGCTACTGATTGTCGGATAACAGTCTGAATATAATTTCTTAGATCAATATATCTTTATTAATGGTATCTGCGATTGGCCTTTACGATATAATGGTCATTTCCAAGATCTCAAGTTGTAAGCCTTTCAATGAAGTGGATAAATTTGCAATATTGTGCAACAAAAACATCAAAAGCAAGATAAATCTGATCCTTTACTCTCAATCAATATATATTAAATTCGGAAAATTCAGATGATAGCTGCAAATTCTCTTAAAACTCATACTTATCATTCACTAATAACTATTTTATATTCTTTGGTAGCTATAGTAATTTAAATTGAGAATATATGATTAAGCGAAGCGAAGAAGTGATGAAGAAACATATATTATGATCACAATCATTTCATTGAAATTTCTTTTAAATAGTTCTAATGATCTCAAACTTGAATAAGCGATGGGTTACCTAATTAAAGGATTGAATGCCCTAGAGTTCCATTTTTCAGAAAACATACTGGACACAAATTAAGCATTATTTTTTGTTGCATGAATTTATCGATCAAAAGAAAATCAATCATGAAGTAGAAAGAAATTTGAGACGAAAATCAACATCGGATATTGACAGAACACTAAAATAGTATTCATCGATCTATGTAAAATCAAAAAAAAAAAAAGGAGCATACTCGACATAATGTGCTTCATCGGAGATATCCATCAAAAATAAGGAAGGCGTACCTTGCACGATGTGAAGATAACTCCTGCTAGAAACTCGATCTTAGAAATTTTTAATCATTGGGAAATTGTTGAAGTCCACAAAAGCTAGATCAAAGCTACCTCATAGGTAATATTCTAAGGAGGAATTGAATGGGAAAAAGGTGATGCATTAAATAAGATGGAACATAAACCTTAATTAAGATAAATATCTTACACCGCGTGGTGTATCATCATGTGACTGCAATCGTTGAATAGATATCCCTGGTTCAACACTTAGGATAGCCCTTCTAGTAGAGACCTTGAAGAAGAAACATAGCATACAAACGCTAGCTCCAAGCATACATCACAAACATGCCAAATTTGCAAGACAATATAGCATCATTGGACAGCAAGCTCATAAAATCAAGCAAAAGGAGGATAGCAAGCTCAAAAAAAATTCTGCAAACAATTCATGGTCTCAATATGTGTAGCATCGGTTGGTGCTAAATAAACATACATATGGCGAGATTTCATTACTCTCATTCACGGAAGCATGAAAATATAATATTAACCAACAATGAGAATCCATATTAAAGAGGTTGGCAATAGCTTACGGAGTGTAGCGTGATTTAGTTATGTTCACTCACTTGAGAATACACCTTCTTACTAAAACATCCAAGCTGCATTAAGAAGTTCCCAAAGCTGGAATTCAAGAACTAAATTAGAGCGTATTATCCAAGAAATTCTTAATATGATGACAAAAGATATCAACTATAGCATAAAAGATCCCAAACAACTCATAAATTCGTCATTTACTACGCTAGATATATAGAAGTCTAATCACATGATCTCAGTGCCATATGCGGGGAATCGAACCCCTGACTACATGGTTGTAAACCATGATGCTCTACCAATTGAGCTAAGAAAGCAAGTAACCCATGACAAAACCCTCAAATTCACGGTGAATCATACACTTATACTAACTTCTAGGAAGTCGCAGCTCACATCTATTCACATAAAGTAGGAACTCTGAATATTTCCATCATCTTAAATCAAATTATCATCATGGGGAAGTTCAACCATTAATTGAAAAATGAGATGCTTTCGATCATCTTTCTAAAAGGAGAAGTTCAACCATTAATGCAATCCGTTACTCCTTAAGTCTTCTCCTTCCAAGATGGCATGGTTTTTTGATGTAAGTACATATACAAAGCCTAAAGGTTCTTTAAATTTCTAGCTGAAGTGACTCAATCTTCAATAATACATTAGAAAATTATATAAAACTATGTTGTCTAGCCATGAAGTCGACGACGATAAGATCTAGAAAAAGCTGATCTCCAAGCTATTGGTAGCATTGGCCTAAAGTTCATCTCCAGATGGATTGGCTTAAACATATGCAAGCATACTGGAAAAAACATTACCTAGAAATATTTTTAAAGATTCGAAAGAGTTGAAATTTTATTTTCATTTTGGCCTATAACTAAGATGAGGTATGTCACAACTCAATAAAATTTAGGATAAATACACTTTTACAAAATAAAATAAAATAAATCAGACAATATTTTAAAAGGCATTGGATCATAATCTTAAACATCTATAATTTTTGTATTATTACACTACACTTGAGTAGCTTTGGCCGATTAATGCTTCACATTACAAATTAGGTGTAATCGTTTTACTGCTCCTTCCAAACCATTAATTTCAAGGCCATCTAAATGAATGGACTTCTTCTTTCAAGATAGGCCTAACTACATTTTCCAATATTGCTCTAATGTAGACTATTACAATTAGGTTGACTTTCTCTTTCTAAATTAAAGAAGTAATCTTCTTAATTAGTAAGAAAGCGATTCATATACGCTTTCAACCAAACCAAATTGTACACTACGACAACTAAATTACCATCTCCAAAGGCCTCAACAAATTAGGATAGTCCTTGTTTGTTATTAAAGTGGGGTGCGGTAACGTGGAGCCGCATCATTAAGGAAAATACTGGTTTTGATCATGAAGCTATATTAGAATACCTAGCATTCCGAATACTAAATAAACCCACTTAGAGTTCTTAAACCATCAGTCTATCTGTGATAGAGAAATTCTACTGCAAATTTAATCCAGTTTTCTCAATTCGAGCATTCACCCACTCAATTTAGTATCATGCTCAATTGCAAGCATTTAACTTACATCTAGAAATGCAGCTCCATCATAAACAAATCTTGAAACTATATTTTGATTACTTATTTTATTTTAATAATATTTTCCCCCATTAGTTCTATTCACAAAACCAATTATCGTTAATGAAAACAAAACAGAGAAATAAAAAGCGAACGAGATGGATCCATGTTGGCGGTGGTATTTTGGAGGCGGCAAAGATATCTTCCATTCAACAAAAACTAACACCTCGATTTAATCATACTAAATTCCCTTTATTATAAATTGAATATCCACATGTTAATTTTCATTATGACTTTTACTAAAGAATACATACCACACAACAATAATAAGCTATCTCGCGTATCACAATGACGCTTTCGTGAAGACAAACACTGATGAATCCATCAAACATGTGGCTATATCCTTTAGATTGCAAATGGTGTCACACAACAGCTTAGGTTAGTCACCAAATGAACAACGGTATAGTCCGTATCTGAGCATATTAAGAATGCGCCTCATTCACTTCGACAACATTCTAAGTTAACATAACACAGAGCGAGATATGGATCACCTTTTTCTAAAACTTATGTGAAATGAAACCTCTCATGCATATTCAAATCACCAAGTTGAATGGAGGTTAGTTTGTATATCAAGCGTGCCCATTTTATTGAATAAGAATGAGTGCATTTTTTGTTTGAAAAATCCTTTATTGTCAGCGTCTTGGTAAACATTGCACTAAATGAAATTGCAATTGAAATTCATAGACTATATTTAGAGTTAAACAATATATACTAGATATATCTTTCATAACACAAAAAAATTCTGCACAAATACTTGGAACCGGCTAAATCATGTCAAAATGGTGTGGTTAATTACTTAATTGTTGCCTCTGTTGAGGTTAGTTTTTTGTGGTGGAAGGATAGCAGCAATTCGATGCATCCGTTTGGCGCTCATACATGGCCACTAAATTGTTCAAGCTCTCTCTTGATGTTCGGTACTTCATTCAAACCAACTCTCGTGAGAAAATTTAAAAATAAATAGATATCGTTACAGATTTATACATATTTGTTAAAGTACCATTTGACGAGTTCAACTATTGAATCCAAAGCCTTACACTAAGAATTAGAATGGTCGACTCATCGATTAATACTTGCATGACACGTCATGAGTATTCAAATTATGTAGTCAAAAAAGACAAAAAATGAACACTTCCTACTAATGTTGTGATAAAATTGTTTCATAACCATAACTAAATTATTTTGAATGGTTGGGTCTCAATTGATACTCTAGATACCTGGTTAGCATGTTTACATTTGTCAAATCATAGAAGCGCTTATAGCAAATTCAAATTGAGACCAAATTACTACGGTTGATTTGGTAGAAAGACTAAAAATACCATTGATTATTTTAGCTGGTAGTGGCCTTTGTCCAGGAAAATTCTTTCACTCATGGGGCATCATAGAAGAGTTCGATGATCTAAATTGCCGATCATGGACTCCAATTTTCTTACCAAGTGGAGTTCTTATATTAAACTCTAATTAACACCTAATAAGAGATTAATATCAGCGAACACTTGTTTCAAAAAAAATGGATTTATGGATTCACGAATGATAAAATCAAGAATCTGCTCTAACTTAATAATACGGTCTCTTAATAGAAGCAAGCGTTGAAATGTTTTAGCGAGAACGTGAACACAGCAAGAATGAACTTCTACTTTAATAAAATCGATATTATTAAATTTGACTTACTTTATTTATATCCACGAGCAGGTATCAAACATCTCTCACTAAAGATATGAAAGGTAATATCCTATACTTAAGAACAATTGTTTACAAGCACATTGCTATAATCAAGGTGGTGAGTTGATTCCTACAGTCACATGTCTGGTCATTTGAGTCGATAATTTGGTTTCAAATTATTCACTATATATAATCAAATGCTTAATTGTTTATTAGATCGAGCGAGCCATCGGACTACTGTAGGTGTCTTGTGTGAGGTATACATAGAAAAGAGTGCATTCATTTTATACAATAAAATTAATTGGTTTATACTTGCCAATGCTCCAGCGATCTAGTTCTCTATTTTGGGTGATAAATTGATGAACTTGCTTCAGGCACATAAATTGTATAATATTAGGCATAAGAATGGAGCCTAGTGAAAGGCAACAAATGGTCTTTAAAGCTAGATATTTTTATACGCTGTATATCTGAGGAAAATAAATGTAATCTGGTTGACCAAAAAAGAGAAAGTGATACTTTCGAAAATACTACATTAGGTAAGAAAAATACGATAAGATCCTATTTCAACGATATGGTTATAAGTTATGGTAAAGTTTTATTTTCAAATTTTCTTGTGCACAACAACATTTGGTAAATTTGTACATATTCGAATGAGCTCTTCTTATATACTACAGGGATCATCATATACGGTCATTTGTGCCATAGTTTTATGAAAAGAAAAGAAAGAATAAAGTGAGATACCTAGGGTGTGGCGATTTTCCACAAAGTTGTAGCACTTCTATGACGATACTGATATCATAGTTTCCTTAGGTTTTGCAACTTCTCTGCACCCTGCAAAATTAAGTCCCCAAAACCTAGACAAGCGGGCTTTCAGACAAACTGCGTTAACAAAAGTAAAATGAGGGCGTCGTGTGAGAGAAATAGAGATGCATTTTTCACGCAGTCATAACGTTCGGCTCTACAAGAAGCAAAAACCAAGTGCTTTCTGCTTCGGACAACTTAACAATGGCAGCTTCAAGCTTGAGGAGATACTGCACGTACGCAGTAAGAAGGGCACATACATTGGACCACGAGGGGGCAATTTAGATATATGTTGATCCACCTACTTGAGTTGCTGCAGCTGAGATTAGAATGAGAGCGAAAAAAGATAAAAGAATTAGTTAATGCACATATATAGGATATCTCGAGTTGTGAAAAGTAATTTGTGATTCTCACATACAAATCATGAGGAATAACATTAAGTAATTTCCATACTTGATTAACA